>OY754967.1:45455760-45800263 GCA_963576475.1 Molanna angustata
ATAATCAATTTAATATTTTCCTGTATTCATGTCGGCCTTGGTAGCTCAGTTGGTTGGGTATCTGACTGCTGATCCAAAGGTCCCGGGTTCGATTCCCGGTGGAAACACAGTTTTTAATTGTGTTTTCAGTCTGGATCTGTGAGACGATTAATATCGTAAGTCTCCAGAATGTGGCAACTTGTTATTGGGTGCGTGTTAAATTAATATTTGACATAGTACCTGTTAGTTGCCCGAGAAGTAATAAATAAATAAATAAATAAACACTGCCAGGACTATGTCACAGCACACAAATTTTGTTCTTATATTAAAGTCCTGATGTGTCTGTAGGATATCTAGGTATATAATATGTCATTCCAAGTATGTATTTGTATAAACCAGCCAATGACAGGTCCTAAGGCTCTGATTTCCCAGTTCTATAAATAATATATATTCCGGCTTCGTATCTATTGAGATATTCAATTTGTCACACTAATATTATTGATACCCAGCATGGCGGAAAATCCCATGTTTGCGTATATATATACAGTAGAATCCGTTTATTACAACTTCGTTTATAACGTCCAACCGTTTTTAGTGACGTAAATGGTGTAACTAGGTAGGTTTCGTACAGACACCCTATGAAAACATATCCGTATAATACGACTCCGGTTTGTGCGACCAACTACTTTTAGCGACCTTAATTTATTATAAATTGTCCGGTTAAAACAACGCACATAGTTTTGTTTACATTAACTACGCACAAATAATGCCTCGCCGTCCCGTGTCCCGGCTTTCTCCTCTCTCCGACGACGCACGTGGATTGGCACGCATAAATCACAGTCAGTTAGTATATTTCAACTATCGATAAGGTGGACACGTAACGCGCGCTAAAATGTGTTCTGCGAAGCAAAAGTGTTTCTCAATTGAAAATAAATGTGCAATAATACACCGTTTAGAAGCTGGTGAATCTAATGTAACCCTTGTGTGCCTCATTCTACAATATGCACCATATAAAAATAAACATAAAATAGAACCCCTGTTTAATGGCAATGTTTTGAAACTTAAATGTGTGAGGGATTCCACTCAAGAACAAGTAGATCAATTATCATTAAAGTTTTAATATACATAATGTTTAATTATCATTAAAGTTTAATACATGTAAGAATTTGTTTTATTTTCATAGAAATTAATCTATTGTACTTCACTATATTTCATAAGAATTACAGTAATATTAATATGTATGTATGTAAAAAAAAACAAGCTAAATTATCCGGTCGTTTTATACGTCGTCCAGTTAGTACGACATAATTTCGCCGGTCCCTTGAATGTCGTTTTATCCAAATTCTACTGTATATGCAATCATTAAAATATCTTATTATATATATTTTGTTTTCAGCAAAGAGAGGCATAAATTCACTATTCAAAAATAGCATAGTGAATGATTTCATCAGTAAAAATTCAATAGAGTCAATGAATAACTCACGGATGTCCGGTATAATGCCATTTCAGTCTGCGGAGAGTATGTGTTTACAATTAACTCCAAATATACACAGCGTCTTGGTAAGAATATACATACTAATAATATCAATAGGTTATTAGAAAAGTGCAATTTAATGATTTAGGATCATTTCAAGGGTGCTGGTAGTTTTGTCTTGCGTTGCTCTATGTAACAATGCTGTTTTCAGTCTTTTAGACAATGTGCTTCTGCTTTAAACGCTGCAGACATCTGGAGACAATCCATTCCATTCTTGTTTACTGTGTCCAAACATTATCATATTCATGGTCCTCAATATTGGGCCATAGGACAATAAATTCACCCTAATGTATCAATCATAGTGAGCCACCTTGGTACAATTCCATTAAGTTGTGACTGTGATTCAGAAGACTTGAGTGTGAGATGCTTCACAGAGAGCTCTTATTTATTTATTTATCTTTTTTGTACATAATATAAACAAATATATTGCAATATTATCAAATATCGTGTTTTTATCTTTGTGGTATATTTTAACAAAAATTAACTAAACTCTTTATCTTTGTTTACACCACGTGAGAATTGAATTTGCGACCGGTTTCGGAACTAACCGTTCCCTCCTCAGGCTGGATTTCAACTTGTCAAGGGAACGATTAGTTCGGAATCCGGTCGCAAGTTCAATTCTCACATGGTGTAAACAAAGTTAAAAAATTAAGTTAATATATATATATATATATATATTGCACACTGGCGGGTTTATTGCCATTAGGCAATTTCTTCCAACCAATCAAATTACAAAGTATGACAAAATTGTGTATGTACATCAACAAAAGAATGAAAGCAAAAAATAACAAAGAAAATATATATTACATTTGGATAACAATTAAAACAAAAAAAAGTGAAATTACTTCATAGCAAAAAAGGAATCGGGATCAGGTGTTTAGGGATAAATATTCTTTTATTAGTTTTTTATTGAAAATACAAAGTGAATGAACGACGAGCGAACTTTGAACGACGAGCTGAGAAATTCTGTATTATGGATAGTGTTGTATGTTCAGCAGATTGGAGTGGAAGTCCATGATTAGATAAATAAGTGAATTTGTTTTTGAGACACTGTGGCAGGTTTGTATTAGAGAGAATATTGTACATTAGTGACAGAATGTGCCAACAATCAAGATTGCGGTTAGACAATATGTGATCAAATTTTTTCAACCCTAAGATGAAACTGATACATATATTCTGAAGACGTTCAAGTTTATTGAGATGCACTTCATTAGCATCCAAATAGCATACATCGGCATAATCAATGGAAGAAGAAGTGATTGTGACTAGCGTAATTCATCTAGAAGAAGCTTTACGTGGCATTGTTTTTCAAGCCACAAATAAGCCTTGCCATTGTATCATATAAAATTTGTAACTATAGGCAAACCGGCATTTATTATTAGTAATTTCATAATTTTTTTTTATAGTTTTTTTACTGTTTATTTTTAGGAATGTAATTCAGTGGGTAGTTCCTATCACACATGCGAGAGTTCAGAGTCAACTTCACAAGAAGTATCATCGCAGATGAATAACACACAAGTTATCTCAGATTCTAACGACACATGTGAATCCAATAGCACTACCAGCTGCAAACAATGTCTGAAGGAGAAGGCAACCATTTCTCCCAGTTTTGTCAGAAGAAAACCATCCCATTTGACATCTCCGCTAAGTAGAACCAGGTCTTTTAAGAGGCCAGATAATTATAGGTATTAAACAATATTCTTTTGAAATATGTGCATTATTTTTTCACAAACGAAGAGAAACAGCTGATCGTATGTTGGGGCGTAATTCTTATCAATAATAGATACCTTTTTCCATTCAGTAGATGCCCTTTGAGCGAAACGCGTCATTGGTCAACATTTTAATTTAGTGGAATAAAGTTAAAAATTTGTGTTGTCACTTTTTTTTAATTTATTTTATAATATTAATAATAGATACTGTTTATATACTTGCATATATTATTTTTGTATGAGTTATAATTTATAGTTTTATATTCTTTTCATACATATATATGATACCTTTTTTATTTATTATTTGAATCAATTCAAATTTACATGTAAATTACAATTAACAAGGTGTAGTTCTATGATATATTTCATAATAATCCTCTTTAATTAAGATAAAATCTCGCGTTAAAATAGGGGAGTATCTATTTTGTATTGGTACATCCACCAAACATTGCACATCTACTAAATAATAGGAAAACATTTAGTCACAGAGGTTAACATTTATATAAAAACAAATCAATAATTTACACGCAAGGATTGTGTAAAAAGGTTAAACAAAATGATCAAAACAAATAAAAAGCTACACAAAAACAATATTTAGGTACCTATGTAGTTACCTAGTTCGTTTATGAGGAATAAAAAAATGTAAAACAACTGTCGATTTGATCAAGATAATTTATTTCTCTTAATAAATCGGCAGTATTAACCTTTGTCCCATGTGAGTGATTTGTATGGAGTAGTGGACTTTTTGCATACCTTCTCACTTCTTCAGTTTGGTATTAATATAATATCGTGGGTTCAATTCTGTAGTTAGATAACTCGATAACTAGTCGTTACAAGTAGGTACATAGGTACCCTGCAACAATGGTAAGCGCCAAAATAAATATTTACTATTTTAATGTTTTAAAAATAATTTAATAATAATAAGTTAAATTTCTACATGTGGCTTCTTGAATTCTTACCAATGTTGTTCAACAATATACTATGTTTTATTATACTATCCTTCTAAAAGTAATGACATGATTTTCTTATATCATTATATGTTGTTCATTCATTCGTTCATACCATCACGGCATATCCCACAATGGGGGGTAACCAGCGAGAGGTTTGCGGGTGTGCAGTATAAAAGGGAGAACAACACATCTATGTATACCCACAAACCAGGCTCGTCACCAAAAAAGGCACTACATTCAGAATGTGTGATGGTGAACCTCATTGCTGAACTATGTGAGATGTTATTGTTGTCTGTTGTATTTTCGATTACCCGGCTCTTACGGGACACTCGAAAACAATGATTTAAAAGAATGTAAGCACTATTCTAAGGCGGTGCCTCACAGCTATTATATGTTGAGTTGTCTAATTATAACATTGGACCCATGATATGTAAATTTTCAGGGGTATGAAGCGCAAGAGAGTGTTGGGTGATGCAAGTAGTCACAGCGACGACGATATATCTGACAGAGTTGCCTACTTGACAAAACCACAGAATGGTGATAACCATACTGGACTAACACAGGAGATACTGTTCATGGAAGTTTCAGACTGCACTCCTAAACGTAAAGCATTTCATCTCAGTCCAACAGCCGTCAAGAATAGTCCTTTGAAGGGTGTACTTAAGAAAAGGTATTTTATTTTTTGCTATGGTTTAAAATTATAAACAAGTAATGGTGTAGGCAGAGAGATCTGATTTACCATTATTTTATACCTCGACAAGAGTACAATAACATTTATGTGGATGTGTAGGTAGGTATGCATAAAAAAATTAATGTAATACTGTACCATCTCTAGCATATCGAAGAATGACTGCATACTGACAAAATGCCGACTCTTTTCTTGGCCAATGTGTAAGGAGAGGAAATTTAAATCAACTGGTTTACCCTTGAAATTCAAATCCGATACCAATTTCGGCATTTTGCTTAGAACTTACCTCCCTATCCCTCGCTTACATTCAAATTATCTATGTACTATTATATATTTTTAATGTTTTACTGTAAGTGAAAACCTGTCATTAGTTTCTTTGTTTAATATTTTCTTATGTTTATATCTATTTTATGTAAAATTACAAACTTTTGGTTTACTTATGAATAAATAAATAAATAAATAAATAAAACAATAAATAAATAAATAAATTTTAACATACCTACCTACTGCCTTTTGCTCCATTACAAAGGTAGGTTCTAAGCGTAAAATTCTAAATTATGGTCGGATTTTAAGTCAAGAGCAAGCCTGCAGGTGTTAACAGATTTCTTATTCTTTTTTGGATTTTGGAAAAGAGTGATTTGCACCCATTTCTTGTTTCTCTGGATAGGAAACATTGGTTAGTTGGAAGCAATAAAGATGCCACATGCACAGGGTGCAAGAGAGTGTTTAAATATGTTTATATCATAAGGTAATAAAGTTGATAAAGATGATATGAGTTATTCTCTTAAAGTAAAATGGTGTTTATATTTACAGATGGTTGTTACAGGACTATGCTCATCCCAATGTTTATATTTACAGATGGTTGTCACAGGACTATGCTCATCCCAATGCGGGAGTCATATTCTCAACTCCGGTTTCCTCCACAAAGAAGGCTCTGGTAACAGATAATAAAGTTCCCAAGGCGACCAGATTTAACCTTCCCCTCAATGATACAAATCCGACGGACCTTTCCCTGTTGGCAACACATAAAGTACAACCCACAACAGTGGAATGCTTTCCACCAAGGAGTATGAAAATGGTAACACTTGACAGTTATTTAGTTATTTTATAGCTCAGAGTATGACAGAAGACATGTGAATATGTTTGCTGTTATTAAATCACTAAAGCTAAGTAATTCCATGTTATTCTAAATTATTAGAATGTCAGCTGACAAATATAAGTTGCGCTCAAAACGTAATATCAACAAAATTAAATAATTCACATACCCTAATAATAATAATGAACATTTCCTTGCACCCTGTGCAAGTGGCGAGTTTATTGCCGTATGGCTATTTCTTCCAACTATCCAGTGTTTCCAGTCCAGAGAAGCAATATTTGCGTGAGAAATAAAAATAAATTTCTCCTCTGCTGGGAATCGAACCCAGGACGCCCGCACAGAAACAGAACGGCTTACCAACTGTGCCGTGGCGGTCGGACATTTTTCATGATAACATTGGTAAATTAAGGTCTCAGGTGGGGCTGTTATTGGTGTGATTGATCAATGTGTAAATTGTAAAATCTTGGAGGTTATTCCTATCCCCCTATTCCCTCTCCCTTCCTGTTCAATAGAGGTTTGTAAACTGCATTTCACATAAAAGTGCACTTCATGGTAACAGAATAGTGCTGCCATATCTACAAATTAAGTTCCTTTAATTTCATATTTAAAATATAATAATAAGAAATTTTATTGAGGGTATTCAGTAGGTATTGGGGGGGTGCCACTCCAGAGTTGCTTCCCGTTCCATTAAATTTGGAGAGTACAGAGGTAGTTGCGATAGGTCGGTAGTAGACGGGTTGGAGCTATCACTTTAGTTAGGAAATGGGTTGATGACTGCTTTTTATTAATCAGAAGGGACAATACCAGTTTTAAATGAGAGTTTGGTGAGAATCGGCGTTTGTTCGGCAGAGCATTTCTCCAAAACACAAACGGGAATTCCATCACCTCCATTAGCTTTGTTAACGTCCAACCCTCGGATGGCAAGCAACATCTGAGTAGTTAATTGTAACTTTTTTCCTTAAATGTTAGTAATGTTTTTAGGAAGAAGCTGTATCACCAATCGAGGGCACCAAGAATGTAGTTACTGCACAGACTCCTTATAGAACTCCAAAGTCAGTAAGAAGAGGACAATTGATGTCCGATCAGAGGATCTTGGGAACACCGGATTACTTGGCCCCAGAGTTACTTTTGAGGTACCTATATATTTTATACAGCATAATCTTAATATTTGTCAGATTCAATATTCTTCATATTTTTGTGTTGCAATATCGCTGTTTAATTTGAATGAAATGAAATATGTGTTTGAAAAGTGGTACCCATTTGTTGTAGGAGTCAACCAAAATGTAAATGCATTCAATGATAAATCATTGATTACTTTCAGAAATTAAGTTGCTTATAACAAAGATACCAAAGACTTAGCTCTCGAAATTATTCCAAATTCATTATTAGTCTACGCATACGTTCTTACTCCATCTGACGCAGTCAAAAGCTTTGCTATAGTCAATGAAACATAGAATAACTGGTGCATTGAATTCCCTACCCTTCTCAATTATCTAATTGAGAAGAGTGTTTCATCGACTATAGCAAAGCTTTTGACTGCGTCAGATGGAGTAAGCTGTGGATGGTGTTGGATGAGATGGGAGTCCTTAAGCATCTTATACAAATCCTAAAAAACTTGTATGCAAATAGTTCTGCTTCAATAAGATTAAATAATGCCTTGTCCGCTGGCTTCTCAGTCCAGAAGGTTGTCCGCCAGGGATGTATACTGTCCCCTGCTCTCTTTAACATCTACGGAGAGTATATAATGAGGAAAGCTCTGGATGGTTGGGAGGCCGGATTCAGCATTGGTGGCAAGAAAATCTCCAACTTACGCTTTGCAGATGACACAACTCTGGTAGCCACAAACGAGACCGATATGAAACAACTTTTGGATTGTGTTGAGAGGGAAAGTCTATCACTCGGTCTGAGCATAAACCAATGCAAAACCAAACTGATGGTGATTGATAGAGCATGTAAACTTCCCACAATAAACTTTCTAAACCATCTTGAGATAGTACATGACTTCACATATCTGGGTTCAAACATATGTGACACCGGTGGTTGTGAAGCGGAAGTGAAAAGACGCATCGCCATGGCAAAGGGAGCACTGGGAAAGCTCACATGCAGACAGGACCATCACGAAAAACACGAAGGCTAGACTAATCAGGGCTCTGATATTCCCGATGTTCCTCTACGGTGTGGAAACATGGACACTTAGGGAGTCAGAGCGAAAGAGGATCGATGCTTTCGAAATGTGGTGCTAGAGGCGAATGGTGCAGAAGAACGAATGTGTCAATTTTAGACAAGCTAAAGATCGAGGATCGACTATATGTTACAGACGTATCCTTCAATTCTTTGGACACATTGCCAGAAGGGAACCAGACTGCCTCGAGAAGCTTGTTGTGATGGGCAGCGTAGAGGGACGGAGATCTCGTGGTCGCGTCCACAATGGGGTTTTCGGTGACTGGTGCTCTGCGTTCAGCCCAAAACAGATTGGCATAGAGGCGGGCCATACGTGTGGCGACAAGCTACAGCCGCTATCCTCAGTCATGAGGAAAAGGACGAATGAATGAATACGTTCTTAGCATAAATTCTAAATTGGGATTGGATTTGGTCACGCACCATTTAGTCGCAGATATTTTAAACAATCATTTCAATATCTAAAGTAGAAAAGTGTGTCAAACGAAAGTAGAGAGTGAATGGCTTGAGCAAGTCGACAAATATATCTATCTGGGAAGCATGTTTCAATGGAAAGGACGACCTGATAAGGATATCGAAAGAAGAGTTATGGCAGGAAACAGAATGAATCTAGCACTTTGACCAGTCATGAATGGTCGCAACATATCAAAGGAAACTAAAGTTGCCGTTCATAACGTTATTTTAGTGCCAACCTTGACGAATGCAAGTGAAACCTGGACAAGGTAGGATCAACACGAAAGCAGAATAAATGCAGTAGAATTGAGATTGCTAAGAAGAATCTGTAATAGAACGATGTATGACAGGGTTAGAAATGAGGACATAAAGAAAGATGTCATTAATAAAATGAAAGTGAACACATTGAGTGAGATGGTTTTGCCATATATAGGGAGAATGAATAAGTAATGTCCGATGAAGAAAATATACAATGCGGAGTGGAATGGAATGAGAGGTCAGGGCCGCCCAAGAAAGGGATGGTGTGACCATTTGAACGATATTCTGAAAGACTGAAATGTAAGAAGCGTGAACAACAGATGAATATTATATATGTTCCAAGATAGAAAAATATGGTATTTGGTTCTCTCTGTCTACCCCGTGAAGAACATAGCGTGATGGTAAAATATCTTTATTAAATATGCATTGGGAATCCTATATCCAATATATAATCAATTTCAGGAAGGGTCATGGTCCCGCTGTTGATTGGTGGGCCCTTGGAGTTTGTCTGTATGAATTTATGACGGGAGTACCACCCTTCAATGATGATACACCGCAGGCGGTCTTCAATAATATATTGAAAAGAAGTAAGTTTTTATATTTTTATTCATCAGACAAAACAGTTTATTTTGATTAATGTTATTAATAGAATACTTCCACCAAATCTTTGCTTGGACTCAACCATTATATCATATATTGTGCGATTTGAAAATACTTATATTGATATAATGTGTGTTTTAGACCTGGAATGGCCAGAGGACGAGGAAGCCCTGTCTAGTGATGCCGTTTCTGCCATAGAATCCTTCCTGACAATGGAACCCTCTAAGAGGCCAGACGCTCCCATTGTCAAGCAGATGAATCTCTTCTCGCACATTGACTGGGACAATCAGCTCAGTGCCAGTCCACCGTTTGTACCGACACCAGACGATATATATGATACTGGATACTTTCAAGGTAATTTTGATATATTTTTTATTAATATCTATAATCAAAATATAATTGGATGTAATGAAAAAATAATATATTCAAATATCTTTGCATATATTACATAAGACTATTAATTAGTTATTTATTTGTAAGCACCAGTGTTTCAGCCAAGGAATTGTAGATGGGTGAGCGACTAGCATGTTGTATTAGTTATCCAGTAGTTGTGAGTTTGATTTTTAGCTTAGTTTAGGGAATGTATGAAGATGTATACAATTTTGCTACTAATTCTTGTCTTATGAATGTTTCTAATATCTGGTATATCCACATCTCAAATTCTTCTTAATGTGGGCAATTGAAGTAGTGACAATAAATGGCAAGACCTGTTGAAAATATCTTCTGGAACCAGAAACATACTACATTAATATCCAATTAAACATTCCATCATTCCCTTGGTATCATCATTTCCTGCCCCTCTATCCCAGTTCATCCGGGGTCGGGCCTCCTTATCATCAGTCGCCATGATCTGCGACTCTGGGTCGTCTACTGTGGGACACCTTGTGCCACCAGCTCCCTCTCGATACTCGTCCACCATGTCGCCGGCGGTCTGCCTCTTCCTCGTGGTTTTGAGGGGATACCGAGCACAGTTTTGACGGAGTAGGTATCCTCCCTTCGCATGACATGGCCATACCATCGCTTTCTGCCCTCTTTCAGTTTCTCCATCATTCCCTTGGTATCATAAAAAAATTTCCAAAAGAGAGATCTCTAATAACTCAAGAATGAGATTGGGTCATTGCTCAATTGCTACTCATTTAATAAAATAAAAATAAAAGAAAATCCTTCATGTGCATGCGGGGCATACTTGAAAACACTCGATAACATGTTTTTTGAATGTCCGATGCACTACGAATATGACATACATCCCAATTTAAAAGTCCCTCTACCATTTAACATGTTTCATCTCTTAACACTTAACTCTCTTCATGTTTATTCCAAAATAACTAAATTATCTTCATTAACTTTTTCTTCCATTTGGCACCTAACACTCTTCTAAGGGCGGGTTGCCATATATAATTAAAAAAAAAAGATTACATAAGTATATTACAATTTTTCGTTTGTAAGCATAACTTGACTAAGGTTTAGAAAGGTTATATTTAGTATGGCTAATATCTATATTTTTTTCTTTTTCAGCTCGAAATATACTTCAACATTTGAATGTTTCCAATTTTGAGCTATAACACTGCTGAAATTAGTCAGGAGTTAAGAAATATTATGAGCCAGGTCAGTAGCCTTACTCTTTAAACTCTAATCCGATCCCGATTTCAAAGTTTCATTTATAACTTACATGCCTGTCGCCTGCGTACATTCAAATGAGCGACTTTTACTATTTAAACATACACCTACCTATCGCATTCTCTGTCACGAAGGGAGGTTTTTAGTGAATCGTATTGGATTTGCAGTGGAGAGTAAGACCGCAGGTGTTGTATCTGATTTCTAGTCCAACTTCAACTATTTTAGTAATAAATACATAATATTTATAAGTACCTTTTATATAATTATGATTTATAAGATATTAAGTTATTATCATTTCATGTATTTTATTATCAACTTATTGTTACAATAATTGAAGATGCAATATTTATTATTTTTTTATTTGCATGTTTATTAATATTATTATAATGTATCAGGTCTAACACAAATAAATATTTCATTATTTTTATTTCTTTTTGATTTATTTAAATTTTTTATTATATGGCTTGAAATCTGAAAAAAAAATTGCGCCCATAAATGAATGTTGTACTGTACATTGAAAGTGTGCTTTTTATACCAATATTTTTCTTATACATATGTCATTTTAAGTGTTAATGCAATTATAATTTGATAATTATGGCCCGGTATTACAGTCGGCCCTCAACTCATTGAGTTTGTTAAACTCAAGATTAATGTTAAGGGGAGATTTAATCCATTTCCGTATTACAGTGCAATATGACATGTCAGTTACTAAATCTTCAATTATAGACATATTTAACTTTTTCTGTGGTTATTATCTGTCAAATTTTAAATAACCTCAAATAATACGAACTACAAAACGGGACGCTACAACTTGAAATACTATTGTTTTATTATCCAACATGGTAAATTGAATTTTTTTCACCAAAATAATGCTTCTAAATGCCCATGTTCGTTTCGATATGGCTGTCAGTTTGTTTTGTTGTGTGGCGCCACCGTCGATACAACTAACGCCTCTAGTGATAGAACACTGAAACTACACGCGTTGCCTAGCAAATGACAGTTGACTCACTGTTAAGTACTTAATCCGCCAGAAACGTTGAGTTAAATATTTGTCGTTTTAGTGACGTATTTGAGGGAAGATTAGGCCTATTACCCCCATGGCCTAAATGGACACTAATACGCCATATTTTTGTAAAACTTGAGTTTAGCTCTTAAACTGAGACTGTAATACCGGGCCTATGTCAATGCTGAATGTAAAAGAAATAAATGTTTTTCATAATACAGAATTTACATGGAATAATTAATTTATAATTATTGTTATAACTGAAAATATCCGCCATTGCTATGTAAAAAATCAAAAATTGTTGAAAATGAAATCACATAATTATTAATGTGTATTTGTAAGCACATCTATCTACAAATAAACTCATCTTTTGATTACTTACTGTGTTTTTTTTTATTTCCATTGTATCGTTATCTTATTTATGTGAACATCAGTGGCGTGCAAGCCATACATGCCTTTATGCCTGGCATAACTATCAAAATCCAAAAAAATTAATTAAAATTCTTGTACGTTTTTTTTTTAATATATCGAGTTGTAGGACGTATAACAAATCATAAAACGGTTTTAATTTTTTTTTCTAGCACAAATATTAACGGAGATATGAATTTCTTAAAATTTGAATAATTGTCCTTTGTAGGTTCAATTTGCCTGTAATTATTTTTGTCTGCAACACTGAATTTAAAACGTTTGCAACATTGCTTCCAAGGAAGAAACATTGACAGCTTTGATAACAGTAGTTAAAATGTCAGAACGTCTCAATCGTTCACGATTTGTTTCCCTACAAACTATAAATCCCTTTTAACTTTTGTCGTTAATATTCATTGCAGTATTTCCGATACATTTGAGCTTACAATATACATGACTAAAGGAACAAAGTTTTTTTGTATGTGTTAGTTTTTAGGTAGGTATGTGTTACTGGGCATGTATGGGACTGCTGCCAACGTACCTATTTTTCAATTTGATATTCCATCATTATTTCTAATCAAATCGTTTTGATAAAAATAATTTAGATAGTTTGGGTATTAATAAAGAAAAATATATATTCCATTCAGCGCCATTACGAAATAAAAGTTTTTTTGGTTTATTTACTTAACCTGATGCATTAATGCAACGTCTCATCATATTTTTTCCAGATGTTTATTTCTTCTATAATTTATAAAAAAAAATATTGTTCTATACCTTATATTTTTTTAGAACTTTAGGAAAAATGTCAAAAATCGGGGTATGCTTATTATTTTCCTACAAGAATATATACAGAACATAATTAAGAAGTTAAGGTATATTTTTCTTTATTAATATCCAAACTAACTAGGTTATTTTTTTCAAAATGATTCGTTTTGTAGTAATGATGCAATTTCAAATTGTAAAAATAGGTACGTTGGCAGCAGTCACCCTCTTAAACATTTTGTATGTATGGGTGCAAGAATATTTGGATGGTTTGGTTTGCTTTTTTATGTACAAATAATGGATGAAAACAATAATTGCTTATTAACCGTTTCAGTGCTAATCTCGAGACGTTATCGTGATGAATCATACGCTACACCAGTGCGGATCTCGATAGGTAATCGTGATGGACAATGCTCCACTTTAACTCGCTGTAGAAATCTTATTTATCGACATATCCAAAAAATAATAATTACATCGTGTAACCGAATCATTTATCTAAGTAAATACGTTTTTAAAAAAATTTAAAAAAAATTCGGTAGATGGCAGTAGAGTGTTTACTTTTTATCTATTTCATCTCGATACGTAATCGAGACCCGCACTGAGATACCGCTTTGTATGGATATTAATGTTGCTTATAACCCATATCCGAGTTCGTAGAGATTGTGCGCCGGTTTAGAAAAATAATTATGTTCGGTTTTTATTTAGTTTATAAAAGCAAAGTATTTTGTTGTAAATTTATATGTTTTTATTTGTGTCTTAAACGTTGATTCATATTTCAAAATAACTTTTAAGTTCATGAGTTTTTTAGAGTAACTTCGATTTTTTGTGTTACCGACTTTGAAAATTTTACTAGGTGATAGACAAAATACATTTAACATTTTTTGCTATTATGAATGAATTTTGCTTTTATAAATGTTCCGAAAAAGTAAGTACTCAGAGCCTGTTGAGTTATTTCAGTATTATATATAACAACCAATGATTTTATGACTATTTTCTACTATATAAGTTGATAAAGTCGCGGTGCAGCGGCGCATAGGTCATAGCGCTTACAGATAAACTTCATACAAACGTATAAGGTACTAAGCAATTGTTGAAAACTGTGTTTGTTTTCGAAGAAATACTTAAAAATTCATAAATTTTAAGCTGATTTTTATTCACTATATACATTCCTATATCTTTTTTTACCTATGTGATATTTTTTTGCTAATAAGTCATGGTTTTGTGAGCTGGAATGTTGAAAAAATCAGTTAAATAGTATGCAGAAAAACAAAATAAACAAAAAATGTACTTAACATTTAAAACAGGTAAAAACGAATATTCTTGTCGAAGATTTCAAGTATCTCAGGTGAGTAGTTATTGAGATATGACGATTTTAATTTTGTCCGAAAATTGCGCCGCACTGAGGTGTTACATTGTTTCGCATACGCTTAGCACGGAAAAGGTTAATAAGTAAATTCGTTGTAATAATGGTTTGAGAGATACTTCATAGATGTCTCTGAATAATCCTGGACAATTATATTTTAACTAACAATATTCATGATATTTACAGTTATTAAAAACTTCTAGTTATTAAAGGGCTGCATTCAAAATATTTAAAAAAATGTATTCAATAATAGAATTGAAATATTTACAATATTATGCAATTTTGATTATTTGCTCCTACCTTCACTCAATGCGTGTAAATGGTGCTATGTGCATAGTACAATACAGGAGTTGAGAAAAATATAAGGTGAAAGGATATGGAGGTTGACTAAACAGAGGATGTAGTTTTTTTTTGGGCATACCCAGCTGAAGGACCCCTCGCACGCCACATGTATCTTATTAGTATTATGATATGGTAAAAATATTTCATTTACCTTGTAATAAAAACATGGAATTAGTTTTTTATTTATTTATTTTTCATCTTATCTAATATTCATTCACTGTATTGAAATATCTTATTTCTATGTCCTTATATCTAACTTACATCTAGATATATTAAAGTTTTTTTTATTCAAACTTTTCAGATTGGTTCAGATTAAGGTAGTGTGTTTCACTTAAAATTGCACTCCCATGGTTATGTTGGTATGATTGCATTTGGTGTTGTTATACTTCAAAAACAGGATATTCCCAACAATTTAGTATTTTTTTTCTTTGTTTGTAATTTATTTAAAATTACTTGTGATAAATTTGCAAAAATCTTTAAAATATAGGTATGTGTATTTTGTTTAAAAAATAATTATTAGACATGTTTCATTCTTCTGTCATATAAAACTAAGATTGTTTTCTTTTACAATTTGTTATTATTAAGTTTTCTTGTTATTAAAATTCGAGATAAGAGGAATTTCATTTGGCAACATGGCAACATTATTCAGTTTATTTGACTGATTGACAGTCATACCAACATTACCACACAGTGCACTTTTAAGTGAAATGGAATATAAATTATACTTTTTTGTGAGTATCTGCCAATGATTTCCTAAAGTTGTCTAATTTAGAACATGTTTTTATCAATTTTTCATGTAAGTAAATGGAAAATAAACAATTTAAATAAGATGTATCATTGTTCATTATGTTGGATATAAAATTGTTTTTACATTTTATGGCGTAGCAAAAAAAAAACTTTAATTAGTGTAGTTTGAGATTTCTTTCTATCCAAGGCATGAATGCCGTTATTCTAGAATATACACCCGGATACTGTCCTTTACCGCAGCCTATACCCCAAGAAACAACTCCTACTTGCTCCCAATGACCTGATCTGCCAACCATTAGTGGTCCTCCAGAATCACCCTGCAACAAAACAAAAATATTATTTAAGATTTGAATATCATAAAAAAGATACAAAAGAGAAAGGCAATTGTGGTTTTATTGGTTTCACGAATCCAGGCCCTCGAGCACAGGCAACCAGAGCACCAATTAGAATAGGCGAGCCACACGGGGTTGTGACCATGTATGCGGGCTTAAAGGGCCCCTTTATGACTCGAGTCACTCTCGCCTCTCACTTACCAACCTCCGACTTTTACTCTAATCCCCTGTGCAACCAAATCCAAAAGGACGCGGACAATGTTGCTTTTAACACCCTATCCAGAAGTTCTTTTTTTTACCCCAAGGGAGACCTAGGTCGTTAAAGTAGGAATATTAAGACTGCGGGCAGGCCTCTCGCTTCCACCTTTACACCATATATATTTGTGCTAAAACCATTTTGAACTGATTTATCTACCAGTTCCTTGTACTTGTTCAGCTTGTATTGGTCTTTTAGAATATTTGTGTCACATGGAACAGTCAACTCCACATAAATAACTCTTTTCAATGAAAGAGAGCATATTGTCAAGTCAGGCTTAAGAGAAGAGATGCAGATCTATTTTGGAATTTTATATCTCTCTGCTCTTGATCAGGATATTCCAGTCATCTGAATTTTCCTAATTATTGACACTAATTTCTTTGTTGTAGGTCTGACTTCTTGCCCCGATTTCATGAATGTTATAACTGACCAATTCCATGTGGTTAATCCTTTGAAGCCTCTTGCCATTGCAAGGCTGGAAGCATCTCTCACAATTTCAAGCACATTATTGACTCACCAATACAACATGTAAATTGAAAAATAAAATCAAAACATAATTTAATTCAAAAATTATTCCATTAGGCTATTGGAATGAGAATCATTTTGTTTGATCCTTAAAGAATTGAATCTTGTTATAATTTAATACGAAGGTATTTTTTTTTTTGGATGATATTCATTATTCAATACTTTTACCAAATAATGAATACTTATACCAATCATTAATATATTTATACTTGAATCAATAAGTATTCATTGTTTGAAATGAGGAGTTTTAGATTATCGAGGTTAGCATTCACATAAGCGCTGCAGATGGATCATACGCAGCGCATTAAACAAATTTTAGTATTCTTTGTATAGGAATTCATACATGTGTGTCCACTGATCGGTCGGCATCCTTTCTTAATATCTTAACCTTATCTTTTTTCACAAATTCTACAAGATAATATTTACTCACCAAAACATCATTATTATAAATCATCCATCATTATTATTAAGCAAAAAATTATATGTCAATGCTAGAATTGGGTGTTTTAGATTGCAAGTCAAGTGTGTGCTTACTCTTCAGGCACCATTAGTTCAAAAATAAGCTGTAATAGAGAATACTTACACTGCATGAATCTTTACTTGCTCTTCCAGCACACAGCATGTGCTCTACAATACCACCGGGAGCAGCGTTACCATATTTAGATCTGCATTCACCATTTGTCCATATTGGTAAGGAAACTTCTTGAAGGACTGCTGGTTGGGGTCCACCTTAAAACACACACATTAATTATTTCAATATATTACAGTAGAAATTCCTTCTTCCTATTCAGCAATCGATTAACTTATTTTTAAGGAAAATAAAAATGCAAATATTCAGTTTAAGTTTTCAACATTTCTATATGCAAAATATGGCGAAATTAAAGATTTATTGAATATTTTTTGATTGCATATACGCAAACATTGGATTTTTTTCCCTTTCGGGAGTCAAATGATATTTTTATTGACAAACTTTTTTAACATCTCAATAGAGACGAAGTTGGGATATTGTAGAAGAACCAGGAACTCGAGGCACCTACAGGGTTTACGACCTGTCATCTGCTGGTTTACGTGATCACTTTATGCGCTTGCACAACGTTCACCAATTTTGCCTTCTTATTGAGTTCCCTTATCAATATAATTTTTGAATGTTCTATATATTTGAATAGTGTGTAACAATTTGCCTGAAAATAAGGAACTACACTATTGCCATCTATGAAGTAACGGAAGAGCCTTTTTTGTAATGCCATCTATTGAGAAATTAGTTTATTTGTAAGTTTAAAGTAGAAATTAGTTTATTAGTTCCTGGTTCTTCTACAATATCCCAACTTCGTCTCTATTGAGATGTTAAAAAAGTTTGTCAATTAAAATAAAAATTCATTCCAAATATTTATATTATAAAGATTAGACTCTATTTGTGGTATGATTTTGTTTACGTCAGTATTTAAGGAAAATAATTCTTACTTTCTTTCAAACTGCCCCATCCAATTACTGTTCCCGTCATTCCAGCAAATGTATCTCCTCCACTTGGCAAACAAATGGGTCGAATCTCTCGAGTGAATTTCACCGGACTGTCCATTGTCAAAAGTGCTATATCGTTGTACTGAAAACAAAGAAGCAAATTATAATGGGCACTTCTTAAGGAGAACACACTTAGGCCAATTGGCCCTTTGTGATACCACAAATGGGGCTGTCCTCCCACTCACTCATCCCCCCTGAACCAGCCTTAGTGGCTAATGAATGTCATAATGTCTCCGATATCGGCTGACGCTATGTCCGTTAGATCATCATAGAAGAATGGAGCTTCTCTTATTTCTAGAGAGAGCAGGACAGTGACAGAGGGAGTAGACCACAGTCTCGTCTTCTGCAGCAATATTATGCCTCCAGTGCTAGCCTTCTGGCATGCTTTCTTATGAGCCAGTGTCCCGTTGATACCGATATTATTGGTGAGTGAGTCTCTTCTGAGACAAGAATATCTCTCTGGTTCTTCTGAGATCATATTTTAGCTATTTTTGTTTGGCAATGGAGCATGTGCTTTCCTCAGACCACCTCTGGCTAGCATAAGGAGTCATTTTTTCACTGACCCGGAGTTTAAATGTTCCCATGGGGACTCCAGGTCTATGTCTGATAATATATAGAGATAATAGGGTACCTGCTCTGGAAAAGTCAAATATGAAGTTAGAATATATATGAAAATTAAATATTAAAGAAGAATGTATTATATATATTTTTTTTAACATGGCTACGTAGAGGACACCTGCTATTAGGATTTGGGTCCATTATACTCTTCCGGAGAAGTGCACTACGTAACGTTGGGGAGGGTTTGCAATCTGCTAAGGAAAATATCAATTCGAATCTTAAAAAGACCCGGGTTGTAAGAAGGTGGCAAAACAGAATTCAAAGGTTGTTCCACAGTGTTAATAAAAGAGATTGAAATGCTACTGGTTCGTGTATGTTGAAGGTTTACTGTGAATGCATGTTTAGATTGAGTAAAACGAGTGACTATTGTGAATGGGTGGAAGAAGGACCAGAGATACAAGTTCGTCTGAGCATCTCCCGTGGTAGTATCTATAGAATAAACTTCGAATACCGACCTTGCGTCAATGTTCTAGTGATTGAATTTCAACAGTCAATGATGGGACGTCGATCAGAGTTACAGCACGCCTTTGTATAGCATCGAGGATATTCAGTAGACATGAGGGGGCGCCAATTTTGAGGTGACTACCATATTCATCAATTATTGAGTTATAATAGTTCAATTTTTTACTTTGTAGAGAATGAAAATTTAAGTTTTTAGTAAATAGGTACCTACCTGCTCTATATAATACGCTCAATTTTTGGAGGCAAGTTTCCAAGATTTATATAGTATACTTACAAGTGTTCTCATATCAAATCCTCTATGTCTGACAACAGTTTTAATTTTCTTCTCTACGTGTGTAGTTTCAATATGTGATCTTATGTCGTGGTCTCCTAGTCTTGCTCTTACATTACGGACGTCCGATGGCACCATACTGAAATTATACATCATCTTATAATATGGTTATTTAGGAACATTTTTGTGTTCATCTTAATATATAAAAATCTTATGTCACAATGTTCATACACTCTAATCTTATGTCACAATGTTCATACACTCTAATCTTGTGTCACAATGTTCATACACTCTAATCTTGTGTCACAATGTTCATACACTCTAATCTTGTGTCACAATGTTCATACACTCTAATCTTGTGTCACAATGTTCATACACTCTAATCTTGTGTCACAATGTTCATACACTCTATAATCTTGTGTCACAATGTTCATACACTCTAATCTTGTGTCACAATGTTCATACACTCTAATCTTGTGTCACAATGTTCATACACTCTATAATCTTGTGTCACAATGTTCATACACTCTAATCTTGTGTCACAATGTTCATACACTCTAATCTTGTGTCACAATGTTCATACACTCTAATCTTGTGTCACAATGTTCATACACTCTAATCTTGTGTCACAATGTTCATACACTCTAATCTTGTGTCACAATGTTCATACACTCTAATCTTGTGTCACAATGTTCATACACTCTATAATCTTGTGTCACAATGTTCATACACTCTAATCTCCGAAATCGTCCGACCGATTTCAATGAAATTTTCTAAATTTGTAGTCGAGATATAAAAAAAAATATTTACCTATTCAACAATAATTTTAGAATTCTCATCCAAAAATATATGTAACCACAATTTTTGACTTCCCTACACCCCCTAAGAACTTTTTATAGGAAAAAAGGGTCGTTATAAATTTTTAAGTTGTGTTATCTTTTAATACATAGGTGGCAGTATGAATATCCATTGCAGTTGTGTTATCTTTTAGTACATCACGACATATCCCACAATGTGGGGTAACCAGCGAAAGGTGTGCGGGTGTGCATTGCCTTATAAAAGGGGAGCACAACATATCTGTGTATACCCACACACCAGTCTCGTCTCACCTAAAAAGGCACTATATTCAGAATGGGTGGTGAACCTCATTGCTGAACTATGTGAGATGTTATTGTTGCCTGTTGTATTTTCGATTACCCGGCTCTTACGGGACACTCGAAAACAATAATAGAAAAGAGTGGAAACACTATTCTAAGCCGGTGCCTCACGGTAAAACAGTATGAATATCTATTGACTTTTATGTGTATTACGTATTTAGAGAATTATACCATATATATTATTATACCAATGTATGAAAAAAATGATAAATTTTTCCGTTCCTACCACCACCCGCTCTGTTTCGAGAACTGTAATCCATACCTTCACAGAACGCTAAGTGAGCGACATAAAATGCATAGCACAAAGGGTAGCTCATGGAGTAGCTCATACTGCAAAAAGAACAATGGACCAATGTGACTAAAAACTTAAAGATTGGTGAAATACATAAAACATGGTCTACATCCAAGCTGTTTTTTGGCAGAACGTCTGCCCGGGCCCACTAGTATTATATAAAATCATAAACTGTTTCAGAACAGGTTCTTAAGCTAGTGAAGCAATTTAAGTTTGCATCTAGGTTTAAGAAAATATTCTCAAACATTATTGTAAATTAAAGAAGGAATATTTATCTAAAAACTAAAGAAGGAATATTTATCCTTGAACACCTGATCCCGATTTCCTCTCCTGTCCTTACCATATCCTTTTTATTGCTATGAATTATATTTTTTTTTGTTTAATAGTATTTAAGTGTTATACGTATTTTATTTGATTTCTTTTACTCTTTTTTATTTGCTGTTGTACATACACAATGTTGTCATACTTTGTAATCTGGTTGGTTGGAAGAAATTGCCTAGTGGCAATAAGCCCGCCAGTGTACAATTATATTTGTTTATATTATGTACAAGAAGATGTATAAATAAAAATAAATAAATTGTGTTTTACAGTAAAAAAAAAAATATGATTTCATAAAATCCTAGTGACACCAAAAACCATAGAATTATATAGATGAACTAACTGTGCCACACAATGTGCCGCTGTGATGATGTGACGACTATCAATGAGAGATCCACCACAGAATTGTCTTGCTCCATTGAACAGCGCCACTATCCACGGCCACTCGTTTAAGTCTGAATTGTGTCCACCGACTATCCTTTCTTGATCCTGTAATATATATCAGACCATGCTTTTACATACATCATATTTATACCATTTATTGTACAAAATAAGCAGTGAAATTGTAATAACAAATAAGAAACGAGTTGGTTGTGGCCAACGCTTAACTCCTCACTAACAAGTCACTCCATAAAGTATTCAAATATTGAATGGAAAATATTCAGCACTTTCATGAAATATGTTTGTTAAATTATTTTTATATTTAAATATTTTATTATGAATTCTTGATAATTCTTCAATGCCATTTTATGAAAGTGATGTGCCTTTTTGCCAATTTGAAAATACAAATTTTAAGTTTTCCCAGCTTGTGATCACTTCGAAATATTTGACAGTTAAAAAAATTGAGAAGCACTATTCAGATATCCTTCAAAATCTAATGGGGTCTAAGTGAGTATTAGATATACAAATTTGCAAAATTTGAAAAGAATCTAATGAGTAATTTAGTCTATAGTCGATAAAGTAAAAAGAGTAATAATATAAATATATGACTAAAAATAGTATATGAATGAATAAAAATATAAAATGATTAACACGTCATTTTCAATCTTAGTTATCTAGATTCAATTGAAGACATCAACATGCTTGGTCATCAAAGTTTCCTAATTTAAAGAAACCTTAAGATATTATGAGTTTCATTAAAACTGTAGACAAACTTGGATCTACAGGTAGATTCTACAGTGTGCCACATTAAATTTTAAAGTCTTCCTTCTTCAACATCAGTCATTAATAATTATGGGTCGGTATTACAGTCTCAGTTTAAGAGCTAAACTCAAGTTTTACAAAAATATAGTGTATGTATTACAGTGTTCGTAACATCTTCCCTCAAACACGTCACTAAAACGACAAATATTTAACTCAATGTTTCTGGCGGATTAAGTACTTAACGGTGAGTCAACTGTCATTTCTCGACTCGTTGCTAGGCAACGAGTGTAGTTTCAGTGTTCTATCACTAGAGGCGTTAGTTGTATCGACGGTGGCGTCACACAACAAAACAAACTGATAGCCATATTGAAACGAACATGGGCTTTTAAAAGCATTATTTTGGTGAAAAAAAAAATTTACCATGATGGATAGTAAACAATAGTATTTCAAGTTGTAGCGTCCCGTTTTGTAGTTCATATTATTTGAGGTTATTTAAAAATTGAATAATAATAACCACAGAAAAAGTAAAATATGTCTATAAATGAAGATTTAGTAACTGACATGTCAATGAATGTCATATTGCACTGTAATATGGAAATGGATTCAATCTCCCCTTAATATTAATCTTGAGTTTAACAAACTCAATGAGTTGAGGGCCGACTGTATGCATATTTTATCTGAGGTTGTAAAAATAATGAAACTTCACTTTACAAAATTTTAAATTTTCTTAATTATCTATTTATAATAGTTTTTAAGCTTATGCTGTACAATATGAAGCTATGGTTTGAGTGCACCATTAATTTGAACCTGTAGTGAATCCAGGTTGGACTATAGAGCTCAATATTATATTTTATAAATCAAATATTTTTCTTATCTTGCCCTACACGAATCATTCTCTTCTGCATTGAATAATAAAATATTAAAATAACCTGATAACCGTTTTTCATTCCACATCTTGTGTGCGTTGTATCGTGGTTGGACTGTGTGGCTGTGCTTGTCGTTATTGAAGGTGGATGAGTTGGAACTGCCGGGGGCCATGGCTGAAATATTCCAAACATTTTTTTTAGATCTGTCAATAATATATGTAGTAAATTAACATTGGGACACATTCTCCGTAACAATAAATGCAGTCTATTGCACCTCATCATGAAAGGAAAAATTGAGGGTAATTGCGGTGTAGGTATTGGCTAAGAAACATCAGGGAATGGACCGGAGTTCACAGAGTGGAGGAGCAGTTCCCGTTAGCTCGGAGTCTAACGTGCATTATATACTATATTATGTCTGATATAGAGATCTTTATTCTTTCTCTACAATTTCACCTGTTAAAACTTACAAAATGTTCTCATGTTCTTGGAAAATTGAGTATTTATTTTAATTATTGTTTCAAGAATGTTTAAAATGGATATTTACTTCATAAAAAAGAATTCAGGGATTGTCAACCCTTCAAGACTTCACTAACTTTGAAGTGGAGAGATTTGTTTTGATTACAACCCAATTGTTTCAGACCATATTTCAATTATTTAGTATTTATCTCCTGTCAGATCATCTTTATATATTGTCGGCCTTCGTGGCTCAGTTGGTTAGGTGTCTGACTGCTGATCCAAGGGTCCCTGGTTTGATTCCCGATGGAGACACAGTTTTTAATTGTGTTTTCAGTCTGGCTTTGTGAGATGATTAATATCGTAAGTCTCCAAAATGTGGCAACTTGTTATTGGGTGCGTGTTAAATTAATATTTGACATAGTACCTGTTAGTTACCCGAGAAGTAATATAAATAAATTAACAATACTGTGGTAGTGATAGCTACCTGAGCTTGTGTGGTTGGTTTAGTGGCCCATGTAGTCATCGGTCTCTTTGTGGTTGTAAGTGGATGTCTTGTGGTTGTAAATGGATGTCTTGTGGTTGTATGAATTGGTTGAGTTACTCCTGGTAATATTCCTGCAATATATAATAATCATTTAAAGAAACCGTAACATATAATTTATCACATTATTTCAATTTATGTGGGGAAAAAATCGTATGAAATAGTGTTTCAATTACATTCAATGAAATTCCACCAAGAGTTTATAGTCAAAAATATTCTATTTATCCGTTATACATATTGCATACAACTAGGAGTATAGTTGTAGCCAAACATCTTGAACTTTTAGCCGAGAAGGGGGGCGATTTGCACGTAAACCAACGAATCAAAAAGACACAAATTTGCGCTCTGCGCAACCGGAAGCTCATTCAAGATGTTTGGCAAAAATTATAATTTTCTTAATATATACAAGCTTTTAAAGTATTGTGTGTTTTTCTACCTGCATTTATATAATTTCGTGCATTGATAAAGTTCACTATTCGTCAATTTAATAATGAATGCCTTACCTATTCAAATTTATGGATAAGAGTGTTTTTGGATATATTGTCAGAAGGTTCTCGATATCCTCGAGTAGTTCGTTGTAATGAGGTGAGTGTTAAGTCCGCTACAGAATGTTCCATCACTGAAGCCCTTCGATCTACCGAAGATCGTCCTAATAAATGGAGGCCGAAAATTCTGCGAGTGATTGAGTGTAGCCACGACAATCAAGGAGAAAGAAGAAGTTAAACTAAATAAATAATGAATAATATAAATAATAACTTACCATGTCCAGGAGGATGTGTTGGAGCTGAGTGGTCGGGGGGGTGAGTTGGTAGAGCAGGTAGCGGTGGAGGCCATTGTCCAATAGCAGGTCGCGGTCTACTGAACGGAGGAGACTTCTCAGAACCCCCAGAAATGACCTCTTCTTCAGCGTCTTCTGAGTCTGTCATCATTACTGTGTCATCGGGCGCCGTCTCGGGGGCGTCTATTGGAAATACGTCTGGTTCGTCCACAGGGGCCACTACTGGTGGAGTGGAAGGAGTTGATCCGGGAGTCTCCATAATTATCGGACTGACACAGCAAACTCCCAGTGTTTGGAAAACATCCGGCTTAAATACATACAGTAACGATTAATGTGATTTATTTTCTTATTAAATATGAATTATTTAAGTTCAAAAGTGATCGTTTGTGATGTATCTGACTTCATTATTTTTTTTATAATTTACATAACCAGCGGTTAGCGATAGGTTTGTGGATGTGTATTAATTATCTTAGGTATAAAAGGAAACATGACACGTTCGTGTATCCTCCACACAACAATCTTGTCTAATCTAAAAAGGCACTGAATTGGGTGGTGAACTTAATTGCTGAACTGTAATAAATCAAAATGTCCCATAAATTTGTGACTTAATTTCATAAACAAATCGATCATTTCAATCAATTTTGCACCTACAAATATGTATACGAGAAAAATCTCACACTGGTCTTAACAAGGTTAGTTTAAGATCGAAAATAGAAGTCTTAAAAGGTGTTTAGTGGTTCGAAGGCCTAATACAGTAAGCTTAATACGTTTTCGATTAGTATCATATACCTATTTTTAAAATTAAATATAACTGCCCGAAGAAGAGAGTTAAAATATCTTGCATCAGTGCTTACAGTAGATGCAAATATTGATGCTGACGTCACCCACAGAACCTGCATAGCCTGGCAGAAATGGAAATCCATCACAGGAGTATTATGTGACAATCGTTTACCGATAAAATCAAAATGAAATGTGTACATAACTGCTGTAAGACCGACAATGATTATAGCGCCGAATGCTGGACTGTAAATATGGTACACGAACAAAAACTCCACACCAACGAGATGAAGATACTTAGGTGGTCTGGAAGTGTGACTGGTTTGGACAGAGTGAGAAACTAACACATCGGGGTGATTCCAGTGACAGAAAAGATAACGGAATCCAGATTGAGATGGTCGTTTGGCCATGTGATGAGGCATGAAGATCATGTAGTGCATACTGCACTATTAGGAATACAGGAAGGCAGGAGAGGTAGAGGTCGACCCAGACTCACTTGGTGGAGTGATATGGAGAAAAATTTTAAAATGAAATAAAATAAATATACTCTTGTTCACTCTATCCTTATGTATGGTGTTTCGGGATGGGGAGGTACTTATACATAGGACGAATCTTGCCAGTTGAAGTCGCACAAAGACTGATTATAAAGATTATACTAGACAAACATATAGATCACCCGAAGAAACAGATCTATGTAGACTTTCCGGTCCCATCACTAAAACATATAATAGACATGATTTCAACTACATATTATGTTCACAGGCAGAATCATTTTCTAGTGAAACAGGAAAAACTAGAAGAAAATCCAAAATCAACATACTTACCAAAATAAAATACAACTGCAGCACAAAAATTACTGTCATATAGGGGAATATTATTTTACAATGACTGGCCCACTTCCATTAGAGAATTAAAAGAACATATTTTTGTCAATTCATGATCCTATATGTCGAATTTTTCTTCTGTGTGTAATTACGATACTCCTCTTTCGAATACAAGTTTTTCACTTTATCGAGAGAGTACCAACATTGTTATTTTGAAAAAGATCGTGTAATAAAATAAAAAAATAAAAATCTTACCTGTTTAGGTTGTTCACTGTAGTAGCTGCAAGTGTCATATCTTCCGAAAACCCACGGTCCCCAATTGGACAAATTTGGCACTTTGAAGTATGGATAACATTGCCTGAATGATGCGCACTTTCCCAGCTGGCCTTGTGCCGTGATACAGGGAGCGTGCGGTAAAGGCTTACTTCCCGAGGGTTTCTTGTCCGCCTGACTAGGAACTGTGCCAATCAGGGCTGGATTGAGGGCACCGTATCTGTTGTCCCCGATGATTGCATTGCCTCCGACCAGAGGGTACGACCCGATGAAAGGATTTGAGACATAGTACGTGTTGGGACCTTGTCCTCCGAATCCTTGTCTCACGAAGAGCTGTCTGCCTTGATCTCGTCTGTCCACTTCTCGCCTATGCCTCACTCTTCCAGATTCGACTGTAAATAGAAAGAAAATATTGGTAATGCTTCAAGAATAACACAGTTCCTCGTTTAAGAATGTTTTTTCGACTCTTCAAAGTAAAGTAAATATGAAAGTATAAAAAGGATACAGGATATATCACGTCAAAGTATAAAAAATGTCACAAGTAAATTTGAAATTCTTCCCCGAAAAGAAGGAAACCTACGTGCTTCGGGGAGGAGTTCAAAACTTTAAATTAACAAGATACACAAAAGAGAAAGAGTTCATAAAAATTGATTATTTTAATTTACAAAAAGTAGAAAAAGAAATAAAATATAAAGCTACAATTACATACATACACACACTAAATTAAAACATTCATATGGTACAATGAGGAGGAAATTATTTCATCCTTTTTTTAAAAGTTAACAAGTCAGTAAAAGTCAATATTTTTCAATTTTGTATTTTTATTCTGTAAACATATAAATACATATTGAACATTAAGGCACTTTTGTGAGGCACCTCCTTAGAATAGTACTTATCGTAATCTCCTTCGCTGGCCTTAAAAGATACTAACGTCAAACTCGAAACATTCATTTACTTTCATTACTGTGTAATATAAAATAACACAAATTCACCATAATATCTTATAAAAATGTTATTTTGTTATCAAATCACGGTCTGTCTCTTCGATCTGCTGATCGTACCACACTAGCTATTCTCATTCATCTTAATTAATTTCTCAGTTCTTCTTTTGAAGTACAATCAGCAAGACTATGGAAGACCTTTAATGGTGATATTACGACGTCTTAATCGATTCATCTTAAAAAAGACTAAAGGGCATTTCACACTACGGAATATATATTACATTCAAAGTCATAAATTGATATCGCTCACCGTACTTTTAAATGGGACTATTCACACTGAATATTTTGTCTCAGTGTGAACAGTCCCATTTAAAAGTACGGTGAGCGATATCAATTTATGACTTTGAATGTAATATATATTCCGCAGTGAGAAAGCTCCTTAAAGCTGTTATAGCTGTCTAATAACTCTTAATTGACAATCTTCCTTCACACATCCCACAACCTCTATCTTCTTTGCTTTGGTTGGTTGGAAGAAATTGCCGTATTGCAATAAACCCGCTATGGTACACGAATAAAAAATATATTGCTTCCGCTATTTTCTATTACTATCGTTTTCCAATGTCCCCTAAGAGCTGGATAATCGAAAATACAACAGGCAACAATAACATATCACATAGTTCAGCAATGAGGTTCACCACACATTTTGAATGTAGTGCCTTTTTAGGCGAGACGAGATTGCGGGGTACAGGCTCGTGTAGTGCTTCTTTTTATGCACATCTGTCGATATGCCGTGATAGTATCTATGAATGAATGAATATTTCTACATACGCGACAGGTAAGCATTGGATGTCATCAGGGTTCTGTTCTCGGTCCACTTCTCTGGAACATTCTTTTTGATGACTTGCTGGATCTTCCTCTCTCCAGTAATTGTACGATTCAAGCGTATGCCGATGATGCATACATCCTCGTCCGTGGTAATTCCCGTAGATTTATTGAGAACTCAGCTACTCAAGCTCTTTCCTTAGTTTCCGACTGGGGTGTAAAAAATAAACTTTGCTTCGCTCCTAATAAGACATATGGCTTGGTTTTCAAAGGCTTACTACGTAGACAGCCGTCTATTAAGTTCTCAGGAACAAATGTGAGTTTTCGGGACCAAATCACTTGCCTAGGAGTTGTTCTGGAAAGAGGACCAAATTTTAAAAACCATGCTCGATTGTGTGTCGACAAAGCTAAGTCTGCTTTTTTAAAGATCTCACACATCGCCAAGGCACACTGGGGTTTACAGTTTCAAGTATCCTGTCTTTTCTATAAGGCAGTTTACCTCGGCATTGCTTGCTATGCAGCAGGATGTTGGTCTCACGCCTGTGAACTTCAACATATACGTAGAATTTTGCTCTCAGGCCAACGATTCGCTCTCATCGCTCTATCCAAAGCATATGGAACGAGTCCCACTGAAGCACTGCCAATTTTGACAGGCATGACCCCCCTTGATCTGGAACTTCAGCGTAGAGGGGCTGTTTTCAACCTTACGCGGGGCTGTTCTTCTATGATCGGAAATATTCCTCTCTTCCCTCCAGAGGGTCGAGTGTCACGTGGCTTTGTTGAAAGGACTGTAAATGAAAATTTGCAGAACATCTGGCAGACTCGCTGGACGGCCTGCTCAGTGGGAAGAATTACCTACTTATTTTTTCCCGACGTGAGGTATCGTCTTAAATCTCCCTGGGTTGTTCCAGACTTTTGGACTTCCCAATTTTTCACAGGACACGGAAACTTTAAAAGTTATCTTCACCGATTTAACATTGCCTCCTCTGCCTCATGTCATTTCTGTCAATACCCGGACCAAACTTCGGAACATATCCTTTGGGAATGTTGCCACCCAATGGTGTCCTCATATAGATCGGAGCTCCTCGTTGCTGTCCGTGGGCCTCTTCAAGGTCCCATTGGTCATGCGGATTTTGTGATCTCGAAGAAAAATTATAAAGCTTTTAAGGTTTTCTGTCATAGATATGGTGCCTTACTTTTAGAAGATTCCCGTTAAATTAATTATTTCCAGAGATCTTGGTCACTTCTCTGATGGTCTGCATGTAGGGGGATCTGAGGTCATAGACAGTCCACGGGTGTGAATTTTCTGTTCGCACTCGTTGATTGTTTCTTTTTGCACTATGGTGCCGAGATTGCTAATCTAGAGGGCTCCATGATCTACTTTTCGTGCTATGCATTTTTTTTTGTCGTTCACTTAGCGTTCTGTGAAGGGGCCGATTACAGTCCCCATAGGCAGAGCGGGTGGTGGTGGGAGTAGCGAATGAATGAATATTGAACATTGGCGGACAAGTTGCCGTTCACAAATTTCTTCCAAACTAATAAATATTATATTATTTAAGATTTTCATACTGGTATCTCGGAAAAAAAATCATTTTCATAAAACTAGTTCCATGTAACACATGAGATCTAACTGTCGATGGCGATAGTAGGTTGTATAGTTGAAGAGTACGTACCAAACAATAAACCCTTAAATCCAAATATGACAATATTTTAAGATATTTTGTTTCCTATACAAAAAAGGATGTCAGGATAAGATAGTGAGGTGGTCAGTCCGTTTTCTTAGCCCGAATATGTAAACAGCTCGATGGTATACATATATGGATGTATGGAGATTAAGTTAAGCCATTGTGTACTTTGCCATACAAATTGTATGAAACGATGTCGACACTAAATTAAATATTTTCAAAAATTGTTAAGAAAATTTTGAGATGCAATAGTGGGTACAATGTTTGTGATTTTTGTAGAAAATTAAATTATCTAGCTAAGTTGTTTCTGCGTTTTTCGATATTTATAAAAAATGGAAATATAAGTATAAATTAATCATAAAAATAATCTTTATAAAAAAATTTTTAGAAACCCTGGAACTTCTTCGTAAAAACTGTTTCGATATATCGTATTTTTATAATTTTTTACAAATTTTCAGCGTTCTGGCTTTTATGGTTTTTGTAATATACGGAAAAATGATATTCCAAAGTAGATAACCCTTGACTGGAACAAAAATTCAAAAATTTCGAGTAACAAGTTTTGTAACTTTCTATATTCTTTGAAATTTTGGGCTCTGTGCATTAAGCAGATCAAAAGTTAAAGGGGACGGACACACGCACATATTATACACTAAGGGCCTTACTTACTATTTAAAATACGAGTTTAAACCAATGCTCAGTCAGTTTTGGCCTTACAAAAAACTGGGAAAGTATCGGCTTAAACACAAATTTCAAATAGGTAGTAAGACCATAATATAATATGTTCTACTCCGATATATAATATATGTGCTGCGAAGCCTCTAAGTTGGTGTTTTTTTACTTCAAAGTTGAAAAAACCACGAATAATATAGACCTGGCCATACAAGTCTCGGGGATCTTGGCTTGAAACTACGTCGATATGTTAAAAAAAATACCTCGAACAAATCGACAGTTTGATTACAATAAACTAAAATTACAACGAGAAAGCGGCGAATAGTGATACGCTTATATTTTACCCCAATTTATCAATTAATTGTTATTCTCTTTAAAACCTCCTTGAACTCCTTACTATATTTATTTTTATTACTTGAATACATTATTAATGTTTTATTTTTAGTATCAATGGTATAATATTTAAATGAATAATAAGATAACAATGTGTGTGGAGCTAAAAATATACTCAGTTTCTTCGATTTAAAAATAAACAAAATTCATCTAGACTTTATTATTTTTCTGGAAATTATAAGTAGGTAGGTACATACCTACCTCACATCATCTGCATCATGATTATGGGTACCTTACCCACTTTAAAATTTCAATAAAGATTGCCCTGTCGTTATAAAAATACATATTCGTTTATTCGTGATGGGAATAAAATTATTTGTACATATTTTCATGGTCGCTTTTGATTGCAACTCATTTGTTTCCCAACAACCAAATCAATTACTATTTATAAAGCGGCAATCTCTGCAATCTTTTTTGACCCAATTTGAAACAGACATTCTGTTCTTTTATTTTCCCTTGGATCCATAAAAATCGCCCACATTAATCACGCCTTGTACCCGTGTCCTCTGTCTGAGTTATGGCCGTGAATTTAGATGGGATTTTCCGTTTATCATTGTTTTTTTTTTGGCGTTGACTAGGTTGGTACTTTAAATTATTTATTAGTCGATTCGATAAAGGACGGATCAACACAATTGTGAATTATGTTTGAGGCGAAATTGATAACCATCTCACAGCCAGGTTCCAAATATGTCTCACAGGAACACAAAAAGTAAAAAAAGTTTATGAGGAATAGTGTTGTGATGTGTTTTAAAAAGCAGGTGGACTCGAGCTGCGTGTTTAGGAGTGCAATGAACTTATTAATGATTTAATAAACATAATTTATAGTGTATCGAGATTTTATGGAGTGTATACTGTGGATAGTATGAAAATAATTTTGGAAAAAACTCGATTCAAAGAATTGGGTATGTATCTATCTACACTTATAAAACGCATGTGTTGTGGGCAACACTAAAGTATTCGAATATTTTTATTATTGCATATGCGCATAGATGGCTGTAGTAAAAATTCCTTATTTTCAAGCGAAAAGAATTTCAGTATTACAATATATAGAACTTTCAAAATTGAATTGATAGGGATCTCATTAAAAAGGCATAATTGGTGAACGTTGCGCAAGCGCATAAAGTGATCACGTAAACCAGCCGATGACAGGTCGTAAGCCCTGTAGGTGCCTTGATTTCCCGGTTCTCCTACAATAAATATTCCAACTTCGTCTCTATTGAGATAATTAAAAATCTGTTAAAAAACTAAAGTATTCATTTCATAGGATGTATACACGAGGGCCTATACACCCCCCGTCATATTGCGCATGCGCGGAGATTTTATCGGTACAATTTTTGTCGCAGTTTTATTGAATTGATATGTAGGTAAATGAAAATCCACTTCAACATAAAAAATAATAAGTAAGTAATATTAAAAATCATACAATTACGTAAATAATATGTTAAGAAATATAATTTATTTGAAAAATGTGATCAAATGCGAATATACAATAAACTTACATATGACAAAGGTATTGATAACATTTTCCTGCAAACATTCAATATATAAAGCAACTCGCTCACGCGAGTCGCTATTCGCTAACTGAACCTAACCAAAAATTAATAAATGGGATTTACGTACACATCATACTATTATTTCGCTGTCGTAAAATTTCCCCTTGATTCATCTGTCGCCAGAAGCTAGTATTTGAATAGACAACATTGGCGCATGCGCAATGTGACAAGGCACGGGATGCCGTATAGGCCCTCGTGGATGTATACATATACTTTTTTTTCTTCTCGAAAGGTTGATAATCCGTGAGGGCATATACCTAACTCTAAATCTAGTGACTGAAAACATGATATATTAAACCTGTCAAATAACTGGAGATGTGAGACGATTAATATCGCAAGTCTCCAGAATGTGGCAACTTGTTATTGGATGCGTGTTAAATTAATATTTGACATAGTACCTGTTATTTGCTCGAAAAGTTATACATAGTGTATCACGAGGAGTGGATCAACCGAAGCAGGGAGGTAGGGGACCTCAATACCTATCGATTTAACCCTCATATATTTTATGTTCAGCGATATAAGGTGGTTCAAAAGCTATGTACACTTTTGTGAAATTTTAATAAAAATCGGATTTCAGACTAAACTACATCACTGTAGCTAAACTATTATGATTTTTTTCTGGGAATAGTTCAATAGTAATGCTTATGGAAAACAAGAACATTGTGAGTCAGTACCCAATAACTTAAAAAAAATTTCTTTAATATTTTTGCAAGCCTCAATTTTCCACTAACTTTTCAAGCGCTCTTGGAACAATAATTTCACATAACTTTTTTCCCACAAGTTATCTTAAAAACTACTATCATTCATAGAGAGCTAGCCCTGCAAATTTCATTCGCCTTGTATTAGAGGATCATGTTGAAAAGTTCACTTAAATTGCACGAGTATAAAAATCGATATTTTTTCCTTGAGACAAATACATGAAAGACTACTTAAAAAGTAATTTTGTAAAGCTATTACGTAGAATAAAAAGTTTACTAAATAAAAAGGGCCATAATGTAAGTTTTTGATTTGACGTTCGTCTTCTTGATATTTCATTCAATATCAGTGAATTTGTTGTTTATTAATTGGACTTCGATTACTCTCTAGTATCTCACTAATTTGGATTGTTGTTTCTCTGGAATACCTAAAGACTTGGTACGTTTATTGGACTTAAATCGTACCGTGTGTGATATACCTACATCATGTCGTATTCTCCGATTCGATTCCCTGTGGAGACAAAGTTTTTTTATTGCGTTTTCAGTATGGATCTGTTAGCTGCTCGAGAAGTACCTACCTAATATAAAACATACGCGTATAAAAATATATGCCCTCTCCAGAGGTAGGTACCTTAATTAAATAAAAATCGAAAAAAATACACAATTATTCGGAAGGTGAGAGCATTTTTATAGATGAAATCTCAGAGAAGAAATTGGCAGATGTATAAGGAAAACTAATGCATAATTTCAACGCTGCTTACATATTATTATGATATCAATATGATTGTATGATTAAGTCGTTTGAACTTATAGTTTGGGCTGAGCAAAATACAAGAACATAGCAGTGAAACTCGTAGGAATGCACTCTCTACATGATACCTATGTAAAACAAAATGGTACAAGGAATATTATATAATAGTTTTATATATTACTATGTATGTATCTTCTTGAATACTATTTATGCAAAGTATGTACATAGGTATGTAGGTATGTCTTGTGACCCGTTGTAAACGAAAATCCTTGGATTCGATTACCGCTGAAGGTCGTATATCGGGTCGTTGCTCTATCTGGCTGTGTGTGTATTATTAAAGTGTCTTGTGCAATGTCGTTGTCCTACTGTTGTATAGTGTCTCGTGTGTGTCTTGTGTGTGTCCCATCCCATCGTACAATCGTGACATTACATTCACATTATTGTGTACCTACCTACCAACCCGTGTATTGTCACAATGATAAGTAATTTGACAGGGAGTGTATTGACATGGAACAGTTCTTTTACAGTTTACTTTTACATACATACATGCAATAATAACGCACGACTGTCCTTAAGTGACAACCTTACTTGAGATAAATGACAGAGACGTAGCGGGGAAGTTTAGACACAATTTCTCTAATTGAAAGGATTTTTTTATCTCAAATGTTTCTATAGTTGCATATACGCAAAAATTGATTTTTTTTCCTGTCGGCAGTCAATACTATTTTATGACAGTATTTTTAAAATATGAATAAAGAAGAAGACTAAATAACTTAGGAGAACGAGGAACTCACGGCACCACAAGACTTGCGCAAAGCCGACAACCTGTCATCGGCTTTGCGCAACGTACACCAATTATGCCTTCCTATTGAGTCTATCAATCCAATTTTTGAAAGTTCCATATATATTTTAACTATGAAAATCTGTACGTTTGAAAATAAGCTGAAAAAACACTATCGCCAATCGACATCTATGAAGTAACGAAGAAACCTTTTTGTAACGCCATCTATTGAGACATTGGTTTGTAAACAATGAAAGCAATAGTCCTTATACATGAGGTGACAATGCTTTCACACAGATGTCAACCCTGAACTGCGCCAGAGAATTAAATTCTCTTGAACGAATCGACAGTTGGAAAACAAAATATCTTAAAATATTTATTAATTTGTGTTTAAGTGTTTATAGTTTGGTACGTATTTTTCAACTATGCATATTTTCGCCATCGACAGTTGGATCTCATGTGTTACATGCAACTAGTCTATTACAAATCACTTTATCATAAGTATCAGACTAATATTTGATTAGTCAAGTTTAAACCCTGCCACTCCAATATACGGTGACTTCCATCTCCTCGTTATTTGCTACAATCAGGTCTCTAGGGGTGCATCCTACGCCCATCAGAGGGCATATCAGAAGGTGACTCCATCCTGGGTTGCGCCGTAGTCACATAGGATGCCATATTTAGATAGGTACCCCCATTTTACGAGGTTCACTCTACATCGACCCTAAAATGTGAATTTTGAGGGTGATCCATACACAATAGGGTAGATCGTCTCCTATTGGGATACCCTCACGTTTGTGCATCCACGGCCCCGCTCCAAGGTCCTGCTTCCATAGATCCTCTTTCCGTTGTTGTGCGGATGTCTTAATTACGAGCAAGTCTTGCAAAAAATGCAAGACCATGAATGTTTGTAAGACCAATAGCAAGACCACACATTGAATGCAAGTAATTCGCTCATCACAATACCTGACGATTTTTCGTCGGGACAGATGACATCTGTAGTCTTGACGAAAAACGATTGTATGAAATATCAAAATGTGTCACATTTGCGTACGAAAATATGAATAATCAAATAAAAACCGTCTCAAAACTGGGGCTTTTGGCCGCGATGCAATAAACTAAAATAAAAATTGCATAGACTAAAATTTTAACGAACTCTAGTGTAAAATATGATGTTTAAACCGAAGCACGTAAAAACATTGTGATAATTCTGGCAATATTTTTCTTCTTCTTTATCTAGACCTGTTGGTATGTGAGATAGAAGTTTTGCCTCCTGAGAGAATAAGGTCCCAAAATCACTTTGAATGCATGTAGCGCGATTTGAATGTATTAAAAAAGAGTTGTTCAAATATCATAGAAATAAGCGTCTTTATATTTCTATTATGCACATTATCAAATAACAATTTATCAATATTTTGAGATCGAAATTCGAATGAGGTAGAGCTATTTTGTGCGCTCGTGCACCTAGCGTCAGGAAAATACTTCCCTGGTGCCGTCTCTGACCAACTGAAATGTTACGGTTTTATTTGAATCATCAAAACACTTTTTTGTGATTGAATTTACATACTGAAGTGAGATGGTTTATAGATTATTGCTAATGGATAGTTCTTCCTGGAATTTTCATCCTACTAACTACTTATAAAAATTAATACGGCGTATTATTTTATTGATATACCACAAAGTATATTTTGCGGTCACACCTGAACTTCCAACGGCTATCAATCTTTAGATTAAATTGATAGAATTGTTTATCACTAAATACTAGGAACGGAGCCATTATTGAAGCATTGAAAAAACACTTTAAGAAGGAATATTGAACAAAATATTGTTGCAAGTGGTTTATAAGTACCCAACTGGCGACATAAGTGACATGTTTTGTATAATATTATTTTTGTATCATTTATGTGTGTCAAAAATGTTAATTTATTTAACCTCGATACAGGTTTATCCTAGTGAGGTTGAATACATTATTTCATATTAATTGTACTCAATAAATTGTAAGATTTTTATAAAATAAAAATAAATAAAATTAGGTGTGAACTAAAATCAGGAACATTTTGACAGTTGATTAGACTAAAATGTGGTTATAGAATAGGAATTTGAACTAATTAGTGACTTACTTGGAACGTTCCTAAATAGGAACGTTCCTATTTCAGCGTTATTAAATATCAACTTGGACTAAGTGGAATAGGAACGCACCTATTTTAGCAGGAACTTTCTTAAAAAGTTATAGAATCGGACGTACTGTTTAGCATATTTGAGAAATTTTATATCGATGTAGGTTTAAATACCCTCGATAAATAAAAGAGTTTGTGGTAGAATGCTTAGTGCGCTGAACCAAACTTAGACATTGCTTTGACCGATTTCGTTCACTTACATATTCCACTATTTTCTATTAAAATCGTTTTCCAGTGTCCCGTAAGAGCCGGGTAATAGAAAATACAATAGGCAACAATAAGCATCTCACATATTATGTAGATCAACAAATCTAAAATATAGGTAGGTACTTACTTCATTAAATGTATTTACATTTAACATTTAACTTAACTACAAATATATTAAATATATTAGCTATTTAATAGCGAATATTTAATCCAGATACAAAATATAACATATGATTCTTCATAGGTTTTTGATTCCGATAAAGTTGATTTTCAATACTTCCGATGTGTTCGTCCTAGACCACGGAAATAAGTTCAAAATAATAAGTCACCTTTAGTGATAATTTTGTTTGAGACGTGAATTCGATAAAACTTTTTGAGAATTTAATTAAAGATTAAATTAATGTTGCAAATGTGATGAGTATAATTATATTCTGTTGATTTTATTTCACTGCGCAAAATTAATTTATTACGAAAATCATACGAAGCAAATTTACAAGACCGACGAAGTATGAGTCAAATATGGAATAGTTAGTACGACGTTTGAAGAACAAAGAGAGATAGATTTTTCCTAATGCAATCTGGGCTACCACAGGGTTCAAGCATAAGATCGTTGCTGTTTATAATATTCATAAATTTTATTAATTAATTAGTTAAGGGTAAAACAGTTGCTTCTTCTTCTTGTCGTGTCGGTCAACACATATGTGCCTTAATGCCCATTCGCTCCCAGAAGGCCACAAACTAATTTGCGTCGTCATCTAGGTGGGCTCGTTCATTAAGAATTTTCCAATTTCACGCTGACCAGGAGCCATCGGAAATGCTAGTAGGTGTTCTCTGTTCTGCGTTTGTTCACAGTCGCACATCGCGTTTTCAGCCATCCCCATCTCTGGAGGTTTTTCCTTGTACAACCGACCCCAGTCCTAATCCTGTTGAGGGTTTTCCACATTGGCCGCGGTTTGTCATGTCCTGGTGATAGTGCTTCCGTTTGCTTATTGCTGATGTTGTACGAAATATTTTACTGTGAATATTAGTGTACGAAGCATAATTATGTTTTTTACTTTTTTTTAAACAAAACGTATATCAGTTGAACAAAAATGATGAGTGTTAACAATACTAAAAGATATATTGTACTTATAAATGGGATGAAAATATGACACTAGACTAAACTGAATTTTCGTGAAGCAAAAAATGTCCAAATTAAGGTATTTATTGCGTCCATGTTTCAATTTCGAATAAGTATTTCATGATTTATTGATCTTATAACAGATTGAACTACAATTAGATTAACTCTAGCAGGAATAAAACACGGAGTTCTCGGCTATAAAGACTCACATAAACTGATCCACGAAGTCTGATAAGAATTAAAATTGAATTTGACGAAATGACTGGAATAAAGCGACAAAATGACATACATACACTGTGCCAAACATATAATTGAACGATAATGAATTTTTTTACGAAATAAGAATTAGCGGAACGGGTTTTCTCAGTAGTTCTCTCTGTGATACAGTGGTCTCCTTAAGTTCATTGACATTGTCATATGGAAATGAGATTATTTGGTGTGGTACCTACTTATATTAATATACATATACCAGCACATAATATATAACAATCATTATATGCTAATTTAACCACCGAAATAAATACACTGTGTAGGAAGAAAAATGTTTTTTTTTGGGAAATTTTTATGATCGCTATTGTTGTTGAGAAAACGTGCCTGACTCGTTATCTGGGATCATCTATATTTATTTATATTTATCTTCTTTTCTTGTGATACAGAAACATTATTTCATGAGATTACTGTCCAACTGTCCTTCCATCTCTTAGTTGGTCTTCCAGGCGGACGATGTCCATAAGGATCTCATTACTTGGTCTTTCAGGCGGACGATATCCAGATGGGATCTCATTAGTTGGTCTTCCAGGCGGACGATGTCCAGATGGGATCTCATTAGTTGGTCTTCCAGGCGGACGATGTCCAGATGGGATCTCATTAGTTGGTCTTCCAGGCGGACGATGTCCAGATGGGATCTCATTAGTTGGTTTTCCAGGCGGACGATGTCCAGATGGGATCTCATTAGTTGGTCTTTCAGGCGGACGATGTCCAGATGGGATCTCATTAGTTGGTCTTTCAGGCGGACGATGTCCAGATGGGATCTCATTAGTTGGTTTTCCAGGCGGACGATGTCCAGATGGGATCTCATTAGTTGGTTTTACAGGCGGACGATGTCCAGATGGGATCTCATTAGTTGGTCTTCCAGGCGGACGATGTCCAGATGGGATCTCATTAGTTGGTCTTCCAGGCGGACGATGTCCAGATGGGATCTAATTAGTTGGTCTTCCAGGCGGACGATGTCCAGATGGGATCTCATTAGTTGGTCTTCCAGGCGGACGATGTCCTGATGGGATCTCATTAGTTGGTCTTCCAGGCGGACGATGTCCAGATGTGATCCTATTAGCTGCAATTCTTGCCAGTCTGTCACCGTACATCCTAGCAACGCAACATGGTCTCTCCAGAATGTTCTTCTTTAAGAATTTATATTATTTTAATTAATAAATAACGCGCAAACAATCTACAGTGATATTAAAAATTTAAGTACATTGAACATGGTATATATGCAATAGTTTTAAGACGGTGGAAGAGGAGAATAAAACATAGGTACGAGTATATCTTTTTTGAAAAAAGGAAACGTTAGAAGTGTAATAATAACAGAAGAGCATGATGTATGAAAATATGTGTGAGGCGATGAATTTATGCAGATATAACTGTAAGGCACTTGGTTCTCTCTGCCTACTCCAATAACAGGGACATGGCGTGATGATTATGTAAAAGTTATATTACCTATTCAGTATAGCAGTTTGTAGACAATTTTTCTCTCCAATGTGCTAGGGAAGTTACTGAGTTTTCCAACTGTCTAAAGCCAAGACGCGTGTATGAAGGAAAATTTTGTATGGTGTAGTGGACTTTTTGCATGCCAAAAACACCAACTTAGAGGCTTCGTAGCAAATAATATGTTCTATATAAATGGATGAATTCAGAATTTGAAGTAGAACATTTTGTGTGTTTTTTATGTGTCTGTGTGTCCGTCCTCCTCTTATAACTTTTGATCCGCTCAATTCAGAGCCCAAAATTTCATAATATATAGGTAATTATAGGCCTACAAAACTTTTATACTCAGAATTTTCAATTTTTATTTCAGTTAGGGGTTATTGACTTTTGAATTTTCACTTTATTTTTCCATTTATCTCAAAAACCATATAAGCTAGAAACCTGAAAATTGGTATGAATGTAGACAAATAAAAAATCTCAAATTTGTTTTTTCAAAAAAATTTCAGTTTCTCAAACATTTTTATTTAGAAAAATATTTTTTATTATGATAAATTTATATGTTTAACTGGCTATAATTCCAAAGTTTTTAAAAATATCGAAAAAAGCCGAAATACCCCAACTAGATAATTTAATTTTCTATAAAAAATATTAAAATTGTATTAGTAGGTACATCTCAAACTAATTTAACAATTTTTATAAAAATCGAATTTAGTGACGACATCGTTTCATATAATTTGTAAAGCAGTACACTACACAATATCTACGGGGACTCAATAGTTTGATACTTATACTTTAATCTCCAAACATACATACGTATCATGCATACATACATACCTTCACGCCATGTCCCTTGCGGGGTAGGCAGAGAGAACCGAACGCCACATTTTTCTATCCTGGCACGCATCCCTCGCCTCGTACACATTCATGCATCGTCTCATACATGTTCGTCTATTGCTCACACTTCTAACATTTCCGTCTTTCAAAATTTCGTTCACATGGTCGTGCCATCCCTTTCTTGGGCGTCCCCGACCTCTCATTCCATTCCTTTCCGCTCTGTATATTTTCTTCGTCAGGCGCTCCTCATTCATTCTCCCCATGTGACCAAACCATCTCAATATGTTCACTTTCATTCTAGTAATGACATCTTTCTTAATCTTACATTCTTTCCTTATATCCTCGTTTCTTACCCGGTCATACATCGTTCTATTACAAATCCTTCTTAACGATCTCATTTCAACTGCATTTATTCTACTTTCATGCGTCTTCTGCCATGTCCAGGTTTCACTTGCATACGTCAGGGTTGGCACTACGATGGCGTTATAAATGACAACTTTGGCATACTTTGATATGTTGCGATCATTCATAATTGGTCTCAGTGCTCCATTCACTCTGTTTCCTGCCATAACTCTTCTTTCGATCTCTTTATCGAGTCGTCCGTTCCGTTGAAATATGCTTCCCAAGTATACATATTCGTCGACTTGCTCAAGCCATTCGTTCTCTACTCTTACTTTACACGCTGTTCTGCTTTCACTCTTTTCAAAGACCATTGTCTTTGATTTGCTGGCATTCATCCTAAGTCCATTCTCTATACATCCTTCATATACCATACTTACAAGATACTGTAACTCTTCCATACTTTCTGCTAAAAGAACTTTATCGTCTGCATACATCAAATCTCGCACCATTACATAGTACTCAATTTCAGACCCTTGTTTTCATCCTTAAGGGCTCTAATGCAGAAATCAATCTACAAGTTAAAGAGCCATGGAGATAGCACGCACCCTTGTCTAACGCCATTATTTATAGAAAACCACGTTGTCACTGTGTCGTTGACACGAACACATGCTTCGCTGTTCTCATATAATGTCGCGTATCAGTTTGCTCTTCACTCCATACGCTGCTAGTATATCCCATAATTTTTCTCTAACAACTTTATCATACGCCTTTTCTAGGTCTATGAAGGCACAGAAAATTTTCTGATTTTTATCCAGAACCTTTTCTGTGACCGTGCGCAGAGAAAACATTTGGTCTATACATCCTCTGCCGCCCACAAACGCACCTTGGACATCCCATATCTTGCTTTCTGTAATCTTTCGCATCATGCTTCATGCGTCATGTAAGCTTTCGCATCATGTTATCTTTCGCATCATTTCGTATCATGCTGTTTTCATATTCTGCGTAGAAAAAAAAGACTGACATACATACCATCCTATCCTGACATACATACCTACATGTTTTATATAGAAAACAAAATATCTTATAATGTTTATAAATTTGTGTTTATGTGTATACATACTATCCATCGACAGTTGGATCTCATGTGTTACATGCAACTAGTAATAAAAAACAACACAGTTATGTCCAAAATAATATTACTGACAAGCTTCAAAAGTATTCTGTGTATTTTTCGCTAAACATAAGTCATGTTAGCATTGTTTTTATTAGTGACATCTAGCGTTCATCAACGATATTTAATGTACATATAATATGCTTATAAAAATCAATACGTTTTTAGACCAAGCCTTCGTTTCCTTGCTGTTCATTTTGTGCAGTAATCCTAGATTTACTTCAGCATATTGTATATTTATTGCATTAGTCATGTGTAATGTATGAATAAAATGCAACTTTATAAGACTAGTTTACACCGGCTCATTAGCTCAATAGGTTAGAGCACCGAACTAAATTGAAAAACCGGAGGTTGGGGGTTCGAATCCTCCATGAGCCATTTTTTTCTCACTAGTAAATTAACTAAAATTATACAACATAAAAACTTATGAATTTTAAATTAAACAATAATATTTTCTTTTGTAAATAACAATTATACAAAATATTGATAATATTTAACCATACATGTAAAATATAGACAGAATCGAAAACATTCAAAACAAATTTCTAAACCATCTTGACTACAGGAACCGATACATGTTAATGTCATATACAGAACATGCAGAAATTATGATTCTTTCTTCTATGACATTGATCTCTTCAACTCATCGCATAGAAGATTTAAATTATCCATTTTGGCCACGTTCCCTCATCGCTCTGAGTGATCTTACGTACGCTTCCCATATCGTCCCATTTCCTTTCAATTTCCATTTCCTAGAGCAAAAAACATTATGTTATGTACTTATTGTTTTTATCTCAATTCATGTTATTTAACCAGTAATATTCATCAAACATTTTTGGCTTATTTGTTGTATAGATGTCTGCTTGTCATGTGTACTAAATTGGCTATATGTTTGTTTTCAATAAATAAAATAAAAATTAAAAAATCCCATAACACTGTGTCCCTTATGTGATAGAGATAATCAAACGTCATATGTTTAAAAAAAGCACTACATCGAAAATAAACATTTACCATGAAAAGTATTTTTTAGTAGAAATCATTGAAGACTTATTGAAAATTGAAAAAAAAAGTCGAATAAGAGATACCACACGAAGAACATAAGAAGAATCCGAAGAACTTTAAAACCTCGCAGACACTGCACTCTAAGTTGCAAAGAGAGCTGATTGTAAGGAAACAGCAGGCTCGCCATTCAGTGGATGCGAAGATATTATGAGTGCACCTTTTTTTTGATAAAAAGTCTTAAAAGTCCTGCAGTTGTTCTTCGTAGCTACAAGGTCAGTATGTCTAATGGGTTCAAAGTAATTTCCTCGAACATCGTGATCCGTCGAATTTCGCGATCGGCCTGCGACAATATACATACAGTAGTGCAATGGACATTACCTACAATAATACCAATATTGAATTTTTCTTGGAAATTACAACTAGATTACTATAATTTAATTTCTTCGAAGGCACGCTTAAGGGAATGTATCGAGTATAAATATACCTAACGAAGAAAGAGGAACATGCAAACGTCAAAAGAAGATACCACCAATCACCTGTCAATGTGAAGTTTTCAATATATAAGCAGGCAGGTACTTATTGTAGTTCAGGTGTTGCAAAGGTACAGTCCGTGAGCTAGATTTCACATTTTAAATGGTATTTTTATGACAATTTTTTAATATCTCAATAGAGACGAATTTGGACTAATTTTATGTTATTTCGGATTTCTGCATTGGGCCATTAACCGAACTTTTACTTGTTGGTGGGTACAGGACGACCGCGAGATCTCCGCTCCGCCGCTCTAGGCTGCCCATCACAACAAACATTTCGAGACAATCTGGTTCTCTCCTGGCGATAAAATGAATAACAAACTGGATTGGTGGGTATTACGTTCAATTCTATAACTTTTAAGACCGTTCCGGCTATACTATGTGCGTTCCTAATCCACTTAGACCAAGCTGATATTACCCCGTATTCAGTAACTATTGCAACTAAATTAGGAACGTTCTAAAATTGTAGATTTTAGATTTCAGCGTTATAAAATATCAACTTGGACTAAATGGAATAGGAACGTACCTATATTGGCCGGAACGTTATTAAACAGTTACTGAATCATATGTATTATGAATAATTATGAAAATTATGACATTTTCATAATTATTCAAAATACGTCTAATTCAGTAACCTTTTTAAGAACGTTCCGGCCAATATAGGTACGTTCCTATTCCATTTAATCCAAAATGATATTTGATAACGCTGAAATAAGACCGTAAATCTACACTTTTAGTATGTTCCTATTTTAGTTATAATAGTTACTGAATACGGGGTATTCTATAACGCTGAAATGGGAAAGTTCCTATTTAGGAACGTTTTTAATCCAAGTAGGTATATCACGAATTAGTTAAATTCCCTATTTCATTAACACATTTTAGTCGAATCAACTGTCAAAACGTTCCTGATTTTAGTTTACACCTAATTGGAAGCGTACTAATTATTTTGACAGCAGTCCGGGATATTTTAGTCAGTTGAAAACATCAGATGTGTACGGAAACAAACAAAACTTGATAATTTACACGCGTTGCGTTATGTTCAAAATAAAAACCTAAGAATGTCATTACATTGCCCCCAAGTCAAATTGAAAACGCTGTTCGTTTTCGCCAAGCGCTAATTTTTTTTTATATGGGATTTGACGTTTGTTGTTTGTTATTGTAGAAAAAATTTCTACAACAAACGTCAAATCACATACAAAAAAAAAATAGCGCTTGGCGATAACGAACAGCGTTTTCAATTTGACTTGGGGGCATTACATTAATAAACATGGCCGAGCAGTGCATATTTCGCATGCGTAGTCTGCGCCATAAACAATTTGAGTTCAAATTATTATCTACGGTACATTAATTTTTAAGATTTTAGTTTTAGGAATAACGTCGGTTACAAAAAACGCAATTTAGTTCAAATGACCTTCATTCAAAATTTTTATAACGTTCCTATTTTAGTTCAAAACGTTATTGAATTGGTCGTATTATTATACTTATTTCTTCTTCTTCTTTCTATCTTTTTAGGCCTGTTGGTCTGTTTATTTCCTGCGTCAGCTTCTACTGTAACGTGGACTGCCAGCTGTCTTTCCATCTCTTGGGAGGACGACCTGGAGGTCTGCTTTCTTGGGGAAAATTATCTCTGGCCACTCGTTTGTCATTCTTGACAAGTGTTCGTTCCAAAACCTTTTTCTCTGTTGACCCCATCTTACGATATCCTCTGTGTTTCGTACTCTATCACGAAGGGTTTTGCAAGCGATGCTTCTGACCTTCATTTCGCTGTTTCGAAGGAGGTTTTCGATACGGTCAGTGTCTGCTCTGGATTCTATTCCGTAAGACATTATGGGACGAACACATGTCTTGTAGATTCGAACCTTGCTAGGGATGTTCATTTACTTTTTTTCTAGATGAAATCTTTCAGAGAACCAGATATTGCCGTATACTAATTTTAAGACTGAAAATTTTATTTTTCGGGAAAATAACATATTTTATAATGAAATAAAAATATACAACCAACTGATAATGCTAATTAAAGACAAAAAAGTCAACAATATAGACAAATATATTGTTCGGTACAGTATTTATTTTTGGCGTGAATACAAATCACCTGTCTTGTTCCTTCCCCCTTCCCTTCCATGTAACTGCTTTGTTCCGTTCCTGCTACACACCAATTAGTACTTGTCCGCACGCGGCCTTAAGCGGATGTCAATTCGGACTTAATTGCCGTCGTCGATCATACAAGTGCCCGTTGTGGGAAGCATCATTCGTGTAGTGCTGTGCCATTGCATATAGACTGCATATTTCGTTCGGACTGGGTGAGCGATCTAGGCGAGGACTTCTTCTGTACTGGTAGGTGATTTCCTTTCTCGATCCATTTCTTTTGTCCTATTATTTACCTCGTCGCTGTGAATAACGCGCCGTGACAAGTGCAATTATTTATTTTCGTATACAGTCCACTTGATCTGTTAGCCCGAGTTGCAATCGCGATTTCGGCGAATCGCGATATCAAAGTTAACAAAATACATTACTAAAAAAAAGTATAAACACATTTAGTATGTGAAAAACTGAAAACAACAATAAACATAATAGCAAACAGTAACAAAGATAGAGATGGAGAAGGGACTGTAGGAATAGAATTTATGAAAAAGATTGATCGTTTCTGACAAAGCCAAAGCAAATAATATGATCCAACATCTTTACCGTGACATTTGCATTCAATAAACGTATGAAGAACGTGTCGTTGGCCGTTGTCTGTGGTCCAACCAACCTACCTATAATTATAATTAGTATATACATACATATATCTCCCTATTGTTTATATTTATCAACACTGGAAGTTTTGTTATGCCATTTCCTCTACACCTATCAGTGGCAAATATTTCATGCTAAAGGTGCAGTTTGATTTTATGCGATTAACGCATGCAATTTATATTTTACTTATTAATTAAATTTATCGAAGACCGATTGCGATCAACGGTTGGTATTCATTATTCATTGCCATTTTAACTTTTGAAACTATTTACTATGCTATTTTTTTGACAATTTTTTAACATCTCAATAGAGACGTAGTTGGAATTTTATTGGAGAACCAGGAAATCAAGGCACCTACAAAGCTTACGACCTGTCATCTGCTGGTTTACGCGATCACTATATGCGCTTGCGCAACGTTCACCAATTATTCCTTTTAATTGAGTTCCCTATCAATTCAACTTTTGAAAGTTCTATATATTTTGTTGATAGATATTAGAGTTCATGAAAACAAGTACCAAATTGTTATTTCATATATTTATTCTCAGTTTATAATAAAATTATAACTCCGACACTGAGTTCAAACGACTCGCCATTGTGTTAAGACTGTTGGTTTAAAATACTATAGGACGTGATTAATTTGTCACGTTCACATATTATTTATTTAAAGCAAAAGTAAATTGAAAGGCATGACTAAGAATGTAGGCAGGTATATTTGTATATAGAAATTAATTAGACGACAGTTTCATACATACAATATCATTGGGAACAAAAAAAATCTCACGCTTAGCTTTATTTAAGACTTAACACGCTAAACAAATATGAAATTAGTTTATAATATTCGTTTGTCCCAAATAATATCATACACCTGTTCAAACATTCAATGCTGCTAATGATGTCTTATTATTTTTCTAATAAACGAATATATATTCGATTATTGTAGGCCAAATAGTAAATTTTGATTTTTTTATCCCCAGAACCCTAAGAGACACCAGCCAATGACAGGTCGTAAGCCCTGTAGGTGTCTTGATTTCCCGGTTCTCCCCCAATATTCCAACTTCGTCTCCATTGAAATATTAATGAAAAATAGTCATAAAAATATGAAATGACATATTAACATTTTCAGAATTTGTTTTGTGGCACTTTGTGTTTAAACCATGGATTAGTGTTAAAACATACTTTAATTAAACCTCAGCTGTCGTATCTTCTGAGGACGAAGTAACGAAAAAATAACTCATTCGTGGTTTAAAACTAAGTTAATTGTAATGTCTAAGTGAAAAAATATGTGCACATTAACCATCTAATTTAACTTTTGATCCGCTGATTTGAATTTTGATTCAGTTAGGGGTTATCAATATTTGATTTTTTATTTCATTTTACCACATATCTCAAAAAGCATAGAAGCTAGAACGCTGAAAATTTGTATAAATATAGACAAATGCAATATCTCAAACTCATTAATATGAAAAAGTTGCAGGGTTTCTCAAACTTTTTTTACTAGGAAAAATATTTTTATGAAAAATTGATGCTTTTAACTGTCTATATTTCCATTTTATTTAAAATATCGAAAAACGCCGAAATACCCCTACTAGATTTTAATTTAATTTTCTAAAAAAATGAATACATTTTTTACAATCTTTGTAAAAAATGTATTTAGTGACGACATCATTTCATTCAATTTGTAAATCTACGGGGATTCTCAATGGTTTGATACTTAATCTCCATACATACATGACATTAAGCTGTTTGCATATTTTGAGTAGGAAAAAAGGAATGAACTCCACACTATTCTATTCTGACATACATGTTTTGTATGGAAAACAAAATATCTTATAATATCCCATAAGGGTTTATAGAAAAAGTCGAAAGAAAATAAATCAAGAAAAATAATTAACAAGTCAATAAATTCACTATGTATACAAGGTGACAAGATTTTTTTGGTTATTGAGTGGAATTGAGTCGAAAGAAAATAAACCAAGAAAAATAAAAAAGACAATAAATTCACTACGTATACAAGGTGATAAGATTTTTTTGGTTATTGAGTTTGGTTATTGAGTGGAATTGAGTCGAAAGAAAATAAATCAAGAAAAATAAACAAGTCAATAAATTCACTACGTATACAAGGTGACAAGATTTTTTTGGTTATTGAGTGGACAAGATTTATTTGGTTAGTGTGGTCCTATTTAGTGGAATTCACTGCCTCTAGATCTCCGCAGTGCTCAAAGCAAGAGCACTTTCACTAAAGGACTAAAAACAGCTTTGTTTCAGAGAGCAACACAATATTAAACTATCAGCGCCCTTGGTATGATCTCGAATCATTAAACGGCGCTATACAAATAACTTATTATTATTATTGAATGATTAATGGCTTTGCAATACTTCAATATGAAAATATACAAAAAATTAATGTTCTTCGAATTCAACACGAATAATAGTCACAAAATGGTTCAAAATAACTGTACGCAAACGAAATTTATATTTACTAACAGGTATTAATGTCAAATATTTATTTAACACGCACCTAATACTATAGCTTTTCGGATTACTAACTGGTCTTCTTCTTCTTCTGCTTTAGTTAGGACTGTGTCCTGTTAGTCTCGGAGCCTGCTCTTGTGAAGTGGACGTCCAGCTATCCTTCCATCGTTTGAGTGGTCTTCCAGGGGGTCTGCCATTTGTTATCTCCCCATCCACTGCCATCCTAACCACTCGATCCGAACCCGCTCTCCCCACATGATCCCTCCAGAATCGTCTTCGTGTTCTTCCCCATCGCACAACATCTTCGACATCACAGATTCTTTTTATCTCCGAGTTCTGTCACGAAGTGTTACGCCTGCGATGGGTCTCAGTGGTTCTTAGGAGGTTTTTTGTTCTGGTGGTGTCAGCTCTTGTTTCTATGCCGTATGTCATGATCGGTCTTACACAGTTCTTATAGATCCTTACCTTACTCTCCTTCAGCATGTCTCTGTTTCTCCATACAGCATTTTTCAAGCGTCCAGCCACGACGGAGGCCTTATTCGCTTGCTCTCTAACAAAAAGAGGTTGCTGGACACTTCGACACCCAAGTACTTAAATCGCATCATTTGTTCTATGGTTTTATTTTTGCTTACAATTTTGCATCGTACTGGATGTCTTGAGGTACTATGTCAAATATTAATTTTACATGCACCCAATCCATGCATCAGGTTATATATTTATATTCTCTTCATAAGTCTAGTTAACAATTTGCTCTGTCACCGATCTGTGTAAAAATGTCATTTATTTATTAATATTGTTACTTATTGTACATCAAATTTGTACACTGGCGTGTTTATTGTAACTTCTTGTACATCAAATTTGTACACTGGCGTGTTTATTGTAACTTCTTGTACATCAAATTTGTACAATGGCGTGTTTATTCTAACTTCTTGTACATCAAATTTGTACACTGGCGTGTTTATTGCCGAACGGCAATTTTTCCAACCATTCAGAGTTAAGGTAAATATGCAATACAATATTTACTATGGTGGTAAGGTTTTGACATGGTTAAAATAAAAAAAAAATAATAAAGATAACAGAAGAAAAGTAAGAAAAATAAAAAAAAAAGATTGAATATAGGCAATAACAGTTGATATCAATGATAGGAAAAAAAGGATAAGGAGAAGAGGAAGAAATCAGGTATAATTATGTATGTAATTTATGTGTAAGTGCTTTTACACACAAAGGGATGTGTGTATTATTATTTTTTTTTTTTGCCGTTCACCAGAGGTTGGTGTTCTTCGGCATAAACACAGCATAATATTGTTTATTGTGCAATTCAAAGACTGTACGACTATACAGTCCTAAATCTTTAAACAGTTGACATTGATAAAATAACAAATCATTCGTAATGTATTCGTACTAAGGCATGACAGGAGCGTCTCAATACTGGTGGGGAGTGGGTTCATTTTAAAGTATAGTTCACGGGTTGGGAATTTTTGACAGTTAAAAAATACATGATTCAAATCTTCCTCCTCATTACGTCCACAATCACAAATAGGTGAGTCTACAATATTAATTTTATACAGATGACTTTTTATGCAACAGTGTCCAATTCGCATTCTACAAACTGTTGACACTGTACGCTTATCAAATTTCATATCATAGAACCATGGTCTAGTTGGAATAGAACTTTGGATCGCAGAGAAATGTTTCCCTTTAAATGATGATGATGTAATCCAACATCTAGACCAGTTGTTGTTGTATAAATTTATTTTAGGGATTGCCAAGATGTCAGCTGTTGGAATGGGATAAATAGTACTAATTGAGATATTAGTGTTATCAGAGGCTTTTTTAGCAAGAGAGTCTGCTTTTTCATTGCCTTTGATTCCGCAATGACTTGGAATCCAGGCTAGAGTTACTTGTTTATGGTTAAGATGTAACTGATGGAGAATTTTTCTTATGTTCAGACATGTGTAAAAAATATAGAATATGGGATGTGTGTAAAAGGATATAGAATATGAAGTTAAAATTTGGAATTGGCCAATGAAGAATTTGAGGACATAACTATATGTACATATGTAAGTACACGGGTAAGATGTGTCAGTTTCTATGTTCTGAGAGGTCTGAATCATACATACACAACTCTAACGGAATAATAAATATATATATCATCATATTATATAATATGCTCATATAGGTACGTGTATTGTATTAAACATATCTATGTACAGTACATCTACCTTGGGGAATGTCACTCTATATACACACATCACACATAATATATATATCTACCTATGACTAATATACTTAGGAACTCAATTTATTGGCGGTTTGGGAGTGCTGAATCACTAGACGATATTTTTGAAGAAAGTGACATACCTATTTGTACTTCTTCTTTTTCTTGATGTGCCGTTTCTAACGGAGGTTGGCGACCATCACACCAAACTCATCAAATTAGTGACGCCGCATCTGGTTGCCTGAGATGGTTAAGACACGATGCTATTTTAAGTCCTATACTTCGTCTTTCTTCTATATTTTCCTTCACTGTAATTTGTAGAATGGCATATTTATCACCACGGAATATGTTGCCAAAGTATTCGGTTTTGCGTCTCTTGACAGTGATAGTACTTGAGATGTTTAAAAATACAATATTATTTATAAATGGTTACCGGATTTGCATGAAGCTTAGATTTGTGTAGATACTCGTGATAATTATGTATAGTATAGCTAAGAATTCGGTAGATAACTCGTGATAGATAGATAAAATATATGTAGCTTAGATTTCGGTAGGTACCTACTCGTAATAGGTAGGTATAATATAACTAAGATTTTGGTAGATAACTCGTGATAGATAGATAAAATATATGTAGCTTAGATTTCGGTAGGTAGGTACTCGTAATAGGTAGGTATAATACATATAATTAAGATTTTGGTAGATAACTCGTGATAGATAGATAAAATATATGTAGCTTAGATTTCGGTAGGTACTCGTAATAGGTAGGTATAATATAACTAAGATTTTGGTAGATAACTCGTGATAGATATATTATAGCTTAGATTTCGATAGACATTATTTTTTGCAAACTGAAAGCGCCCTTGAGGTGACCACGGTTGTCACTAAACGGCGCTTTATAAATTGTCCTTATTATTATTATTATTCGTGATCATCATCATCATCATCATAAGCTCGAAAGCCCTGGGTAGTCCTTGGCTGAATCCAGGAGTCTCTTCCATTCCCGTCTATCCGTTGCCTTTGTTCTCCAGTTTCTAATATCTATTGTGGAAGCATCGGCATCGACACTGTCCATCCATCGAGTCCTTGTTCTTCCTGGTCTCCTTCGACCTTGTGGCACGGAAAGTGTGAGGCGTTTTGTGGGGTTGTCGTACATTCGGATTACATATGTGACCAGCCCATCTTAAATGCCCTATCTTAATGGAACTGATCACATCGGGCTCTTCATAGGTCTCATATAGCTGCCTGTTGTATCGACGACGCCAACCATTATTCTCTTTTATTGGCCCGTAGATCGTTCGTAGGATCCTTCTCTCAAAAGCCGCTATGGATTCTTCAGTTTAGTCATCACCCAGGTTTCGGAAGCATACGTGAGGACCGGCTTGAATATAGCTTAGATTGTGGTAGATACTCGTGATGGGTAGGTATTGTATAGCCAAGATTTCGGTTGATACTCCTGATAGATATAATATGATAGGTAAAGGATTTTTTTATAGATTTTATTAAATGAATTCTTTTATTGAATAAATTATTTTATGGTTTCAAAGAGACTGATTCTTCCTCGGGAAGTATAACAAAAGATAATTCTAAAAATATTAATAAATTTAATCTTTTTTATGGATAAGCTAAGGATGGTCTTTTTATTGTATTTAATAAAAATATACGATAAGAGCGTTGCATCTTGCATTGAATATAAACTGTATCGTCTTATGACATAAAAAAATGTATCATTCAATTCTATCAAACGCGTCACATGTATAATTTTTTCTCGTTATAACAACTTGATGTGCATTCCTGTCTCTTCAAGTGTCACATTATTCATGTGAAAGCTAGTTTTTTCAAGGATTACATCGTGTTTTGCTCATTTCAACCATATTATATGACTTCATCAGCAGTTATTATATTACATTGTGTTTTGCTCATTTCAACCATATTAAATTACTTCATCAGGAGTTCATAATTTATGATCCTTTTATAAACTAATGATCAATATTTATATTTAGAGGTAGAAAAGGCATAAAGAGTAGAGCCCCTAATATTAGGATCCAATTAGGAACATGACGTGATAGTATGAATGTTTATAATATTTAATTTTTTCAGTTGCCGTATGGTTCCGAATGTTGGACAATGTACAACTCTAACTTTAGGCAACTGGTAGTTGCTGAAATACGCATGCTGAGATGGGCAACTGGATTGTCCTTACGGGACAAAATAAAAACTTCACGCATTCGTGCAAGCCTAGGTGTTACTGATATACATACATAGTAAGATAGATGAAAGACAGTTGAGATGGTACGGACACGTTGAACGCGGACCGCCAGATCACACGGTAAACCAAGCAATCTCCATGGATCTTCCTCGACTTACGTCCAGAGATCATACACAAAGACGAAACCAACTGCAGAGACATGGCCTAGGGGACAGAAGGACCTATAATAATTTATGGACGAGGACCACAATAGTCGGCACAGACAAAGAGTTGGGATATAGCAAGGAATAAGAAGTTTGTTATTGATAATCAGTGCATTCCGAAGCTGTTAGCAAACAATTCGATTTCTTGTAGGAATGGTGAATTCATAAAAAAATCCTTAAATCAAAATTCCGTTAAAAAGCGTTTTTCGTTCCTTTCATTCAACATTCCTTCATAATTTGAAAAAAGTATTCGTGGAGTTTAACACAAATCAAATAGGTAAATGAATTAGGCTCTACGTAGATTTATTTCCTTCATAGAACTTCCGCTATTGCTTCATTAGGACTTTCTGTAAAAGATTCAAATCTTTGTATAATAGAACCAGGATATTTTTTGTAACTCTGCGAGTCATTTCAGAATCAGGGTTAATTATTTGATTTGTCTAAGGAATCAGTTAAAAAGGAATAAGGACCTAATAAACCTAAACGGTCGTTTTTGAAGGAAATAAATAAATTGTTGGATCTGATTTATGATTTATCTACCTACAGATTAAACTCTAAAGATGGCGTTTTACAACATCAACAAAGATAGGATATACAAAATTAAATTGATTTTTCTTACTGATATAAGTTATATTTTATTTGAGGCCAGTAATATATACACGATCAAACCATAAATAAGGAATGATCCAATTAATTTGACACTTATCCTCAATGATATCACAGGTATATCATCACCCAGTACAACTTTGAGAAAAATAATCTTGATAAGTGTCATTTTGATCAACCATCCTACTCACATAGCAAATATATTATGGATCTACATAGTCAGAATATCAGAGGTTGAAATGGAGTTCAGAAACTGCGTATTTCGTTAAATCTATATTGAAATTTATTTGATCAAATGAACAGGGAAGCTCGGGAGGCTAGGAAGAATATATTAGACGGAGAGGTCCATTAACGAAGTTTAACTGACGAGATTTTGATATTTTATTCAGTATAAGTTAAAAATCACAAGACAGTTATAATTATAACACTACAAATACACTAGACCACAGGCGCAAGGTAAAAAATATATACTAGTTGCATGTAACACATGAGATCCAAATGTAGGTATGTATGTCAAGATAGGATAGTATGGAGGAAGATCCTTTTTTCCTACCCAGAATATGAAAATAGCATGATGGTATGTATGTATGTTTGGAGATGAAGTATCAAACTATTAAGTCTTCTTACATATTGTGTATAGGCGACTGCCATACAAAATGTATGAAGCGATGTCGTCACTAAATTCAATTTTTAAAAAAAAGGTTAAAAAAAAATTGAGATCTTCTGCTACAATTTAAATATTTTTTATAGAAAATTAAATTATCTAGTTGGGGTGTTTCGGCTTTTTTCGATAATTGTAAAAGTTTTGGAAATATAGGCAGTTAAACTCATAAATTTATCATAAAAAAAATATTTTTCTTAATAAAAAACGTTTGAGAAACCCTGGAATTTTTTTGAAAAAACTAATTTGAGATTTTGTATTTTAGTACAAATTTATAGTTCTATATTTGTACAAATTTTCAGCGTTCTAGCTTTTATGGTTTCTGAGATATATGGAAAAATAAAGTAAAAATTCAAAAGTTGATAACCCCTGATTAAAACAAAAATTCGAAATTCTGAGTATAAAAGTTTTGTAAGCCTATAACTGTTTATATATTCTTAAATTTTGGGCTCTGTAAATTGAGCGGATCAAAAGTTATAAGGGACACACACACACACACACAGACACACGAAATGTGTTACTCCGAATTCTGAGTAAATCCGTGTATGGAACATATATGTTGCGAAGCCTCTAAGTTGGTGTTTTTTGACTTCAAAGTTGGAAAAGCCGTGAAAAAAGTAGACTGCATACAATTCTCGCGTAACCTGGCTTGATACATTGTCGATATGTTAAGAGAACAAAGTTCTCCTGAACAAATCGACAGTTGGACAACACATGTACCTAGGTATGTATGTCAAGATAGGATAGTATGGAGGTCAGTCCATTGATCCTACCCAGAATGTGAAAACAGCATGATGGTATGTATGTATGTTTGGAGATTAGTATCAAATTATTAAGTCTTCTTAGATATTGTGTCTTCTTAGATCTTGCAATTAATGGGCAAGGTTATAGATAAAGTGGATAAATTTAAGTACCTTGGCAGTATTCTTTCGGAGTCCCTTGACCCGGATATGGAGATCAAGTGCAGAATTGAGGTAGCAAGAGCAACCTTTAATAAAATGAGATCTTTCTTCTGCAACAAAAAGCTAAATATGGACCTGAGACAGCGGATGATGAGATGTTATGTGTGGTCTGTGTTGCTATATGGCTGTGAGACTTGGACATTGAAGGTTAACACCATGAACAGGCTGGAAGCTTTTGAGATGTGGTAGCATCGCAGAATGCTCAAAATCCCTTGGACAGATCTGGTTACTTACTCAGAAGTCTTAAGCCGAGCCAGAACAACCAGGAAACTCTTGTCCACAATAAAGGTCCGCAAGATCACATATCTGGGTCACATAATGAGGGGAGAGAAGTATCACTTGCTCCAACTAATACTGAAGGGCAAGATAGAAGGTCGCCGAGGGACTGGAAGGAGACAGATGTCCTGGCTGCGCAACATTATGGAATGGACCGGCTTCAGGACCGTGGAACAGATATTCCGAGCAGCACAGGACAGAGAGGGATTTGCCAGAGTGATAGCCGACGTCGGGGGTTCCTGACATGGCACCGGAAGAAGAAGAAGATATTGTGAGTAGGCTATTTCCATACAAATTCTATGAAACAATGTCGTCACTAAATTCAATTTTTATAAAAATTTTGAGATGTGCTAATACTATGTTAATATTTTTTATAGAAAAATTAAATTATCTAGTTGGGGTGTTTCGGCTTTTTTCGATATTTAAAAAAAAATGGAAATATAGGCAGTTAAACTCATCAATTTATCATAAAAAAAATATTTTTCTTAATAAAAATCGTTTGAGAAACCCTGGAATTAAAAAAAACACAGTTGGATAATGTCGTTTCATTAACAGAATTGAATTCTCATGAACGAATCGACAGTTGGACTACCACGAGAGATGCTCAGAAGCACTTGTATCTCTGGTGCCTCTTCCACCCATTCACAATAGAGTCATTTGTTTTAATCAATATCAACGCTCGTTCTAAGTAAACCTTCAACATGCATTTACCAGTTGTTTCTCAAATTATTTTATTACACAGCAGCTCGAAAGTGAGACGATCTTCTGAAATCTGCGTTTCCACCTTCTTATAACCCGGGTCTTTTTAAGGTCTGAATTCATAATATTTTCCAGAGCAGATTGCAAACTCTCCCCGACGCTACCTCCTCAACGTAGAGCGCTTCTTTGGAAGAGTGTCTTGTGACCCAAATCTAATAGCTAGTCTCCCCTTCATAGCTATGTTAAAAAAAAATTGGATTTTAAAATTATGTAAATTTTTCCTACTTGTATTTTTTTTGTCATTCTTGTTTTGTACTCTTATTCATTGTAATTATCTCCTTTCTAGCAATTGCTAAATATTCTATAATAATTAGTTTCACCATTGTCTTTTGCCACACTGTCAAATATTCATTCTCCCAAAAGTATTTATGCCTACAACTCGTCAGTTGAACAGTCTGAAACAGTTTCGATATACTCGAAGTAGTTTTTTTCCGTCTCGAACTAGACGTCGCGTCGTACGCAAAATATCCATACCATGTTTTTATTTTATTTTTTATTAAAAAAAATGAATATGTCCTTGTTAAATAAGTACATATACATCTTCCTACGTTCCCTAAAATAAGCATAAAGGCTTGTGCTATATGTGAAAGAAATCGGTCGAGGCAGGATTCGAACTCGCGGCCACTGGATTATTAGAATAGTTAAAGAAAAGTGCAATAAATAAAGTTTTAAAGTAAAAAGTGCTGTTAAACATAATGGGATACATAAGTATGGACTGTGTCAGTTAAAATGAATGAAAAGCTATTCCGACACAAGCATTGCTAAGTGGAATAGATCTAAAGAAAAGTGCAATAAATAAAGTTTTAAAGTAAAAAGTGCTGTTAAACATAATGGGATACATAAGTATGGACTGTGTCAGTTAAAATGAATGGAAAGCTATTCCGACACAAGCATTGCTAAGTGGAATAGATATAAAAAAAAATACAGAGGTGATGGTAGGTGCCTTCCTGAAGAACCTGCCGACATGAAGAAAATAATTCGCCACACAGGTTAATCGCAATATACCATTTGCTTTTTATCCAACATCCATTAAAAATAACTTAGAAAGGTTTATAACACAATTATGTAAATTAATATATGTATCTTTGTTAATATATTGTAAACTGTTGTTTTGTCGTTTTACAAAATAAATAAATCAAATAACATATAAATGATTCAACACTTGTTCATGGTTTTCACAAAAAAAATGTTAGTTAACTAGACTAGGGTCGTATTACTGGTGTTGACGCCAATATGTCATTATAATTATTGTCGCATTTTTTTTATCAAATGACATATAATATTGTTGCAACTGCTGCCCACCCTACATCCAAAATCAGTCTCCTTTCAAACCGCGTCCTGTCGACACCACCCACATCTCACCCGTTTTACCGCTCCTCATAACTCACCGAAATTCGCCATAATTGTTTTCTTACCGCGTGTGTGTGTGTGGGATCCTAGTGAAAGTTGTGACCATCTAACAAGGCAGAGCACCAAGGAAAAGTCAAGTAAGTGAGTGTTCCTTTATCCTTCCTTTGCCTTGCAGTGGTTGCAACGAAACGCCCTTTAAAAATACAGTCCACTTTTTCTACTTTTCACTTTTTCTTTATATTACATATCCGCGTCATCATTTTATGGTCCTAAACGAGACGGATATACCAATACTTTGAGGTATTATTCTTGAACCGTTTATCTTTCAAATACGACAATTAAATATATTTATGTATATTATATTAAGTATATTTATTTATATATTCGCATTATATATAACATACGCATTTGTATCATAACTTATAAAGGATTACTCGTATTTATAATATAACTAACCCGCATCATATATATTTTTATCGTAAGCACTATTTTAGTGCATAATTAACCCCGCACATATATATTTACATATTTATTTTATTCATAAAAAAAAAAATCGCATTATAAAATAGTACGTATAATACTTATTTTGTTGTTAATACATCGCACAGAAATAAATATTGTATTGTAGTTCCCTACAATACGATAGTAAGTTATTTGTCACAACGCCATCAGCCGATCAGCGAAATTTCTCGAATGCATTGAGTCGAATAGGTACCTACATTGCTTGCATACGCAGTTTAGAATTCGGCGGACGGAACCAAGCGGAATCTGCGCCGACTACTAAACATTATACATACGAAATTACATTGAAATTGTTATTAAGTTATTAAATAAATATTATTTTATCTTTACCTTTTATATTTCGATATGGCTAAGAGACCTCAATCGAAGCAAGCGGAAATTCTTGAATTAGATGATGATAAAAGCATGTTATTGAAATTAAAATTATCAAAACGGAATTCCATTTTTGCGCGCTTGCAGATGATTTACGATCGCTCTACAAAGGTGCGGAATGAACAAGACAATATCGATTTAATTTCTGCCGCCATTTGTATAGATACGCTACGTGTTGAGTTCGAAAAAACGCTCAATGAATATAATATTTTAAACATCCAAGTAAACAATGGCGAACCAGAACTAGATACGTGGGATTCATTCGAGGACATGTACTGGAGTGTGAAATCTGTATTGTCAAAAATAGAATCTAATTTAAAAAATGACGTATTAAAAAACGCTCCGTTATTGAGATCGAGACCTACATTGCCGCCTATTGAATTAATGTCTTTCGATGGCGACATCAGATCGTGGCCAAGATTTTATGAAAGTTTTAAAAGTATAGTTCACGATAACCCAACTCTTTCGGATACTGATAAATTGTATTACTTACTGGGAAAGCTTTCAATCAAGGCTCAATCCGCTTTTGCCGGTATAAATCAGTCTTCAAATAATTATGAACTTATATTACAATCACTAATTGATAAGTATCAAGATAAACGCATGCTAGCCAGTACATATCTTAATCAAATATTGGATGGAAAATCATTTTCTTCCGCTTCTGTTCAAAATTTAGAAACATTTTTAGATCGTCATATTACCGCCATAAACGCTTTAAAAAACCTAGAACTTCCAGATTTAACCGATTTTATTTTCCTTCACATATCACAAAAGAAATTAGATTCGGAAACAGTTCGGGCATTTGAATTACATTCACGCCAGGATAAAATTCCGTCATTATTAAGTTTGGTTGATTTTGTCAAGCAACAAGCCAAAATATTACAGCGATGTACCAATTCGTCCGCAAAATTAAACACAAACAATAACAATCGAGTAAAGTTTTCACAACCGCAATCATATGTCGCAGTGTCCGATGCATATAAATGTTTATGTAAGGATATCGCACATGACAATTTTTATAAGTGTCCAGAGTTTATTGACATGACTCCGAACGCTCGTTTTAGGTTAATAAAAGAGCGCTCTGGCTGCGTAAACTGCCTAAGTGGTCGGCACAGAGCTGGAAAATGTAATTCGAAATTTAAGTGTAAAATCTGTAATGGTAACCACCATAGTTTACTACATTTAGATTCGAGATCAAATCCGCCACCCCAACAGGCGCATGTTGCTGCCTCTACTTCAACTGCCGCCGTCGCCGTGCATAATACGGAACTCGCGCTCTGTTCGACTTCGATTGACCCGTCGCCACACGTCAATGCGAGCACAACAAACGATGGTCACTCATTTGCTGCGAAAGGTAGCGAATACACTACGGTTTTACTAGCTACGGCCGTCGTAATTGTTCACGATGTTCATGGGGTGGAACATAATATTCGTTGCTTACTGGACAGCGCATCTCAAAGTAACTTCGTGACGTTAGAATGTTGTAATATGCTTAAATTAAATATAAACATGAAGAATATAGCAGTGAAAGGCATCGGAGGCTCTGAAAAAAGTACTAAGGGAATTGTTAATTTTCAATTTGCATCAAAATACAATAAAGAGGTGAAATACAATATTTCTTCTCTTGTTGTGGATAAAATTACGGACAATTTGCCTTCCATACCTATCGACATCTCCGCGTTACCTTTTCTTAATGGGCTCCCGCTCGCAGATGATGCGTTTCACACTCCGGCACAGATTGATGTCTTGATCGGTGCCTCGCTGTTTTCACAACTTCTGTTACCTAATATAGTAAAGGGTCATTCCGAAACAATCCCTAGAGCTATACAAACCACTCTCGGCTATGTTGTCATGGGAAGAGCTCCCGTTTTATTAAAACGCGATAACATGACCGTAGCTTGCTGTAGCACATTATGTGATGATAATGAATTAGAAATAAATACTTTAATCAAACGCTTCTGGCAGATTGATGAATTGCCTACCGCCACACCGCCCACTCATTCTCCAGAGGAGATTGAGTGCGAATATTTCTTTCAAAAAACTACCAAGCGGGATAGCGATGGCAGATACATAGTAGCGCTACCCTTTCGTGGTGACGTTTTCTCGCTCGGAGATTCTTTTGATACCGCAAAGAAGCGTTTCTTGAGTCTTGAGAGGAAACTCGAAAGTTCTCATGTGTTCCGATCTGCGTATGATACAGTTATTCGTGAATATCTGGACAAAGGATATTTATCACCCGCGCCGGCTGAAGATAATTTTAACTATCCCTTATATATTATACCACACCACGGCGTAGTACGCGAAGATAAGTCCACAACCAAACTACGTATGGTTCTCGACGCAAGCTGTAAAACTAGTTCGGGATTATCACTCAATGATGTCCTCCACTGCGGCCAGAATTTACAAGGTGATCTGTTTACCATTATTTTAAATTTTCGGTTATTCCACATAGCACTCTCTGCAGATTGCAAGCAAATGTTTTTACAAATCATAATGAATGCTCGGGATCGTCGTTTCCAACGGATTATTTATCGTTTTAAACCTCAGGATCAGCTTACTACATACCAGTTTAATAGAGTTTGTTTTGGTCTCAAGTCTAGTCCATACCACGCGCTTCGCGTCATTCAGCAACTCGTCAAAGATGACGGTGACTTGTTTCCTCTCGCAAAAGAAATTGCTAACAATTATATCTATATGGACGATGTCGTTTTTAGTGTTATGACCGAAGAACAGGGAGTGTCCGCATCTAGTCAGTTAATTGAATTGTTTAAACGTGGCCAGTTTGATTTAATAAAGTGGAGCAGTAATTCTGCTAATGTTATTAATAGCATTCCCGTGACACATAGAGCTAGCGAAACTGTCGAATTTGATAAGGTCATGCAACAAAAGATTTTAGGCTTGAATTGGTCAAAAGTAAATGATAATTTTGAATTCAAAATTACCGCTCCTAATAAAACATGTACTAAACGCGTTATATTAGCTACTGTGGCAAGGATATGGGATATAATGGGTTTCGTAGCACCCGTGGTCTTATTTGCAAAATTGCTGATTAAAGAATTATGGCTCTCAAAGGTAGATTGGGACGAAAAACCGCCCGGCCATATCATAAATACGTGGGAAAAATTCTGCTCAGAACTCCCATTACTAAATAAAATAAAGATACCACGTCATTTAGGAATATTTGAAAGTAGCATCGTTCGTTTGATAGGCTTCTCAGACGCAAGCGAGAGCGCATTCGGGGCAGTAGTGTATACACACACTACAAATATTAATCAGCCAGTGTGCATTCAGCTCGTTTGTGCCAAGTCAAAGGTTTCGCCAGTTAAGACATTATCTATTGCACGGCTTGAACTCTGCGCGGTTGAATTGTTATCAAAACTACTAAGACGTGTATATGATACTTATAATCAACGCTTTCCAATTTCTGAAGTATATGCGTTTACTGATTCTCAAGTAACGCTATGTTGGCTTAACTCCTCACCGCACCGCTGGCAAATATTTGTTGCCAATCGTGTCGTTAAGACACTTGATAATTTTCCCGCAAAGCATTTTTTCCATGTTGCCGGAAGTGACAATCCTGCAGATTGTTTGTCACGTGGCTTGTTGCCTGGAAAGCTATCCCATCATCCACTCTGGTCTCAGGGTCCGCCTTGGCTTGTGTTAGATCCTTCGCAGTGGCCTGTGAACAAGGGCAAGAACATTGAAGTGGAAAACTTGCCGGAAGAAAAGATAACCGCTTACCCTGTCACTACAGATTCTGAAGTTAGATCTGTTATTCAGGACCTCGCCTCTCGCGTATCCTCCTGGAGTAAGCTTCTCCGAGTCGTAGCATACGTAGGCAAGTTTATCAAAAGAATTCCGCGTAGACCCTTATTTTCAATTACCGCAACCGATTTGGAGATATCTGAGCAAATGATAGTCCGTGATATACAACGTAGGCATTTTTTAATAGAAATTAAACATTTACGAGCTGAGAAAAATTGCTCTTCCGCTTTCTTGAGACTTAAGGCCTTTTTAAGTGATGACATTATCCGCGTCGGTGGTCGTTTATGCAACTCAGCCGAGAAATACGCACATAAACATCCAATTATACTTCCCCGCCACGATTCAATTGTCGAATCAATAGTAGACTATTACCATAAGAAATATTTACATGCTGGCCCTGAACTTCTTATGTCAATATTAAGACAAAGGTTCTGGATATTAGCAGCTAGGCGTGTTATACGCACCAGAATAAATAAATGCAATATATGTTTTAAGTCAAAGCCACGTTCACAATTTCCATTGATGTCAGACCTTCCCGTTCAACGTGTAACCCCATCAGTAAAAGCCTTTATTCATACAGGATGTGACTACGCAGGACCTATAAATTATACACCTATACGCGCTCGTGGCGTTAAGAGTCGCAAAGCCTATCTTTGCATATTTACCTGTCTGACAACACGCGCTCTGCATATCGAGGTCGCAACTGATCTCAGTACGGTTAGTTTTCTTTCCGCTTTAAAACGTTTTCTGTCACGTCGTGGCCCAGTAAAATATATATATTCAGATAACGCTAGAAATTTTGTAGGTACCAGGAATTATTTACGACAGTTATATAATTTTATTTCAAAAGAATATCGCGTTCCTTTTGAAAAGGAGCTTTCTGAAAATCGCATAGAGTTCAAATTTATACCGCCTGCTGCACCACATTTTGGTGGATGTTGGGAAAGTGCAGTAAAATCAGTAAAAAATCACCTGTTCAAAGTGATTGGACAACAAATCCTCAGTTACGAGGAGTTGATTACTGTTCTGACACAGGTAGAGTGTTTGTTGAATTCACGCCCTCTCACTGTACTCAGCGCTGACCCTTCTGAGCTTTCAGCTCTAACGCCGGCTCATTTTTTAAATACCTTACCGCTTCGCGCTCTACCAGCACCTTATGTGGAGTCAACCGCGAACAATCTGCTTCAAAGACATAGTCTGTTGGATCAGTTAGTACAGTCTTTCTGGCGTCGCTGGAGAACTGAATACTTACATCAGCTGCAGGTGCGACAAAAGTGGAATAGACCATCCGTTCCAATTGAGGTTGGAACGATCGTTATAATAAATAATGACAGTTCTCCAACTCTTTCATGGCCTTTGGGTATAATTGAAAAGGTACATCCTTCAAAAGACAATATTATTCGCGTTGTCACTGTTAAAACTGCAAGGGGCACACTCGTGCGACCGGTAACACGTTTGTGTCCTCTACCAACACAATGATTTATCTTATATTTGTATTGTTCATATATTTTATTTTTATCTTATTATATTTAATATATATTTAACATTATTTACTTTATTATATATATATTTTTTATGTATACTTCCACGCATCGCATCACATTACTTCGCATCACGCATTTCACTTTTTTAAAGGCGACCCTTTAAGGGCGGGGAAAATGTTGACGCCAATATGTCATTATAATTATTGTCGCATTTTTTTTATCAAATGACATATAATATTGTTGCAACTGCTGCCCACCCTACATCCAAAATCAGTCTCCTTTCAAACCGCGTCCTGTCGACACCACCCACATCTCACCCGTTTTACCGCTCCTCATAACTCACCGAAATTCGCCATAATTGTTTTCTTACCGCGTGTGTGTGTGTGGGATCCTAGTGAAAGTTGTGACCATCTAACAAGGCAGAGCACCAAGGAAAAGTCAAGTAAGTGAGTGTTCCTTTATCCTTCCTTTGCCTTGCAGTGGTTGCAACGAAACGCCCTTTAAAAATACAGTCCACTTTTTCTACTTTTCACTTTTTCTTTATATTACATATCCGCGTCATCAACTGGAGTTATTTAAGAAAAAAAATGTAGGATAAAGGTAAGGTCCCGTACAAACTTACAAACCTCAACATGGGCGACTTGGGAGGAATATACATAAGAACTGATAGGATACATCAAAATTTTTGAAGTGCCAATATATTTTGTAATATGCTCGTTATAGCAATGTTACTTTATATTTTGTGCGGATATTTTACGGATCCATTGTATAAAGGTACATAAGTTTAAAATTTAGACATTCAAAAAAGTGGCAAGTTTTACTCTATACTAAACAAGTTTGAGGACAAAATATATTGTTTGTAAAAAAATATTTGCTACACTCTTCAATCACTGAATATGTAGTAAAAAACCTGAGATACATAGAACCTGCAATTCAAGCGACCTTTATATAGGTATATATCGCATATCTGGTATAGTCAGACCTGCCCCTGTCTGTTTATTGTTCACATCATCTACCTATGTACATGTCCTAAATACATCCTTAGGACAATAATTATTTATATCAACATACACACACATTATATATGTAGTATTCTTTCTTTTAATAGGCTAATTTCACATATATATTGTTTTTGGCTAAATAATATCTGTGAAAGAAAAAAAATCTTGCCTTCAAATAAAATGATTTAAATTTGATTATTTTTATTTTGGATTCTCGGCAATCCACCTCAAAAATACTTCTATTTTACCCACATGCAAAAACCGTCATAATGACGTGGGAAGAATCATAATAACCATAGAAAAAACGAATTATGATAGCACGATGACGTCATTATTCGCCGTATACGTGATGAGTCGTTTCTTGTGCGTAGTATTATTTAATTTTACATTTGCATTATAAAAATTATCAAAGAAAACATTTTATTGCAAAATGATTTATATTTCAATCCATTTATTTATTTATCTATGTAAATAGATAATTTTTTTTCAATCAATTCGTGAAATGAATGTACATAACCAACTACATATCTCGAGATGTTGACATATCATCTCTACTTAAATTGGAACCTTATCAAAATACGAAAAAGAAACACACTGGAACTCTTTCAAATACAAAAAAAGAACATTCTCACAAAAATTGGAAACCTTTTGAATTACGAAAAAGGAATATCACTATACAAATTGGAAACCTTTACAAATACGAAAAAGGAACATTACACATGACACAAATTGGAAACCTTTCCAAATACGAAAAAGGAACATCACTATACAAATTGGAAACCTTTACAAATACGAAAAAGGAACATCACACATGACACAAATTGGAAACCTTTCCAAATACGAAAAAGGAACATCACTATACAAATAGGAAACCTTTACAAATACAAAAAAGGAAAATCTTCACACAAATTGGCATCTTTTCGACTGGAATACGATTGATCGCCGAAATTGAAATATTTTGTCATATCTCATCTAACCGTATATGAAAAAAAGCTTTGAGGTTTATGATAACATAGAAAGAATGAGCGATGATCGTCTGACGAAGCAAGGTTTGGCTAAGAAAAAAATTGTGCAAGAAGTATGGGGAAGTAAGAAAAATAAAGGAGCAAATATGAGACGGGACGAGGAATGCATGTCAAAGTAGAAGGAAGCTGCGTGTTGGCAACGTCCCAATAGTTGCACTAAATAAATAAATATTAAATAGCTCATGTCATTATAATATTTATGTTAGCCAACGTGACATTTAAATCTGGTTTTGAACAACTTTATTAAATATAATTTTTATCGTTACCGACTATTAACATTCATCTTGTCTTGAAGTCTTCGAATTAATTTACCTTAAAGTCGAGCAACCTTAAGGGGGTATTTTTATACTTCATATAAGTGCATAGACGAAATCGTTCGACACAGGAATCGAACCCGATTTTTCTGGATTATTAGGTGATATTAGAAAATAATGGGATTTATTTTATTAAATTATATGTTCCATGGAGTAAATCGAAGCGTACCTATTTAGATCTATCGCATTTAAAATCACTGTCCGTACACTTCTTGTCGACATCCTTAGTTTTGACGATCAAGAGTATATAGTTTGTAAAAAAAAAAAAAATCTTTTACCTAACCTGATATCGTCTTACTTTGTATTTTCAAGAAAAAAACTAAAGAGGGGATATTTATCCCTATACACCTGATCCCGATTTCCTCTCCTTGTTCTTTTTTCCCAATACTTTATTTTTATTTATTACAAATCAATACAAAGTTTACATATAAATCATAATGTAAAAAGTTTACAAATTCCATTATATGATTCACAATAACCCTCTTTAATTGAGATAAAATCTCGTGTTAAAAGAAGGGAGTATCTATTTAATATTATTACATTTACCAAAACATTGTACATCTACTAAAAAAATATGAAGCTACACAAAACAAGAATGAAATAACAAAAAATAAATAAATAAATCAGTACAATTTTTTAATTTTATTTTTAAATATATTATAATTTTTTTCGAGTCTAAGACTCAAAGGGAGTTCATTAAACCACTTAGTCCCTTTATACTTATAGAAATGTTGTGAGGCAGTTGTACGTAAAAGAGGAATGGTATTGAATTTTTTCTTTGATTTTTTTTTTGTTTTTAATTTTTATCTTAGTGTAATGTATATTTTCATAAAATCTAATATCAGTTTCTCGTTATTCAAATATGCAGAAATTTCAATTATTGCATTGATAAGGGAGCTCAATGAGAAGGCATAATAGGCGAACGTTGTGCAAGCGCATAAAGTGATCACGTAAACCAGTCGATGACAGATCGTATGCCCTGTAGGTGCCTGAGTTCCTGGTTCTCCTATAATATTCCAACTTCGTCTCTATTGAGATATTAAAAATTTGTCAACAAATATATTTTCCTTGTTTTTTTCGCTTTCTTTCTGTTGATGTACAATGTACATACATAATTTTGTTATACTTTGTAATCTGGTTGGGAATATGCCTGCTAGTGTGCATTATATTTGTAAATTTTATTTTATTTTTTATTAATTTCTTTATCACATCATTTAAATAATCTTCATTAAAAATAGATAACTACTGACCAACTAGGTATACCTGTTCTAGGGCTAGCAGTGTGTACATACTATAATATTTCACAGGAGACATAAAGGTTGTACGTATTTGCATTTTAAAAAAGTATCTATACAATATAAACTATTGTACACAGAATAAAAAATGGAATTGGAGTCATCATGATATGCATATACATATTGTGTATGTAGGTGTCATTTTTATTTGTTAATTACTCAAATAATCTGAAATAGTATCTCTTGGGAATACTGAACTGACAGAGCATAGATGTGATCTGTCAGTCATATCTTTAATCAGTCGAGTCTCAGATGAAATCAAGATAGCACAAGATTTATGAAATTTATAAAACAATTAGGATTTTTTGCAAAAAAGGAAAAAAGAAATAATAATTATATAAATTATGTCCAAAAAGATACATAAATAAATATGAAATCGTCTTGTATTTTTGGTAATGCAACGGCACTATACGTGTACATATGAGTACTGTTGAATAGTATAGTTGTAACCCGAGGGGCCTGTGCTCCCTGCCTCTGACAAGATTATCGTGATCTGAATATCAACTTGGATGAACCATAACTCAGTGTGGACACTTGGTGAACTGTCGTGCAGTTGGTTTTACATATAGGTACTTACACATGACATTGACAGACGCCAGCCACTCGACAAACAGTAAACCTGTACACACATGCAAACATAAATCTGTGGCGCTACAATCCAATATGAGCCTTGGACTCCTCAAGCAATCGTCACAACTCCACCCTATCAGTTGTCCTGCGACGCCATTTCGCAAATTCTTACAGTCGAGCCATCTCAACTTCCATTTGGACAAAGAGGTTCTTCAGCGTGGAATGTTAGTTTGTTCCTTCTATGTGCCTCGTCCAATGGAGTCGGCATATTAGGATCAACCTGGTGAACTTTATGTCATCATATAAATTGTCGTATGTTCCTATTTATTCTACCTTCGATCCCGTATCCGGATAATTGACCGTAGCCGATTGACCGCGGACAATTGACCGTGACCGATTGACCACGGACAATTGACCGTAGCCGATTGACCACGGATAATTGACCGTAGCTGATTTACCGCGGACAATTGATCGTACTCCCTTTTTTCCGAATGGATAAAATTGTCCCTATGGTCAATTGTCCATTTGGTAAAAAGGGCGTATATCCCGTGTACGTACCTCCTTGGTACCTATTGCCGGTGAAGTCGTTCAAAAGTTTGATTGATTGGGACTAGTTCATTAATCGTATAATTCGTCAATGTATTGAATGGATGGAAATCATGCCATGTTATGTTTTTTACACACTTAACATTTCCATCCGTACCTACTAGAATTTTGTAATTGATTTTTAACTAACTTCCTGATAAGTTATAGAGTTCTAAAACTTTCATAATTTGTGTATTACCGATGACAATGCATTTTATGCACCAGATTGATTCATTTGTTATTTCGATAAAATTGAACAATGTTGTATTTTATACAAATTTACTGTACGTAATAGTTTAGACCTAAGGTCCGGACCCGAAAACTAACTATAACAAGTACAATATTTAATGTATGTTCTGTATTTGAATTTATTTGCTGTATAAAACAACCGCGTTTGACATTATGTATTTGACACTGGCAGTATGAATGTAAGTAAACAATCTACGGACTGACGAAATATATATTTTTTTCTTCATTTCAACGCGAAGAAATAAGGAAGTGAAATAAGGAAAATTCTTCTTACTCAAAGTGAAGGGAAAAATCATAACTCGTAACTCCTCGTATTCGTGAGGAGTTACAAATTCGCAATTTTTAAGGTTGATTTTTTATTAAGGTTGTGTTGCAGATTATCAATTAGGATCATACTGAGATTGTTTTATGAAAGTTTCATCACAATGTATCTGTGTGTGTGTGCTATGTACTATGTGCTTTGTACGGCGTATTTATTAATCTATATCGATTATAGACTAAAGTACTCATTCGGATCATTTAAAATTTTGCAAATTTGTATATCTAATACTCGCTTAGACCCCATTAGATTTTGAAGGACATATCTGATAAGTGCTTCTCAATTTTTTTTTACCGTCAAATATTATAAAGTGAAGCTCAGAAAACTTAAAATTTGATATATTTATGTTCAAATTGCTAAGTTGGCGACCCATTTTTTTATAAAATGTTATTAAAAAAAATATCAATTTATCATAATAAAATATTTAAATCAAAAATTATTTAACAAACTCATTTCATGAAAATGATGAAAAATTTCCATACAAAATTTGAATACTTGTGGTTTGGTCTTGATATTCTTGACATATATGGTCATTAGATTTAACTTTTTGACCGTCAGTTCTTGATGGAATTCCATTGAAATTAATTTATATTTATAATAAATAAAAAATAAAAAAAAACTTGTTTAGTACTTTTATTTATTAAAAAAACTTAAAGTACTTTTCTACTTGAAAATGTGCTTAGCACGAAACCGGTTGTAGGTTGTAGTCCTTAAATAAATAGTGGAATTGATTCTAAACAAGTTTTTTTTATTTTTTTTTTATTTATTAAAAATATAAATTAATTTACATATGGTCATTTTATGCGAAAGATATATTTGAAAATAATAAATTAAAGAGAAGTGTTCTGCTCTCGATTGTATTTACCAACGATACGAAGAAGTCGTAGATTAATGAGTGCTGCGATCGATTTAAAAATATTTGTGTATAAATTTATTTTGGCTAACATGAGACGCAGCCTTTGCCAAAAACGTGTCGGTTTGAGAACACAACATTGGAATTTAAATAATCTTTTACGGTATTTTGCAAATATATCTTTGAGTATACATAAATATATGTAGGTATATGTATGTGTGTGTATGCAGATTATAACCTGGTATGCAATTTATTACCCATCTCTATATAAATTTGATCTGTTTATTGTGTGGGCGAACGCTCCACGTCCTGACCAGTCACTTTATATCAAAACACTTAAGCATTATTTATTAGGTATCATAATATGTGGCTACTCGGGCATTTGGTAAGTACTAACGCTCTTTTTTTATTATTTTTTTTTAAAGCGGCAGACCGCCTTAAAGATGGAGGGTTAGCTGGGAGTCCACTTCGCAAGAGGAGCAGGCCTCTTTAAAACAGACCTGAAGATCTGTTTAAAAGAGGCCTGTTTTGTTTTTTTTACATATACATTCTCTAAACAAAGCAAACATGCTTGTGGCATAGGTGAACGAATCCGTTCCTAAGAAAAATATGGAATCTCATCATAAATTACCGGCCGATAAATAAATTTCTTATTTTTATTATTTCTGTTTAATTTAGTTTTTTGCATAAAAAAGCAGTCTGTCAAAAAGTGGTTACACTCCCTTAAAAAATAATAATTTATAAATTGCCGTTCAGTGATAAACGATTCTGTCAAAAGGCCGATTTATTAAGTTACTATGTGTTCAAATAGGATTCTATCAAAAACCTGATATATTTCCTATATAATGGGTAATTCTGTGATGTGAGATCATTTAAATTATACACAAAACATTATACTTTGTATATTTCCACTTGATTATTTTTACTCAATCACTACATGTTTCGGGAATGTCCGTTCCGGGAAAGGGAACGGACATCCACCTGAGGAAGGGACGTTCTCGAAACACGCAATGATTGAGTAAAAATAAAAAAGTGGAAATATACAAAGATTAGTGTTTTGTGTTTAATTTTAATAATGTATTAAATATGAATTTCCACAAAGTTGAAGCCTCCACGTTTGACTATTTATGTAAGATCATTTTAAGGGCACTAGTTCCAATATGTTTAAATAGGTAGCATTATGTCAAAAGGCCGATACAGTTTATAGGTATATAAAAAAAACAGTATTCTGTCAAAAACAGGATATATTTCCTATCTTCTGTGTGTTCCTTATCAGCCTATTTCGGTCCACTCCTGAACGAAGGCCTCCTCAATTTGATTCTACGTCGTCCTTTCCTGTGTAGTTTGCATCCAAGAGGTGCTCTTGAGGGTTGTTGCTAACCAGGTCAATATCGTCTACAAATCATAGATGTTTTAATTTTTTTCTTATAATGGGCCGTAAGCCATATAAAATCACTCCAATGGCGTTAATAATATGTTTATATAGTATGTTGTGAAATGGCCGATACAGTATCGATAATATGTATGTTATATGTATATCGTTCTGTCAAAAAACCGGATATATTTCCTATAATAATTATTACTATAATGAGCCGTTTAGGCACGCAAGATCACTCCAAGGGTGTTAGTTATTATATTAGGTATCTTTATATCATATGACATTCTGTCAAAAGGCCGATGCAGTTTCCAAATGTGGGCGAATTCTTTTAAGGAACTTGAACACGATGAAACAAGATATTTTTACTATCGAACAACATAATTTCAATCCAACTTGTTTTGATTTTGCACATTTTAATCAATGAACAGTTATCTATAAATGTGTATACCTATTGCCAATATAAAAACAGCTATAGACATCTAAAGTTTTATTTAATGAAATGCAAATATGACAAATTCAGGTTGTAGTTTGAAAGCGTTATATTGAACCATAAAAATACCTCAACAACATAAAAATGTTTGAAGTTAATTAAATAAATATTATTACAAGTAGTCATGCTTTATTTAAGGAACGGATAAGGATTCATAGTGTTTTTGTTACAAGGACGTATTTATTTTTAAAAATTCTTAATTTAAGTACGTGAAATATTGATATATGAGCTTATGTTCGATTTTTAAAAATAAGTCGGCATTACACGATGTAAATATTCCATGGATTATTTTTCGAAATGAAAATTCCATAATTCTGACTACACTATTTGTTAAATACCGGCTAATCATATGGCTGATAATATCGTAAGATTTTTAAATTAAGAACTGAATGGAAAACATATACATAATATGCCTATTAATTGCAACTATGTATAAAATAAAAAAGAAATACATTTTGATTCGAAATGAATGGATTTTAGCCAGCGAATTATTCGCTACACAAATATGTGTAATCATAAATTAAATCAATAATAATAAGATGAAGTTGATCAGCGGACATATGTATTTTTTCCCATTTTTATTGCATACATAATTTAATGTTAATAAAATTTCCAATTTTCCACATGTTAGCATTTTGAAAAATTACTAAGTTATACTTAAAAAAGCATTTTATTAATTCCGAATGCTATTTAAATAAATATATAAATAATATGTGACGTTTTTTTAATGTCTATTTTTTATAAACTTTGTAATATGATTGGGTAGAAGAAATTGTCTAATGGCAATAAGCCCGCCAGTGTGCATTATATTTTGTTAATATTGTGTACAAATAAATAAATTTTACTTATAGTGAATACGTAATGTAGTTACCTACACGTGTGTTTGAATGATATTTTTTCAATGTATCTAAAAGAAATAATTACTTAGGTATTTTAATTTACATAGTTTAATATATAATTATTTTGTGATTCGAATTATTTTTGAATTAACTGTGTTCCTAAAAACTAATAATTGAAGCAAAAACTATATATTTATTGATATGATAGATTCATATTGTTATATCGAGATCAATCAAGAGAATTTTATATTTAGCGGCGCAAAAAAAAACATAAACATTGTGTTGTCAGATCGGAATTATTTTAATAATAAACACTACTTAGCATACAGATTCCGTTTAAAGCGCCATAAAGATTGTAGTAATATGCATTGAATAACACACACGAGACATGGCTGTGAATACAAAATGTACATATTAAATTAGGATTCACAAATATACAATAATACCTTACCTTCTATTATAACTGCGTCACTTGTCAAACGTACATTGGGATCTTCACGCTGTCTTTTATTCAGCGGATTTGCAAAAGTCGCTTCATTGACGACAAAATAATGACATGTCAATATCGCGCATACCATAGATAAACAATTCACGCGGTCAAAATGCATTTTTGAAATTGGAACGGTTTGAATTTTTATCGATCGCGACGGCGGGATTCCTGGCGAGCGGATCGCGAACTACGCGAGGCTCCCGTTATTGATATGTTCTCATTTGAACGGAGAATGTCATCGGCCCGACGGCGCTCGGCACAATGTGCTTTTGGCCAAAGAAGTTCGCCTTTAAAATGTGTTGTTGATCGCGGATCGAACGCAGAACTAGTTTGGCAACGGGTGTACAAAAGGATTTACCTGTGAAGGGTGGATTCATATTATAATTTATATGGAGCAGAAGATCTTTTGCTAAATAACATCATCGTTCAAGTGGTAGGTGAGGTGATCGAAGGAAATGTCATTAGCGTTAATGGTACAGTGCTTTTGGTGTGTTGGTGATAATCATCAGACCTTAGAGTACACCACAACTCATTTTTTACCAAGATGAGCTTATCAGCTGTCAAAGTTGACATTAAACGCGCAAATTTTCATTATAACTAATAATAAATAGTATTAAAAATAGGTTTCATACAAATGCGTAAATAATAATATGTTGAGAAATTTAATGGATTTGAAAAATGTGATAAAATGCGAATGCTTCCTGAAGGTGCTGATAACATTTTTCCTGCAACCAATTTCTATTCAATTTATTATTAAATACTAACTGAATCTAACCAAAAAATAAAGGGAAATGGAGATTTACGTACACATTTTTTTAATTATTTATTTCTAATAAAAAAATAACTACCTACAGTTACATTTTCCCGCCAAACTTCATAGCAGTTTTTTGGCAGGGTATATTCTCTCATTCACATAATACGTAAACTTATGTCAACACACAAAAAACAAAAGAACAGAAACTAATAGAAACAAAAACAAAAAAAAACATTATTCTATTATTTCGTTGTCGTATTTTATTTCATTCCGTATAATTTTCGGTTTGGTTTAGTTAGTCTATAATGACAATAGCGACTCGCGTGAGCGAGTTGCTTTATAAATTGCTTTATTAAACACCTTTGCCATTTTAGGTTAGGAATAATTTTATTGTGTATTCGCATTTGATCACGTTTGTCAAATAAATTATATTTCTCAACATATTTGTGTCCTTATATGATTATAGCAATTCTTGCGGCACTGTTGTTGTGTAGAGCTCCACATTAGGCTTTATAATACTTTTTTTTTTTTTTATAAAAAAATGAATATGTCCTTGTTAAACAAGTACATATACATCTTCCTACGTTCCCTAAAATAAGCAAATAAATGCTTGTGCTATAGGTGAACGAAATCGGTCGAGGCAGGATTCGAACTTGCGACCACTGGATTACTAACCCAGCGCGCTAACCGCTCTGCCATCGACCCATCTAAACTTACTTACTAATTAATTCCACTAATATTTATTTCCTTTCACAGGCCGATCGTTTCGGCTAATCAGTTGATAAGGGCCTTCCAATGTGTCTGTAAATGGAAGATGTGATTTCTAATAGTTTTCGTAGTAAATATAGAAAAATGATTAAAATAGCAGTTTTACACACTTTGAATGTTGTTATCTCCAAAAGTTACAAGTACTCAGGATTCATATTAACCAATCGTTGTTACCTGCTGTGGTATACTTACGCAGACAAAAAACAGCCTTTATGTCTACAGGATAAGACATAATTGAATAGAATTAAGAAGGACGTGTCCTTTGACATAATTACATTTTCATGGTATAATATTCACACCCGGCCCGGCATTGTATAATTATCTAGATATTTCTAATTGCTTCTCGCATGTCTAGCGAGGCAGTAAAATTTCCAAATGTGTGGAAAATTCATTTCATTCATTCATTCATTCATTTATTCATTCATTCATTTATTCATTCATTCATTCATTCATTCATTCATGTATGACGTGATGTATGAAGGCAAAACATGTATGTCAAGATAGAAGAGTCTGGCGTTCGGTTCTCCATGTCTACCCCAAATAGGGAAACGGCGTGATGGTATGTAGATTGCAAACCTTCCCTTACGCTACGTAGTGCACTTCTTAGGAAGAGCATAATTGAACCGAATCCTAATAGCTAGGTTGCCATAAAAAAAACGTAAGGTTTTAAAATAATGTACCTACTTATAATTATTTTCTTTTTTCATTCTTGTTTTATTTTATTTTATATTAACTCTCTGGCAACTAACAGGTACTTTTTTAAATATTAATTAAACAGGCACCCAATAACAAGTTGCTACATTCTGGACATATTTGATATTTATCGTCTCACAGATCCAGACTGAAAAGACAATTTAAAACTGTGTCTCCACCGGGACTCGAACCCTCGGGACATTTGGATCTGATATCTGAACAACTGAGCCAAGAAGGCCGAGTTATGAGTGGGTATACCTAAACCACAGTCTTTGTTCTTTTTTATATGAGTGGGTATACCTAAAACACAGTCTTTGTTCTTTTTTTATATGAGTGGGTATATCTAAACCAAAGTCTTTGTTCTTTTTTTATATGAGTGGGTATACCTAAACCACAGTCTTTGTTTTTTTTTTTATATGAGTGGGTATTCCTAAACCACAGTCTTTGTTCTTTTTTTACATGAGTGGGTATACCTAAACCACACTGTTCTTTTTTATATGAGTGGGTATACCTAAAACGCAGTCTTTGTTCTTTTTTTATATGAGTGGGTATACCTAAACCACAGTCTTTGTTCTTTTTTTACATGAGTGGGTATACCTAAACCACACTGTTCTTTTTTATATGAGTGGGTATACCTAAACCACAGTCTTTGTTCTTTTTTTACATGAGTGGGTATACCTAAACCACACTGTTCTTTTTTATATGAGTGGGTATACCTTAAACACAGTCTTTGTTCTTTTTTACTTATATGAGTGGGTATACCTAAACCACGGTCTTTGTTCTTTTTTTTAACATGGCTACGTAGAGGATACCAGCTATTAGGATTTGGGTCCATTATACTCTTCTAAAAAAACGCACTACGTAGTGTTGGGGAGGGTTTGCTATGTGCTCAGGAAAATATTAAATCGGGTTTTAAAAAGACCCGGGTTGTAAGAAGGCAGAAACACAAAATTCGGAAGATCGTTCCACAGCCGGGCGACTGGTTCGTGTATATTGAAGGTTGACTGTGACGGGTGACTTTATTGTGAATGGGTGGAAGAGGGAACAGGGATGCTGATTTTTATCTTATTTCTTTGAGTAAATAACACATGAAATTACAAATCTTTTACCACCGCTGTTGATAACAACGAAACAATATTGAAGAATATTCAATAATCTTAGTAACAACTTTACTTTCAACCAATCTAAAGATGTATTTGGTATCAAAGATGCACGAATTGATATTGTAAATTGCAAATATGGCATATAATCTTAAACAATAAAAATTGATTACTTATATATTTTTTTCTATTTCCCCTTTTGATGAAACGATGTATCGTTTTTTAATCTTATTGTAGTTTGTATTAAGAGTACAAAAGAAGGTTGTATTTTTATTTTAAAGACCTTCATCTTCGATGCTTGTGTTACCATATAATCAATGTGAAGTTATCTGACGAGATCAGCGGTGATTTGGGTCATGCTATCAGCCTTTTGCTTTATTTGGATATCAATTAAATTTGTTTATCAGCCTCAGGATAATAAAAGTTTTTGGTGAAATTAAATTGGAGCAATCAAAATGGGCTTGTATGGAAATACACGGCGATGAGTTCTAAAATTACGACCCTTTTTGATGATGGGTTATGCTATAGTCAATTGCATACACACAGAAGCTCGAAATTGTGAATTTGCAAATGATAATATAATAAAAATTCAATTATTAAATCTAAAATTTAATAAATAATTCAATAATTCTTGTGGATGCACGTACGTGGATGTAATTATGTGAATATAAATATGTAAAATATATGTTATTTACTCTTGTCACAAGTTTTTAACTTTATTGGGACAGTTCTTATTTAAAAAAAAATGTAATAATTTTATTATGTTGTACTTATTACTTATAAAAATAATAATAATAATACAATTTTGATATTAGAATTTTAGCATACACATTGTAGAACTTTACATATGCAACAGAAACAAAACAAAATTTAACGTTTCAATTTTAAAAAATAAAACACACATATATTAAAAATACTGATTTAATATATGTATATTATAAAAAAATAATATTTTTTTGACAATAACATCTCAATAGAGACGAAGGGGGGATATTATAGAAGAACCAGGAACTCAGGCACCTACAGGGCTTACGACCTGTCATCGGCTGGTTTATGTGATCACTTTATGCGCTTGCGCAACGTTGTTAAAATGTTATTTTTGAAAGTTCTATATATTTGAATAATGTGTGAACATTTCACTTGAATAATACGAAATTATACTATTGCCATCTATGGGGTAACGAAGCAACCTTTTTTGTAACGCCATCTATTGAGAAATTAATTTGTTAACAATTTGAAAGCAACAGTCCTTATAAGTGAGGTGACGGCCGTGTTTAGCATAGATGTCATCCCTGAACTGCGCCAGAAATATTTTTTCATTTTTGGCTTGTTTACCAACATGTACCAATGTGTATGTAAATTGAATATATTTTTTAATTGCATATACGCAAACATTGGATTCTTTTCCCTGTCGGGAGTCAAATAATATTATAAGCCATGTAGGTGCCTGAATTCCTAATTCTTCTATAATATCCCAACTTCGTCTCTATTGAGATGTTATTATCAATAAAAATATCATTTGACTCCCGACAGGGAAAAGAATCCAATGATTGCGTATATGCAATTAAAAAAATATATTCGATTTAATATTTTTTTGTTGTTGTTGTGAAGGCCTTCTTTAACTGGCAAGTTTTTTTTTTCATAGAAATCGTTTGATTACTTCTTTTCTATTTCAGTTTCGAAGCGGTCGCTTCTTCGTCAGGACGGATGACAGGTGGTCGATTCGAATCGAAAATTACTGTAAATATCCGTTGTTTGAACAAGGTGAATTGTAAAAAAAATGTTTTTTATTTAAATGTGCCACAATATGATCTCCGACAGTATAAATAATATTCAATAATAATAAACACTTTCTTGCACTCTGCGCAAGTGGCGAGTTTATTTCTACATGGCAATTTCTTCCAACAATCAAATGTTTCAAGCCCAGAGAAGCAATATTTACATGAGAAATGAATGTAAATAAATTTCTCCTATGCCGGGGATCGAACCCTGGACGCACAGAAGCCAAACCCATTTTGAATGTTGCTCTTTTAGGTGAGATGAGACTGGGATAAGGGGATACACGCATACGTCGTTCTTCCATTTTATAAGGCGATGCACATCCGCACACCTGTCACTGGTTACCCAACATTGTGGGATATGCCGTGATGATATGTACATATGTATGTGTTTTCTTCATAAAAGTTAGTGGAGGTTTTACTGAACCACTCGTTAAAATATTTTGCTTGTCATTATTTATAGAGGTATTCCCTCCGTACATACATACATAACATACATATTTATTTGGTAGGTACCTATAACAACTTCCATAAAGGCGGGTTTATTGTCATGAAGCGATCTCTTCCAACCAAACCATTTATAATATTTTTATTGTATCGAATTTATATTGTACCGCTTACAGAGTATATTTTTGAAAGTCGTAGAAAGCGATATAGCAACTGGCCACTAAACGAAACCTTGTGATGGTTATTTCTATATTTCTGTTATTGGATATTAGATTTGTTGGATTTGAACGAGTATAATTTTTATTTGAAGGCACATTTACGTACAATGATGTGTTTTTAAGTAAATAATGATTTCTTACATAAAAAAAGTCTATACATGGTGAAATATACACGATACAGTAACTGGACATGACAATTTTTTTTAAAGAATGAATATGTTCTTGTAAAAAGTACATATACATCCTCATACATTACCTTAATTAAGGATAAATGCTTGTGCTATAGGTGAACGAAATGGGTCGAGGCAAGATTTGAATTCGCGACCACTGGATTACTAAACCAACGCGCTAACCGCTCTGCCACTACCCATATAAAACACTATTTTAATTATTCAAAAGGTTTTAATATATGATGATGATACCGAGTTTAAAACAATAATGGAATTAGGAAGCAAATTCATGCAATAATTAGATGGATTACGACCCTCAGCAGTGAGGAAACAAAGAAGAAGAAAAGGGAATCAAACCCATGACGTCGGTGTTTAATAAATTTGTATGCACTTATCTTTAAACGTATCTGTCGGGGGGTTCCACCAACCAAAGTGTTTTCCAAAAGAAGGCGTGATTTAATAGTCTTCCGTAGTACATATAAAAAAAATCACGCTTTATATTATAACGCTTCATAGTATAATAACTGACGTGTTAAAATAAAAAATTTCGACAATTTTCAACGCTAAGGGGCTCTGATAGCCACAACTACTCATGGCTCAATATATATAATGCAATCGGTGTTACCTGTTGTGGTACCCTTTTATACAATAAAAATCAGCCTTTATAATATGACTTGAGTATAAGTATAAATTTTGTACGGGCCCACTCTACAAAATGAAGTCTAGAATCGCAGGATCTTACACTAAAGATATGCCTGGGTACTGCGTACCTATACGAAACTTTTAGCACCAACCGGGAGATTACGCGAGACATATAATATATATTTTAAAAATATTATATTCTCTGATAGCAAGACCACAATATTCGTTGGTATTTCACAAGACACAGGTTGAGAAACTGAATGATTTGCCACAATTTGTCGGACCTCGTGATGCATTCGTTTAGATATTTGACTCCCGAGCCAAATATTCCTGGTTCGACTCCCGCTGGAGACAGTTTTTGATTGTGTTTTTGCAAGTCTTCAAAATGTGGCAAGTTGTAATTGGGTAAATATATTTAAAATTAATATTTGACATAGTAGGTACCTACCTGTTAGTATAGCTCGAGTAGCAATGCACAATAAAACGAATGGGTTGTGTCATGACTATTGTCTGATTTCCCTATCCTCATATGTGTTCCGATTTCGTCTCTATTTAGATCTTTATTTTGTCGAAAAATCACATATTATGTAATTGTTTTTTTTTGTAAAATATTTTTCTTAACACTATATTTACCCGCCGATGATTGTAAATTGCCAAGTGTTAATCAAAGTATGTGAGTGTAAACACTTTATTTTAAAATTGTGTGCTATTTAGATGTACGTTAAATAATTCCGTTATTTAATGTTTTAAATTGAAAATCAATGCCATCTGGTTGTTAACGACACATTCATTTTCTTGGGCTAACGATACAAATAAAGAAAAATATGTCGCGAAGTTGAGTTTAAAACTTCATGATTTTTTCAAGAGATGGCGTTGCAAAAATAAAGATTTTTAATAATTTATTACCAACTTGATAATAACTAATTATTGTGTCTAATCACCGACTACTTTATTTTTTTTCTTACAATTACATAAAGTAATAATCACATTAAGTCCTCCCAAATTTAACTAAACAATGTTGTCATTGATTGCTCCATGACACCACGTTTTATTTTTAAGCGGTTCATTCATAGCATTAGATTCAATAAAATAAAAAAATATATATATTTGATTTTAATGTTTTTGATTTTATCCATTAAATTATTATTATTTTCAATTTCCGGGATTTTAAACATATACTAACTCATGTAAAAATTGATGTATATTGCCGTGGGTTCTTAAGAAAATTATATAAGTTTAATAAATTACCCGACAAGCTATAGAAATAAATCACACAGTATTTTTTAATAACAGCATTTTATTCTGTCCATTTAAATAACTTCTAATTAAAATCTTTACAAAGATGTACCTTTTTAAAATCTTCATTATATTATAATTTTCAATTATTGAATGAGCATTAAGATAAATAAAAGTTTATTTTGAAGGATTTTCTGGAAATAGTGTATCAAATGGTATCTTGAGGAATATCTTATTGCAGATAGGTGTCCCAACTTGATCCCAAGATGCCTCTATGAAAGGTAACAATTCTTTGTATGCAGCCTCCCAGAAACTCATGCTCCAATACTCGGCTAGTTTATCTTGAAGAAAAAAAGGTTATGATTAAAAAATACCAATTAATTAATAAAACAATGATAAATTAATTTCATTTATTTTTTTTTACACTTCCTTGCACCCTCAAATCAGTTGCTGGGAGCCGTTCCTCCCTGAACAAAGCTGAGCATGACACTATTTTTTAAAAGTGACGTGTATTTTAAGGTACACCAGCTTTTCGGAATTGTGTTAGTGTTTATCAAACACTCTTCCGATGAAACGCACTATGGTTAGCAGTCTGCTGAAGAAAACATTGATTTGAACCTTAAAAAGACCTGGATCTGGTAGGAAACACAGAATTCAGAAGATTTATGTATTAATTTACTTATTTATTTTTTATCACACTACAATAAACAATGACAAAACCAAGTAGATTACTATTGCCAAACTAGGAAATTCTGTTCTAGGGCTAGCTGGTTGGAGAATTAAGGGACTGGGTGATAGTTCCTGGTCTATATTACGCAAGCTCACAATCACAATACTCTGTACACCACCAACCACCACTTTATCAATACAATAGTAATAGTTGTCATCAAAATTGGGCTGTTGTGTTTATGGAAAAGTTGAAGAAGCCACTTGTCCGTATGTGTTGAATGTTCACTGTGAATGGTTGTTGCAACTGAGGAATATTATATTTATATTTGAAATATTTGATTGCAAATGGGTGGAGAAGGGACCAGATATGTAATTTCTTTTACGTCTGAGAATTTTCCGTGGTAGTTATCTATAGAATATACTAAAAATATAGATCCTGATCCGTAGTCTAGTCGTTTAGTGATGATAATCTATTGTTCGATGATGGGTTTTCAATCTCGTTTTCTCTTGCGTTTTTTGTGTTAGATATTAACCATAATACATAAATACAATGGAAGTTGATCAAAAATAAAAAGGAATGGAATAGGATATGTAATGTATATCTCTAGCAGTGGTTGAAAATAAGATGCTAATATAAAATATAAATAAAGATACGTACTTATAGCTGCGTTGTTACTAACTTGAGGATAGTGAGATTTGAGTTCTTTAACTTCTGTCCTCATAAGGAAATGAAGGATTTTAATATAGACTTGACCCTTTTTTCTGATTGGTTTTCCTATTAATTTCAAAGACCACATTGCATCCTCTGAAAAAAACAAAACTTATTAAGAATAAATTAAATTAGTCAATATACACTGAAAAGTATTATGTGTTATAAAATTATATAAAGATGAGTTATATATTTTTCGTCTTGTTTCGAGTTAACATACCTAACATAGTGTCTTGATAATAATTCTGCTGAATAGAATAAGTATATAGTGTTAAATATAAAATACAATCAAATATATGATACATTATTTTATATAACATGGTCCACAATGAGTAATAAGAAAAGTGTTAACTTGTACAATGATACATATATATCATATTTAAAATAATTATATTAAATTATATCAAATCAAAATAATCTCACAGTAAAATTTTGATAAATAACTATGTTTCGGATTTTTTGAGATTGTTCAGTGGGCACCGAAATTATTTTGCTCCTGTTTTTATGAAATATGTTCTGCACATTGTTATGAAATGATAGACAATTAATAGTCTTTTTAAAAAAAAATTTGAACCACAAAATTTAACAAAATGACCACAGGAATGAAAAAAGGAAGAAGAAGGAAGGTGTAGTAAAATATCTGGGATTAATATACAAACATGATTGCCTTGGTCTTTTCTTATAGGTACTCATAAGATATAAAAACAAAGAATTATCGCTATGGTTATTTCATAAAGTCTTGCTGTTTGTACTTCTGTACACGAGGGTATGGTGTGGTATGTTTACATGATATTATGGAAGATGCTTTTCATCAAGTCTTGTCTTGGTCTTGCGAGATTTGCAAGACCAAGGGTCTCGCAGGACTTAATTGAAGAATCTTACTGTCTCGCAAAATTTTATAAACTTATTAAATTTTAGTAAAAAGTAAGCAATCAACTACGTACTATCAGCAGTATACTATAAATTGATTTTTTTGTAATATTTCGTTGTAATTAATAAATTATAACAGAAAAATAAAATAAAAAATGAAAAAGTTGCAAGACCCACAAAACCAAGATCAAGATTGGGTTAGCAAAACCAAGATCACTCCGGCCTTGGTTTTGGTCTTGGATGTACTCATCACTAATACAGACAAAAGGAATTAAAGGAACGCCAAACAGGTGATACCAAAAATATTTGCTTCATGCACAAATTATGCCGTTTGTAATAATTTTTTCGATGGCTCTACAGACCATATCAAACCTTGGCCTCCGTCAATCAGATGGCTCTACAGCCCAACTACAGTGCATCAACTCCTCCTGTCTCCTGCTGGCGGCCTCCAATCTTCCACTTGCAGTAGTTAGGATACATCTCATTTGACCTTTTTGACTGAGTTTTATAATAACAAAACAATTTTTTAACAGATTTTTAATTATCTCAATAGAGACGAAGTTGGAATATTTATTGTAGGAGAACCGGGAAATCAAGGCACCTACAGGGCTTACGACCTGTCATCGGCTGGTTTACGTGATCACTTTATGCGCTTGCGCAACGTTCACCAATTATGCCTTTTAATGAGATCCCTATCAATTCAATTTTTGAAAGTTCTATATATTGTAATACTGAAATTCTTTTCGCTTGAAAATAAGGAATTTTTACTACAGCCATCTATGGGTGAAATTATGAACAACAATCTTATTATTTTTATTTCTTTTGTTGGAACGCCATCTATTGAGAGAATTGGTTTTTTGTAAATAATGAAAGCTACAATTCTTATATCTGAGGTGACAATGCATTTTTCGCATAGAAGTCACCCCTGAATTGCGCCAGACTTATAAGGTCATTTTTGTCTTATTTACCTACTTGTACCAATGTGTAAGTAATCGAATATTTTTATTATTGCATATGCGCAAACATTGGATTTTTTTCCCTGGATATGGACATATTGGATATCTTTGACTCCCGACAGGGAAAAAAATCCAATGTTTGCGCATATGCAATAATAAAAATATTCGATTACAAAACAATTTGTTTGATTCCACATACTTAATTTACTATGCAGTGTTATCTGTGTTCTTATATGTAGAACCAAACAGATTGTTTTATTCATTTGCTATTCAGTTTACTGTGTACTTATATGTAGAACCAAACAAATTGTTTTATCCATTTTAAGGTATTATTTGTATTTTTTTAGAATAGGTATATTTTATTCTATGTTATATAAATAAAGAAATAACAGGCGTTGAAAAAATATCCACTATGGATATTTTGATACCAGAAACGCAATAAAATGTGAAATAAACCTTGTGTTTCATTGATGACATTGACGAAAAATGAATTCTCATTAATGGAATCGATTAAATGTTAAAAAAAATAATATAAACTAGTACTAACTGGTTGTTGTATTGAAATATCCACTAGTTTTATATACCAATGCATTGAATCGTATTTTAGCATACTTTATTAATCCTTCGAAAAACATTTTTTTATTTGTCATGTCAATTTCCAACTCAAAGATCTCTTCTTGTATATTGGATCTAAAAAAAAATCATAAGTATTCATTTTCATTTGACGATAATATGTAGATATATTTTATTAAAATGTAAAAAATAAGTATATTTTCTTACATTCTTATTAAGAGGGTGACTGCTGCCAACGTACCTATTTTTTCAATTTGAATATGCATCATTACTACCAAACGTAACATTTTGAAAAACATAACCTAGTTAGTTTGGATATTAATAAAAAAAAATATACATTAACTTCTTAACTATGTTCTGTATATATTTTTGTAAAATAATAAGCATACCCCGTTTTTTGAAATTTAAGATAAATTTCTTAAAAAACTATAAGGTTATAATAAGCATTATATTATTTTATAAATTAAAGAAGATTAAAATATCTGGAAAAATAAGATGTAATATTGCATTAATGCATCAGGTTAAGTTAATAAACCAAAAAAACTTATATTTCGCAATGGCGCTGAATGGAAAATAAATGTCTTTTAGGTTTATTTACTAAACCTGAAGCATTAATGCAACGTCACATTATATTTTTCTAGATATTTTAATGTTCTTTAATTTAAAGAAAAATATGTTGAACTACGCCTTATATTTTATTAAAAATATAAGATAAACGTTGAATATCGGGGTATGTCATTATTTTCCTACAAGAATTTTTACGGAATATTATCAAAAAGTAAAAAATTTTATTTTTTCATATCAAAACGATTTGATATGAAATAATGGTGGTATATAAAATTGAAAAATAGGTACGTTGGCAGCAGTCCCCCCCTTAAATGGGCGATGTACAATAATACAAATTTTAACAACACAATGAATATGAATAACATAAGTCTTCTTCTGTGGTCTCAATCCTTGGGATTGCATTGCAGCAACAAATGACACCTCCTCCGCCATTCCGGTCCATCCCGTGCCACCCTCTTCAGCTCCTCATACATTGTGCAGCCCATATCGTCATACAAGTCGCGAAGATATTCGTGGCGCGGGCGTTCACTGGCGTTAGTCCCTTCTACCATTCCCTCTATCATCATGTGTATGAAACCTTCTTGTCTCAGCACGTGACCAATCCATCTGGCGCGTCTCTCTGAGAGAGTCGCGAGTATGTAGGTGCCCTCTTCCTTCAATTCTTCGTAGTACCTCGTTGGTCCCTCCAGGATATACCCAGCATTCTTCTATAGGTCCACACTTCGAACGCACTCAGCCTTCCCTTATCTCTTCCAGATAGGAACCATGTCTAGCATCCATCCGATAGTACACTCCATACATATGATTTGGCAAGAAGCTTGCGTAAATTCAAATCTATAATGTTTGATTGGAGCATTAACGAGTTTTTCTTAAACGCAAGTCTTGCCTGGTGTATGCGACTGTTAATCTCGTCTTTTGACCGGCCATCCCATGAGATTTTGCTACCGAGGTATACAAACTCTTTCACATTGTTAAGAGGTACTCCAGACATAAACACTCTCGCTCTCTGTTCAGTCCTGCCTACGACCGTTACTTTGGTTTTGTCTTTATTGATTTTAATGCCAAATTCGCTTATGAGGACCTTTTCCATGGTTGTAAGGGCTTCTTGGAGTTCCTCTTCGCTATCGGCAATCAAAGCAACATCGTCAACGAACCTAATCATGTCCATCTTTTGTCTCTGGACTCTCACACATTCTCTGCAGCTCATTCGCTCTCTCAGTCTGTCCACTGCACACTGTATGTACATATAATAAGAATAACATAAATAATTGTAACTTAATCAGCCCACCTCTGATTTCATGTTATATGTACGCACTGCTGGTAACTAAACAATTAATTATTCCTGTCTAATGTGGCTCCTGAACATACAGAGTGTGTCCACGGACCTGATCTTTACCAAATTATTATATGTGGTAAGGCATCGGTACAGTGGTTCATAGGTAGTCTAGAGACTCTTCTGCGCATAATCCTTTGATATGTGAAGTATTTGCATGTGTGAATTTAAAGTTTGATGGGTGCATTGTTCATTTTATTTTGTTCTATTAAATAATTTACGTTAAAAAATTTTACGTATTTATATGATAATTCTTTTGAGGAAGTGTATAGTGGCAATAATGATAATTGAGTAAAAAATATAACACAATTTGTAAATACTATATTTTATAACTTGCGAACTAAGTTACGATTTAGCTCGCAAGTAGAAGTACATATTGATAAAGTTTGTGTTAATTTTTTAATATTTTAAAAATGTACTTCTACAAAGTTACTTACGCCAAGTTCGAAGAATAATTAAGTGTTATTATTTGTAGTACTTGTTATTAATATTATTAGTAAATCGGCCATCGCCGTTAAAAAAAATCTCTTACTTTGAATTTTGAACACACTGAGTATTTTTTGAGATATAATGTTTGTTTGGACGAATAATGAAAAGTGGCATTTGATAAAGTCAAAAAATAATTTACCTTACAGCGGCGATTTTAGTCTGAGAAAGACCTTCAACTCTCAAATTTTCTATCTGCGCTCTTCCCGAAAGCTGAAAGTCAAAATGATTTATTCCTGGATCAGTAGCGTCGAAAGGTAGTTTACTGACACCCACTGAGCCATCTACTTTTATAGGATAAATATCAGGATAAGTTAAGTATTCATTAATATACCTGATTTTTTACATATTCAATTTTTAAATCCTTTTTAACAAAAGGGTCCAGCGGTGAAAATTTTAGATTTGGTATACCATCTTGTAGGTGACTAACAGCGTACTTTATTTTCTCTTTCAAACAACTGTTGATATTTAATTCGTCTCTATTGCAAGTTCTGAAGATTTCAGCTAGAAAAACATAAAAAAAGATTAATTTTCAAATAATTGAATCAATACTTAAGAGAAATTAAAATTTATTCATCCATACAAGTTCATTAGGAAGATTACTAGTTCCCATAACATACTCGTATAAAAAAATAATTTATAAATATTGATATTGGTATTAAATAAGGTATTAACCGATTTAAATTCTTCCCTGTATAATGTAACACTCTCTACTTTAAATTTAATTTATTATCAAGATTTCAGATTTGAGATTCTTACAGTTTCAGTATTTGTCGGGAAGGTGACTTTTAAAATTTAAATGTTAATAATGTATGGAAAGGAAAATAACTAGAACCATACACATCCGTATCTGGCAACACTGCTATAAAAATAATACACAATTTTATATGGGTACATTTGAGTCTTATGACCTTTATTAAAATATATGACCTTGGGCATACGAGATGTACAAAAATATGCACAGTATTAACTTTTAATCACCAAATATGTGATAATTTTTCGTGAAAAAATAGAAAAAATAGATGTATTCTCTAATAGCAGTAAAAGTACATAATTCATAAATTGAAAAAGTAAAATAAAACATCAATATGTTTTCATTTTCTCTTTCGTTTAAAGTAAAAATCTACTTTTAAGTAACTTAGTTTATTACAATAACAAAATTAAAAAGACCTTATGAAAAGTTATATTTAAAAGTAAAGTATGTAAAAATAAACTGATTATATCAAAAACTCATATTTTGAGGGTTCTGGGGAAAAGTTTATCAAAATTTGATATTTGGCTAACTTATAGACTATTAATTTACTTATTTACATTTTTTTTATCTAATGTGAACTCAGTCATCTTGATTTGATTTCAGATTACTGGATGTTAATAATTATTCGAAAAATTAACTACTCTGACATACGGAGCAGAATGTTGGGGACATACGGCTCTGACATACGGAGCAGAATGTTGGGGACTGACTAAAAAGGACGAAATAATGTTATTGGTGTTCGAAAGGAAGATATTAAGGAAAATCTTTGGCCCAACTAACGGTGGAGGTGCCTGGAGAATACGGTATAATCATGAGCTGGAGGCAATGTACAAAGAAACGAATGTAGTCCAATTTATTAAAATGCAGCGCCTACGTTGGCTTGGACATGTTTGCCGGATGGATGATGACCGTATTCCTAAAAAGATATAAGACACCTGTCCCGAAGGCAGAAGAAGTAGAGGCAGACCTAGGTTGAGATGGCTGGACGACGTGCTGTGCGATATAAGAGAAATGGACCAGATAAATTGGAGAAGACTGGCGGTCGACAGGGAGGGATGGAGACAATTTCTGGAGGAGGTCAGGGTCCGTAGCGGACTGTAGTGCCAATGATGATGATGATATTAATGTCATTTATAACTCGTTATCTACCTAAAATTACTCCAAAAGTTGCATCTAACATAACCCATAAAGAACCATGAAGGTTCAAATTATTTTAAATTGTACAATATTAAATTAAAACTTACGTAAATCATATTTTAGTTGAACACTCTGTATGCAAACAATAACAATTAAAAATATTTGCACAAAATGTATCTGAAACACCATTTTAACTTCACTTGAACTTAATTATTTTTTATGATCAAATTTTTCATATTTTCTTCTCCTTCTTGTATTATATATATTAATAATACTTAATATTGTGCCAATAGCAAGCAAGAAAATGTTAAACTGATATGTCGTCAAAATAGGAATTTCAAATAAAAACAAGAATGGCATTTGAAATAACCCCCCTCTTAAATTATAATGGAGGAAAATGCATTCAAATCTAATCAGTTATATCAAACAAATATGCAACCTCTTAATATGCAACTGTGGAGTGATTAATTTTTGCAGTCATTTTTTTGTGTCGGTTAAATAAAATAAGAATTTGAAAATATTTTGTAATATTAAGATGAGTGTGAGTGTGTAAATAGATATGTGTGAAAGGGATGTAAAGTATAATTTTGAATTCACAAGAATGGTGTTTTAAAAATCATTCATATAACATCATTACCTCAACGGTGCATTTCAGCCATACCCATTTCAGTCACTAAACAGACTGAGGACGGGCGTTGGGAGAACGTTGGATAACCTGTTTACATGGGGCTTCCTGAAACAGGGATTACCAACGACATGTGACTGTGGAGAGCAGCAGACCACCGCACATCTGTGCAGCTGCCCCTCAAGTCCAGTCAACTGCACCATGCACGATCTTATGGTGGGCAATGATTGTGCTATTGACGTTGCTAGACACTGGCAGAAAATTATTTGAATGCGTTGCTGACACGAAAGAAGAAGAAGCCATACCCAGGCCCTAAGAGGCTATATCTGTGATCTTTTTACCAATTTCCCTTTTGAATATATATTCAGATACAGTTAAATATCAGTATGGTCATTAAAATTTTTACATATTCTGTAAAGCGATATCCTGAATTCTGCATTAGTTCTCGGTCTTCTTCTTTAGTTAGGACTGTGTCCTGTTATTCTCGGAGCCTGCTCTTGTGAAGTGGACGTCCAGCTATCCTTCCATAGTTTGGGTTGGTCTTCCAGGGGGTCTGCCATTTGGTATCTTCCCATCCGGTGATCTCGGTGTTTTTATGAAAAAAAGTTGGCGCCATCTTGTTATTCTAGATGGAATTTGTATTTGAAGCATGCTATTTAATTGAGTGCAATCGATTTTACTCTGGCATATTTTATATAATGTCAGGAAGTATGTTTTTGGGATGTCAGGAAGATGAGGATATCTACAAAATGGGAAGTACCTATCTTTCATCTGCGCCAACAGTTCAAGGTATGGATGGTGGTATGATAGGGGTTTAGGTATGTCAGGAAGATAAGGATAGGTAAAGGGAAGTATCTGTCAGGAAAATTGGCTGTCCTGTTTTTAAGAAAAAGTTTTTTTTTAGATATCTGAAAAAAGAAAAATACTCGCTCCGTAATACTAAATAATATGGGTCGTATAGCAAATAAATGTTTAGAACAACCGTATTTTTTTATCATTATTTGTTATAACATTGAACTATTGCAGTTGCTCGACAGCAGGTTTTTCTGTTAAAAACTAATTAAATGACATTTTGTGACTTGTCCAATTCTGAAAATCACAGAAAACATCAATAGTTCAATTTATTGAAAGTAATCAATAAATGTCACACAGCTAGGGATTGCAATCCAGCAACGTTTTCAATCTAGCAGGATTTTTTAAGGATTTTCTTAAAATTAGCTGAATCCGCTTTTTATCCAGTCCTAAATTGTCTTTGTTTTTTAGTGTAAATTTATCCAACTGTCAATTCGTTCAAGAGAATGAAATTTTATTGAAGGTAGAGGCAGTTTAAATCCAAGATGCGTGTATGAAGGAATTGTAATTGAAGGACTTCCATACTGTGCTATCTTGACATACATACCTACATGTGTTGTATAGAAAACTAAATATCATAAAATATTCAATAATTTGGATTTGTGGGTTTATAGTTTGATTCTTATTCTTCAACTATTTATACTATCGCTATCGACAGTTGGATCTCATGTGTTACATGCAACTAGTTATTTGACAAAGCAAATGTTATTTGACCGAGAAGTTACATAAAATAAAAAAAAAATAATGTATAGGAAAGAGTTTGTTTGAGGGAGTTAAAAATAAGGGATTTGACGAAATTGAAATCTATGTTTATTATTATATGTAAGTCTATGTGAATATATTTATCTATGTATAATGGTAAGTTGTTTGAATTCTGTGCGGGCGTACTGTGTTTGATCCCAAGTACCTAAACACGAATAATATAAAAAAAAAACTGCCAAAATATAAAAACAATGACGAATTTTAATAATTGTCGAATTCGTTTAACTTATGTGAATATTTCACATTTTACAATTAATTCTTAAATATTGAGACATTTTTGTTAGTAATATTGATTGCTAGATATGATTTCAATGAAAAAAAATATTTTTATGGATTGTTTATTTAAAATTTGTACTATTTATAAGTACTTATTATATCATAACCAAAAGAACTTGCAAATGTATATGTTTGATTTATTTGTTAGATGTTGGAAATATCACATCGTATGGTATTTTTAGGAATATCTTATTTGAGGCTGTTTTTCCAACTTTATCCCATGTCAGTTCAATGATTGGTAGAAGTTCTCTATAAGCTAATCTCCAGAGGTTGTTACTCCAATCATATGCTATCTTATCTGAAAGTAATAAAAAAATCAATATTAAACTAAATGTAAGTTTTGCTTGACTATCGACAATTCTTGATAGGGCTGCATTGTATGTAGATATATTTATAAATCATAAAATTGGTATACGTTCTGTTTGATTTTCGACGCATTTTGTGCAAGGCACATCGTCAGAAATGATCTATTCTGACGATGTTGTTCCTTCTAAGAATTTTCCTTCCATTCAAGTATAAAATATCTATCGATACTTTTTTTTTAGATACAGTAAATATGAATTTAAAACAAATAGGTTTTTGTTGTATATACTTCGATATATTTAAGTAACCTCTGTACATTTAAGGTTAGTAAAAAAACAATAATGTTCGTACTTAATTCTGGATCATCGCTGACTGGTGGTATATGGACCTTCATGCTTCCAACTTCTGGCCTCATGAAGAACTTGACTATCCTCATGTACACTTTACCGTCCTTTACTTCTGGTCTTCCGTTCAGCTTCCACGTCCACTCCACGTCCCCTGAAATTGTTATAATGCTTTGTAATTGTTTGGTCACATTTAAAAAAATACTTACTTTTTTTCGTCGTCTTAAATGCTGGAAAGTATACGAAACAAGCTATAAACCCAAATTAATAAATATTTTTAAATATTTTGTTTTCTATATAAAACATGTAGGTATGTATGTCAGAATAGGATAATATGAAAACAGCATGATGGTATGTATGTATTTTTGAAGATTATGTATCAAACTATTAAGTTCCTGTAGGTATTGTGTAGTGTTTACTCCTTTACACATTGTATGAAACGATGTCGTCACTAAATTCAATTTTCATAATTGTAAAAAAAAGCTTGAGATGTAGGTACTACCAAAATGCAAATATTTTTTATAGAAAATTAAATTAGTATTTTGGTCTTTTTTCGATATTTATAAAAAAATTAGAATTATAAGCTGTTAAACACACAATTTTACCATTAAAAATGTTTTTCCCAAAAAAAAATGTTTCAGAAACTCTGGAACATTAAAAAAAAATTCGAGATTGTGTTTATATTTATACAAATTTTCAGCGTTCTAGCTTTTATGGTTTTTGAGATATATGGAAAAATGAAACAAAAATTCAAAGGTCGATAACCCTTGACTGAATATATAAAAAAAACAAAATACTGAGTATAAAAGTTTTGTAGGCCTATAATTCAGAAATCTTGGGCTCTGGATCAAAAGTTATAAGGGAGGACGGACACACACACAAATTCACACTGAATGTTCTACTCCTAAGTCTGAGTAAATCTATGTAGAGAACAAATATGCTGCGAAGCTGACTTCAAAGTTGGAAAAAGCCATGCAAAAACTCCACTACTGCAATTATACTACAATGTTATAACTACAATTCTCTCACACGGGACTAAGATCAATACTGTAGATACATTCTCTTGAATGAATCGACAGTTGGAATAAATAAATACTAATAAACATAAAATGAAATTACTTTTATCCAAAAATTACAGAAATATAGTTTCATTTAGTCAGTATGCTCAGCCAAATGTCGATTCGATTCCCGGACGAGACAAAGGTTTAGTAGGTATTTTATTTATGGGACAATACTTTTTAGCACCTACAAAATGTGATAACTAGTGTTTGGATGTGTGATTATTTTTATATTTGACATTAGATTAAAATATTAATTATATTTGATATAAAAGTTAATATTTGACATATATTAATATTAATATTAGACATATAAGTTCTACATATCAATCTCGTCCCACATATAAAGGCATTTTATACATTCAAAATGGGTGGTGAACCTCATTGCTGAACTGTATGCCTGTTGTATTTTCGATTACCCTGCTCTTACGGTTCGGTTTGATAATAGAAAAGAGTGGAAGCACTATCCTAAATCGGTGCCTCACAGCAAAAATCAGTTACATATATACCATCACGCCGTTTCCCTATTTGGGGGAGGCAGTCGCCACACTTTTCTATCTTGACATACCTACATATATCTTGCCTCATAATACACGATATCCTATTGTTCTAACTTCGTTTATTACCATCTTTCAAAATATCATTTAAAGATGGTAATATACGAAGATGATCATGCCAATTATTTATCGGCTGGCTCCTACTTCTTATTCCACTCTTTCACCTTGTATACTTTCTTTTTCAGACGTTCATAGTTCATTCTCTCTACATGTCCGAACCATCGAAGAGCATTTATCTTTATTCTTCTCACAATATCTCATTAAATCTTGGGTTCTCGTCTAATATCCACATTCCTTGTCCTGTAATATATATGTCAAGATATAAATACAAGAGATGGCGTAACGGTTTTGAGCTTAGGAGTGACAGGCATTAACAACAAATTAGAAGAAAGAAAATTGAGATGGTATGGTCACATATTAAGAAGACCCGAGGATCACATTGTGAACCAGGCTATGGCCGTAGATATCCCCCGATCAACGAATAGGGGAAGACCAAAAAATACATGGATGGCGCAAAAGAGTTCACAATTGATGAAACAAGAATTGACATCGGAGGCGGCCCAGAACCGAAGAGTGTACAGCTTGAGGACGAGGAGAGCTGACCCCAACAGTCTTCATCGACGATAAGTTGGGAAGAGGCCAGGAAAAAGAAAAGAAGAAGATGGCGTAACGGTATTAAATACATGAACCCAACTCACTCATGGTATTATTAAAATATCCTTGTGATCTTAGTACTAATGCATTTAGTCTTCCTTCTCCATACTTCATAGTTCCATCTACAAATATCCTTTTATTAGTCATGTCCATCTCTAGTTCAAAAACGTCATCTTGAATATTGGACCTAAAATACATTGAACATATTTAAAATATAACGAAAAAAACGTATTTATTCTATGTACTTTATCGATTATAGACTAAAGTAATCATTCGATACTTTTTAAATTTGTATATTTAATACTCGCTTAGACCCCATTAGATTTTGAAGGATGTCTGATCAGTGCTTCTCAATTTTTTAATCTGTCAAACATTTCAAAGTTCAGGAAACTTTTTTTTTTTTTCAAATGGCTTATAAGGCACTTTCATAAAATGGCATTGAAGAATTATCAAGTTTTCATAGTAAAATATTTAAATCAAAGATAATTTAATAATCTCATATCATGAAAATATTCCCTGCAAAATTTGACTATTTTGTGAAGTGACTTGGTAGTGAGGATTACAGCGTTGGCCACAACCCACTCGTTTCGTATGTTATCATAAGAGAGAGGAATAACGCAGTCTCCTGCCCCACTGCATTGGGAACTTTATAGGATTTATTTTATTTTTAAGCAAACAGTCAAATAATATACATTACATAAAATAAATGTTACTTAAATTGTAAACCAAAACAATAAGAACATGTAAATTTTTCACCAACTTCAGAACGTTCTTGCTCCTTTACAATAGTTATGTTCGTCCACATTTAGAGTATTGTTCACAGATTTGGAACCCACGCTACAGTATATACGTTGATCGACTAGAAAGAGTTCAAAAACGATTTCTAAAATTCTTAAATTTCAAATCATATAACATATACAGTTCTTATGATGAAATTGAGAAACATTTCCGAATGAAAAAAATCGTACACAGGAGAGAAGTTGCGGATCAAATGTTTCTCTTTAAAATTATTAATTCAAAAGTTGACTGTCCTGATTTATTAAATAAAATTAATTTCCATGCGCCGTTGCGAAATGGCAGATTGAACTACTTGTTTTATGTTCCTCGAAGTAACACTAATTCTAATCAAAATGAGTTTATCAAAAGGCCTTGTAACTTCTATAATGTCAAGCTCTCAGCCAGTATCACACATTCTGATATATATTTTTTTTTTTTTATTTTATTAGGCAATTCACACAATATTGTATGATTTGTGCCATATTTGTATTCACAGAACACTCAAACTTAAATATAAACAAGACATACACTATGAACAGTATCAAATAAAAGAAAGTCACTTAACATGCGCTTCTACAGTTCCACTGTAAAATGTTTAAAGGATTATGGGTTTTGTGATTTTGAACCATTTTTTAAAAAAGAATTTAAAAGCGGGATAAGATTGGCAACGTTGGACGGTAAATTAAAATTTGAGTTGGAAATTAAACTAATAAGAATTTGCGTAATTAAATATACAACAGAATGGGCATCATCTTGGAAAATATTTTCTTGGACTTCATTAGATGCAGAAGTAGTTGACTGGCTTAAAACAGCGCATCCATTTGTAGGATGGCTAGCTTCACCATTTGAATACGACATGCACTTGTTTATTTCTTTAATATTAATATGAGGAATTGTCTGTTTTTGAGTTTCCGAAGACATTTTAGTGTATATTGTTTTTTTAAAACTTTGTTTATTGTTCAATTGGTTATTAGTCACTTCAGAATAGCTTTTCACAGAAGATGGGAAGAGTTGAGATGCTTGCAGATATGATATATTTTTTGTAGCCATTGAATGTTTAATATTTTTTTGCCGAGTGAATTCCGGGCACATTGGGCTTGTAGCTGAATGAGATCCTGAACAGTTTATACACTTTAAAAAGTCCACCACTTGGCAAACTTCACCAAGGTGACTATCTCCACATTTGAAGCAGCGAGTTATAGAATGACACTGAATCTTCATGTGACCAAAGCGACAACAGCGATAACATTGGATGGTTGGAAATACATAAGTTTCAACTTTCAAAGAGTTATAAAAAAGGTAAACATACTCTGGGAGATTTTGTCCTTCAAACGTTAAGACAACGGATTGAGATGGTTTCCACATTGTTTCTCCTGATGATTTATCTTTAAAATTGAGGCGTCTTGCTTTTAAAATCTTCCCAATATGGTTTGGTACTGCACAATTTTCTATAATATCGTCAATCGAAAAGTCTGTTGAAATACCACGAATCAAACCCATTTTTGTCACTTTAAATCTAGGTATATATGCCTTTAAATTATTTATTTTTAAAAAAATGGCTGTCGTGAATTGATTCGCACTCTTAGCATCTTTGAAAGTAATTGAGATTTTATTTCTCCCTTCTGATTTTACTCCACCCGGAGAAATATTTTTAATGTTATGTTTAATAAGGATATTACCAATTTTCATTGGGTGAATATTCTTGCTAGAGTCAATATCTTGAACGAAAACAATGTAAGGCCCAGGCGAATTTTCCAGGTATTGGATTTCAATTTCACTATGAGTATTGTACAATTTTTCCGGAGAACTATTTAAATTTGGAGCTTTAGACGGATGGATAATGTCAGAATTATTTGTGTTAGGTCTCTTGTTGTTTTGTTTAGGTGGCGTTGACATGTCAGATTTTTTAACACTTAGACTTGGTCCCGGATCAGGTGGAATATCCAAATCCATATTCATGGATAATGAACGGATACAAACTAAAACTCACAATAATGAAATTAGTGCAAATATAAAATACACTTATATTTTAGTAAAAAAACAATATTTTTTTCAGAGCGAATATAAACACAAACTTGTTGACAACCCGGTTGCTAAGCGACCCATTCTGATATATTCACCGCTAGTAATAACGCATACAAAAATTCTCTCTATAAGTGCATAGCATGAACTCGTATGTTGAATTTTTTTTTGTTAGTTATTTGTGTTTTTTCTAATATTATCTTTTGTATACTTTTATTTATATTTTGAGTTGTTGTTTGTAACAAAAATATAACAATTTAACTGTCATCCCATCCTTTTCCTTTTCCGTCACAGGCAAACATACATCTTAGTTATATTTAAATTTATGATGTTTAAAATGTTTTATATTTAATATCTGTGGACATATGTAATTGGTCTGTTTGTTTTTATTTTATAGTGTTTCCATTTTTGTATTTTAAGACTGTATTTGTCCCTAAATAAATAAATAAATAAATAAACTGTATAAACATTATGTTAGTACAAGTTCTCTCGTACACTGTAATTACATAGTTACTCTACAATAAAATTATATAATTTTTACAATGAAAATGATATCAATGAAATAGATTTAAGTCCTATTTTGCGCTGTACCAAAGACAGTCATACGAAGTTTGTCTATACGCTATACATGTTCTGTACATTTTTCATTATACCAGTTGAGAATTCTATATAAATAATAAGCTTCAAAATTATAACTCTCTACTTTTAAGATTATATTAATGGAGGATTAAAATAATATAAAATGTCAAGTTTAGGTCTCACAAGCGACAAAGGACGAAATTCATTGTAATGGAACGGAATGAGGCGTGTGGAGGAACTGTATCGCGCCGCTCAGGACAGGGAGAGACTCTCTCAATGGGAAACAACGTCGGGGAGACCCGACAGGACACGCGAAGAAGATATTTACCTTACAGCATGTACTTTAGCACGACAGAGCCCTTCAACCCTTACATTCTGTAGAACTGTTTTTCCTGTTATCTGAAAATATAAAACGGGCCATATTATTAAATAAGTAGCTATAAATAAAAGAGTGGATTGTAGCCAACGCAATACTCCTCACTATCAAGTCACACCACAAAGCATTCAAATTGCCTAGGAAATTTTTAAAGAATTTTCACGAAATGAGTTTGTTAAATTTATATTTGAAAATAAAAAGTTTCCTAAGCTTGGGGTCACATTGAAATATTTAACAGTTAAAAAAATTGAAAAACACTGATCAGATATCCTTCAAAACCTAATGGGGTCTAAGCGAGTATTCTTCTTCTTCTTCTTCTTCTTCAGCCCCTTTCACTCCACTGCTGGATAAAGGCCTCTTCCTGAGTTTTCCACTTCTCTCTATCCTGGGCGCTCTGTTTCCACCCATGTCCCACCAGTTCGACAATGTCGTCAGTCCATCTCCTCTGTGGTCTCCCTACACCTCTTCTATTATGATAGGGTCACCAATTCACAATTTTGGGGGTCCATCTATCATCTTTCTGTCTTGCCACATGACCTGCCCATTGCCACTTCAGCCTTCCCACTCTTTCTGCAATGTCGGTGACCTTTGACCGGCGTCTTATTCCCTCGTTTCTTATTCAGTCTCTCAAGGATACGCCCAACATTTGTCTCTCCATTGCTCGTTGAGTACACTTAAGTCTGTGGAGACTTCTGGCAGTAAGTGACATGGTTTCGAGACCGTATGTTACACTGGTATTAGATAAGAAAAACGAGTACTAGATAAACAAAATCGAACTTCATTGATTATAGAATAAAGTACTCATTCGATTCTTTTCAAAATTTCCAAATTTGTAAATGAAATCCTCGCTTAGACCTCATTAGATTTTGAAGGATATCATTCTGAACAGAGCTTCTCGATTTTTTAACTGTCAAATATTTAAATGTAACCGCAACATTAGGAAAATTAAAATTTGAGTTTTTTTTTATTTTCAAATTACAAAAAAGGCACATAGATTTCATAAAATGGCATTGAAGAATCATTTAATTTATATGATGAAATATTTAAATCAAAAATAATTTAACCAAATCATTTCATGAAAATGCTGAAAATTTGAATTCTTTAAGTTGTGACTTGTCAGTGAGCAGTATAGCGTTGGTCACAACCCACTCGTTCAATGCAGTTCCTATAAAACTAAAAATCAAGTTTTGTCACATGGATCTGAACAAAATAGTTACACAATATACTTTAGTCACTATTTAGACTAATCAATAATATATACATTTTTTTTTAAATCACTCTATTTTAAACAATATGATTGCATGAATAAGTATGAATGCATTAGTTCCTGCTTTTTGAACAAATACATATAAAAATATTCACAAGATATGTTTTTTAAACTATATTGGGTAAGAATCAGCGCAAAAGTAGGACATACAGTGGGTAAAGTAGGATCGGAGGACAATTTATAGAAAAGACTGACATGTCCTCTTTAAGGATACATACCATCTGGTAATCCTTAATATGTCCGTGCTATTGTCGTCGCTAGATACTGACAGAATATAATTTGAATGCGTTGTTGACACGATACATAAAAAATAAATTAATGAATTAGTGAACATTATGTAAGTCCCAGAAAACGATGACCTCGGAATTTTACAAGGAAACAATTGCATAAGTTATAAAGCATAGTTATAAGCAGTCTTAAGTTATTCTGAATATTAATATTACAACGAAATTGACTACACCTGTATGTGTGGAATCTGTGAATATTCATTTTATTATAATTATTTCATCGATAAAATTAATGAATAAGTTGAACGAATACAGTAATATTATTAATGGGGCGACTGTTGCCAACGTACCTATTTTTCAATTTGATATACCATCATAATTTCCAATCAATACGTTTTGAAAAAAATAATAATTTAGATAGGTTGGGTATTAATAAAGAAAAATATATCTAAAAAAATACTTTTTGATAATATTCTGTATAAATTCTTGTAGAAAAATAATGGCATACCACGATTTTCAACGTTTATCTTACATTTTTAATAAGGCGTAGAGCAATAATATATTTTTTTTTTAAACTAAAGAAAACAAAAATATCTGGTAAAATATGTCGTGACGTTGCATTAATGCATCAGGTTTAGTAAAGAAACATTTATTTTCCATTCAGCGCCATTGCAAAATATAAGTTATTTTTGTTTATTTACTTTACCTGATGCATTGATGCAACGTCACAACATATTTTCTAGATATTTTGTTCTTATTTAATTTAAAAAAAAAAATATATATATATATTGCTCTATACCTTATAGTTTTTTGGAAAAATAAGATAAATATACTTATTACTAAAAGTATGTGTATTATTATTATTTTTCTACAATAATATATACAATACTAAGTTATTAACACCTCGGTACAGGACTTCCTAGTGAGGTGTTCATCGTACCCTAGCAATTACATACTTATCAATAAATAACACACATACACACACATACATGCACACACTCAGTTAAATCATAGGTCTAGTATGTAATTGTATTTGTAATTTTTTCATTGTATTGATAATAATAAATAAATAAATATTTTTTTTTCAAAATGATTCGTATTGTAGTAATGATGAATATCAAATTGAAAATATAGGTACGTTGGCTGCAGTCACCCCCTTAAATAGTTTCAGATTATTTTTTGTAAAACAAAAACATAATGATTCACGCCGTAGAAACAAATTTATAAAGTTATCAAACAAGTGGGTTGTGGCCAACGCTATACCCCTCACTACCAAGTCACTTCACAAAGTATTCAAATTTTGTATGGAAAATTTTCAGCATTTTCATGAAATGAGATTGTAAATTTTATTTTTGACTTAAATATTTTATTATGAAAACTTGATAATTATTCAATGCCATTTTATTAATGCGATGTGCCTCTTTAGCAATATGAAAATAAAAATATCAAATTTTTACTTTCCATAACTTGGGGTCACTCTGAAATATTTGACAGTTAAAAAAACTGAGAAGCACAGACCACATATGCTTCAAAATCTAATGGAGTCTAAGCGAGTATTAGATATACAAATTTGCAATTTTTTTAATTAATCGAATGAATGCTTAAGTTTTTATCCGATAAAGTAGAATAAACACTTATTACATAGAACATAGTATGTATAAAGCACACACATAGATACATTGTGATTTATGAGACTTTCAGAATACAATCTCATCATAATACTACTTGAAAATCTGGATTAAAAAAATGACCTTAAAAAATGCGAATGCATAACTCCCCACTTTATCCCCTTGGGGTAGTGAGAAATAAAATTATAAAAAAATAAAAATAGAATAATAGTTTTTAACTGAAAATGCATTAGAATACGCCAAAAACAAGATAATAAAGAATATTTATGTGGTATGTCACCATAAAGTTATTATTAATTTATTCTATGAATAAAATTTAAATTTAATGTTTCTACAACTATACTACATATTTAAGGCCTCACGTTTCTTTAGTCGGTTGAAACAAATTGCCTTATGGCAATAAACCCGCCATTGTACACATTATTGTGCATGAAAGTCACTATGTCATTATATTGTGATTATTGGTTTTTTGTCACCATAAAGAGATTATTTATTTATTTATTTATTTATACATCTTTTAGTACATACTATAAACAAATATAATTGTACACTGGCGGGCTTATTGCCATTAGGCAATTTCTTCCAACCAACCAGATTACAAAGTATGACAACATTGTGTATGTACAACAGCAAATAAAAAAGAGTAAAAAAAATCAAAGAAAATACGTATAACACTTAAATACTATTAAAACAAAAAAAAAATTATAATTCATAGCAAGAAAAAGGATATGGTAAGGACAGGACAGGAAATCGGGATCAGGTGTTCAAGGATAAATATTCCTTCTTTAGTTTTTTCTTGAAAATACTAAGTGAGTTAGACGACGCAATATCCGGACTAAGGCTATTCCATAATCTTGCTGATTGTACTTCGAACGAAGAGCTGAGAAATTCTGTATTATGGATAGGTATGGAAAGTGTTGTACATTCAGCAGATCGGAGTGGAAGTCCATGACTGGATAAATAAGTGAATTTGCTTTTTAGGTACTGTGGCAGGTTTGGGTTCGAGAGAATATTGTACAATAGTGACAAAATGTGTATATTGCGCCGCTGGCGTATCCTGGGCCAACAAAGATTACTTAATAAGTGACCCACAAGCTCTCTTCTTCCTGGCACTATCCCAACTTACTGCCTTAATTGGCCCTTGGGATAGACTCTTTTCGTCCTCAGGCTGTATTCTTTGCGTCTCTGGGATCACTTTCATGCAAGCTGTTTCTTTGTAGGATGATGGAGCAATTGTTTATTCAGGTGTTTATTGTTCTTCCTCTGGATGACAAACGAGGAAGAAATCTATTGCCTTATTTACTATATGATCTGATGGTCTCCTTTTTGTCAGCTATGTCAGTGACTCCCAGGTTTTATTTAATAATAAATTGATACTCCTACCGACCATCTAAGCATTCGCATTTCCGTGGTCTCAAGATGCCTTGCATAGGAATTGTACATTGTACTAAAAATAAATATGTAATAAATAAAATTGGACGCTCTTCGCCATATATTTAAAAGAACGATACTCGCAATCACTTGATTGCTAATTATGAGTATTCAGAGACATTATTAATATCAATGTCTTGTATTTCAATGGGGAGAATGAATGAGGAACGCCTGACGAAGAAAATATACATTTCGGACAGGAATGGAATGAGTGGTCGGGGCCGCCCAAGGAAGGGATGGCACGTCCATGTGAACGGTATTTTGAAAGACGGATTTTAGAAGCGTGAACAACAGACGAACATGTATAAGACGATGTATGAATGTTGACGAGGCGATGAATGTATGTTAAGATAGAAGTAAGTATGTATGTATGTATGTCTTGTGTTTCCGGAAAACAATTATAATTGAATATAGGTAGGTACAATGTATGTAAAATAGAAATATCTGGCATTGAAAATAAAACGCGCATAATTAAATTAAGGTATACGCATACAAAATTAATTTTTAACTATTTTCAATTCCATTGATTTTGGTCATTTGTCATTACTGACATTACTGAGTATCGAGTCTACGACTCCTTGCTCCTTCATCAGACGTTACTTGACTGGGTGTTTTGGAAGTTTAAATACTGAAGAGGTGTGGGTTATAGGGTGGGAAGTGAATTTATGTTTTTTTTATGAAGGGGGTGAGTTTTAATAACCATTTCTGATAAATATTAGTTCGTTAACCTTAGGTAGTAAATAAATATACCATGGACAGATTTTTGTTTGATTAATATCATAAACGATTAATTTTTTTTAGAAGACTTGATGGAATTAAGCAAAGTTTCATGTCAGGTATATAAAACTGTTGATTTGAACTATTCATATCAGTTTTATAAATCTGACATATAAATTTAGCATACAACCACTAGTTTCAGTCTTGTAGAGTATTATTCTGACGATTTGCTTTGCACGAAACGCGTTGATAATCAATTTAATAGAACGATAACCATTTATTTTTTATTTATTATATATATGTACTGATAATGAAGAATAAATACATTTTTTTTGAAGTGTAGGAAACTATTTGATTTGTATTCAATACGACACATTTAAAATGATCTTGATAATCATGTTCACAATGGTTTTGTCGGTTTAAAATACTCAAATTATATTTTTATAAAATAACAATGTTATAAAAAATATACGATATAAGTATAAATTTAAAAAAAAATATTACTAGATACAGTTATTAAAAAGGTTCTAGTATATAATCGATATTATTTAGTGTATAGTTTCCAGTCCAGAAAAGCAAGAATCGTGTGAAAATAATTATTAGTTATATAAATTTGACATTTGCTGGGATTCAAGCCTAAGATACCTCCATAAAATCTTAATCTATTAACTTAACCATTCAATATGAACGATGCACCCACCTGATTTTTATTGTATTCAATTTTCATTTCCTTTTCGACGTAAGGATCCAAAGGTTTCAGTCCAAGTTTTGGTATACCCCCAGGAAGACGTTTGAGAGCATTTTGTATACTTTCCTTGAGACACTCATTCACATCAACATCGTCTCTGTAGCAAACCTTTAATATATCAGCTGAGAAAATATATTCAATTATTGTCAACACTAGTAGATGCATAAAAATTTCTAAGAAATTTTATAATTAGTTAATTTCGACAGCATATAATAAACCAGTAGCATTAATTTAATTACAAATATATTTCGGTTGATTTTTTACGGTAGGTACTATATACTCGAGTGACTAAATGTTTACAGTTCCCTGAACTAGAAAATTTAAGGAGGCTGAAGTTTGCAACGTTCGCGCGCAACGATTTTGGTCAGAAGAGAAGTGGTATAACTCGAAAATAAAATATATGAGAAGTTATCACAAAAGTTTTGTAAGTAACTATAATAGACTATAGAAAAACATAAGAAAAAATCTAAAAAAACACGTAAAAAAAAAAATTATGTATGGAGAATATAAAAATTATTATAACGCCTAAACTAGAGGTCGCATTAGGATACTGAAATCACCACTAGATGCACAGTGAAAAATTAAATAGAATAGAATAAAAAAATAAAAAATAGTTTCCCGGAAAGAAGCGTTGTGATACAAAAACTAAAAAAAAATCATTAAGTATGGAGAAAATAAAAATTGATATAACGCCTAAACTAGACATCGCATTAGGATACTGAAAACACTTAAATTTAAATTTAAATAATTGATTACTGATTAATTTAAATTTAAATAATTGATTACTGAAAACACCACTAGATGCAAAATTAAATAAAATTAAATTAAAAAATAAAAAATAGTTTCCCGGAAAGAATTTTTGATTACTCAGGTCTGACATGTACAAGAATCAAATTTTTATAAAAAAAAATATTTCTTTCGTACATATTATTGCAATACCTACTTACTTAACGAGTCCGGAACTCAGTTTTGCCACTCCAATGTGTGGCGGCGGAAATCGCCCTGTCGGTTATAATGTAATTATTCTATAATTAAATATATTCTTCTTAAATAATAACTGGTTTACATTCAATGATCGTGTGGCTGACTATGTTACATATTGGGAATATAATTTACATATCGTTATTTTGTATTCTGTAAATGAATCTTATGACTGAAAATGAACATCCTTGAACCATTTTTGTCGAATAATTTGTATCGCTTTAAAACCACATTTTAAAAGGATAGAAGTTTCTACTTGGAACTCCATACGTACAAACAAGCAAAAAAAAAAATAAAATAAAAATACTTCTCAAAATTTTCTTCTCATTGAAATGGATAATATAAAAATATTTCACGTCAGTCCAAGAACATAATGTCAAACGTAAGCCGTGTATCGAAAAAATGTTTATTAATTATTAAAGTACACAATTTGGGAATTCATTTCTTAAAAATAATATCGTCCAAATGTAGACCCTCACTTTCGATCATTTAATCGAACAGTAAAATTACTTATGCCGGCTCGGCAGTTGGACTAAGTGATGGCTACCATTTCGTGACGGATATTTTCTTTCAAATGCGCCAGGGAAGTCGGTTTATTGGCGTAAACTTTAGATTTAAGATAAGTCCATAGGGGTTAAATCAGGACTGCGTGAAGGCCAATTTATGTCACCTCTCCTGGAGATCAATTTGCCTGGGAAAATTTCACGAACTCTTGGCAGAGATGTATTGGACGTGTGTGACGTTGCTCCGTCCTGCTGTAACCATGTTCTTTGGTTATAGCTAGGAAAGTTTTGCAGTTCAGGCACCAAGAAGTTGTATAACATCTCCACATAACGATGCGGAATCATATAATATTGAAGTTCTAGTATTTTTTTATTTTGATTACTGTCCATAACATGGTAAAATATTACGTTACATTTATTTGAGCGCAATAATAATATAATATGCCTATAATACTATTATATAAGATTGTTATGAAACTATACAGAGTGAAAGTTACGAGATCGATTAATGTTAACGACTTAACCGCAAAAAATGCTTAAGAATGATAATGTTTTACGCATATCTAAATAAGAACAGAGCGACCAGATTAAAGGATTTATATAAATATGTAAATATTATTAAGTCGTGTCCTTGAAGGGGTGTGCAGAGAGGTAAAGATCTATTTATTTACTAAATCATTTCACCAATAATGCTCGAAAATACAGTGGAAAAACAGTGTCGTAACCCGGCAGATCTCGCTAAGCTCGATTTCGTATAAACGTCATAAAAGATAAGAATTTAGTACAATTTTAAGGAGTGAAGTATTATTTTATCTGTGGTTTCCGCTCGTTAACGCATGGTTTTGGTAATTTGTCATCAAATTTTCTTTCCTTTTGTGAAATTTTGAAATACACATTATTTTTGAGTTTATGAGATTGGTTATTGTTTGAGTTAGTTCATAAATACGTCATTGTGTTTATATACGAGCGTAAATCATGTATAAAATAGTACTTAACACATATCTTTATCTGAGGTGTTTATAATACAAAATCGAGCATCAAATATCTAACTCACTAAGATATGAAGGCTGATTCATGCTTAGATTATATATGAAACAGATACCTAGTCAGCGCAATGAATGTATGCCAACTAAAACTACGAGGAAACAGACGAATTTCTAGTATACCTACACATACCGATACGCACACCTACATAATACGTAGACCAACCGATCTACCGCCTCACACACACATGTAAAAAAAACTTGGCATACATTTGAATTCCAAATTTGTACTACACGCGGCTTCTGTACATTATAATTATATGGATTCATAATTAAATACTCCATTTTATACATCACGACATATATCGCACAATGAAATTGATTGATTTGATTCACGATTTAATAAGTCAATGAATTAAGGGATATGTAATCATTGGGCCACGATAGTCCACGATGTTTGACTAATATATACAAAGGTGTAAAAGAGTCCCTTAAAAAGGAATGATTATTTGAAATGAGATTATTAGCATGCAGAGTGTAATTAGCACTTACATAATATGAGACGTAGCATGCATGTAATGATGTATGACGTTTATTTCTCTTTGCCTCTCCTGCTAGGGACATTGTGTGATGGTATGTATCTTAGTTAAATATAAATAAACAATGAAAATAAAAAATAAACTTACGTAATTCATAGTCTATTGATTGTGTGTCTGATAAATCAGACAAGAAAATCACAACACACGCCAAGATCTGCACTAAATGATGTCGATACATCATTGTTTGTCTTTGTAACTGGTTAACTCACACACAGATAAGATAATTAAATAAATTATTCAATTGAATATTAACAATTACTATATCTATAACATTATTGTAAATCTAGCAATGAAGCCTTGTTGCGGTTTAAAGTGAACGCAACGATATTTTGTTTACAACTGATATGTTTATAGCAGAAAATGGACAATATTGAGATAGTTACACATCGTACACATTCAATTTTGTATAATCAAATCCCCACTTAAAGACATTTTTAAGTCTGCAAATTCAAAAGAACCATCTACATTGATTTACCCTTGACATCAAAACTAGATTCGGGGCTCTAAATCAGGTTTGTTAGTTGATGAAATATATACATGCTAAATATATACACACGACAGGATAATATTATATTGTAATTTATTATTTAACTAGACATTATATGGTTTTTGTGTGCCTACTAACAAATCTATGCATTTTTTTCAACTTGACTAATTAAAACAAGGAATACTAACATATCTATGCAATTTTTTTAACTTGACTAATTTAAACAAGGAATACTAACATATCTATGCATTTTTTTCAACTTGCCTAATTAAAACGAGGAATACTAACATATCTATGCAATTTTTTCAACATGACTAAATAAAACAAGGAATACTAACATATCTATGCAAGTTTTTCAAACCTTCCTCATGCTTTAATTTTATTCCATTCTTGAGCTTTATGATTAAATCCAATACAATTATAACATCGCATTATTGATAAATGGTCATAGAGTCTACATCTACTCCAGCCTAGATTTATTTTTTTCTTATTTCATCATTATAGAGTGAGTAACACCATCTACCTCTGCTGAATGTAGTAGCAGATCGAAGCGATAGGCCGTGATTATATTATAGAGTGAGTAACACCATCTACCTCTGCTGAATGTAGTAGCAGATCGAAGCGATAGGCCGTGATTATATTATAGAGTGAGTAACACCATCTACCTCTGCTGAATGTAGTAGCAGATCGAAGCGATAGGCCGTGATTATATTATAGAGTGAGTAACACCATCTACCTCTGCTGAATGTAGTAGCAGATAGAAGCGATAGGCCGTGATTATATTATAGAGTGAGTAACACCATCTACCTCTGCTGTATGTAGTAGCAGATAGAAGCGATAGGCCGTGATTATATTATAGAGTGAGTAACACCATCTACCTCTGCTGTATGTAGTAGCAGATAGAAGCGATAGGCCGTGATTATATTATAGAGTGAGTAACACCATCTACCTCTGCTGTATGTAGTAGCAGATAGAAGCGATAGGCCGTGATTATATTATAGAGTGAGTAACACCATCTACCTCTGCTGAATGTAGTAGCAGATCGAAGCGATAGGCCGTGATTATATTATAGAGTGAGTAACACCATCTACCTCTGCTGAATGTAGTAGCAGATCGAAGCGATAGGCCGTGATTATATTATAGAGTGAGTAACACCATCTACCTCTGCTGAATGTAGTAGCAGATAGAAGCGATAGGCCGTGATTATATTATAGAGTGAGTAACACCATCTACCTCTGCTGTATGTAGTAGCAGATAGAAGCGATAGGCCGTGATTATATTATAGAGTGAGTAACACCATCTACCTCTGCTGTATGTAGTAGCAGATAGAAGCGATAGGCCGTGATTATATTATAGAGTGAGTAACACCATCTACCTCTGCTGTATGTAGTAGCAGATAGAAGCGATAGGCCGTGATTATATTATAGAGTGAGTAACACCATCTACCTCTGCTGAATGTAGTAGCAGATAGAAGCGATAGGCCGTGATTATATTATAGAGTGAGTAACACCATCTACCTCTGCTGAATGTAGTAGCAGATAGAAGCGATAGGCCGTGATTATATTATAGAGTGAGTAACACCATCTACCTCTGCTGAATGTAGTAGCAGATAGAAGCGATAGGCCGTGATTATATTATAGAGTGAGTAACACCATCTACCTCTGCTGAATGTAGTAGCAGATAGAAGCGATAGGCCGTGATTATATTATAGAGTGAGTAACACCATCTACCTCTGCTGAATGTAGTAGCAGATAGAAGCGATAGGCCGTGATTATATTATAGAGTGAGTAACACCATCTACCTCTGCTGAATGTAGTAGCAGATAGAAGCGATAGACCGTGATTATATTATAGAGTGAGTAACACCATCTACCTCTGCTGAATGTAGTAGCAGATAGAAGCGATAGACCGTGATTATATTATAGAGTGAGTAACACCATCTACCTCTGCTGAATGTAGTAGCAGATAGAAGCGATAGACCGTGATTATATTATAGAGTGAGTAACACCATCTACCTCTGCTGAATGTAGTAGCAGATAGAAGCGATAGACCGTGATTATATTATAGAGTGAGTAACACCATCTACCTCTGCTGAATGTAGTAGCAGATAGAAGCGATAGACCGTGATTATATTATAGAGTGAGTAACACCATCTACCTCTGCTGAATGTAGTAGCAGATAGAAGCGATAGGCCGTGATTATATTATAGAGTGAGTAACACCATCTACCTCTGCTGAATGTAGTAGCAGATAGAAGCGATAGGCCGTGATTATATTATAGAGTGAGTAACACCATCTACCTCTGCTGAATGTAGTAGCAGATAGAAGCGATAGGCCGTGATTATATTATAGAGTGAGTAACACCATCTACCTCTGCTGAATGTAGTAGCAGATAGAAGCGATAGGCCGTGATTATATTATAGAGTGAGTAACACCATCTACCTCTGCTGAATGTAGTAGCAGATAGAAGCGATAGGCCGTGATTATATTATAGAGTGAGTAACACCATCTACCTCTGCTGAATGTAGTAGCAGATAGAAGCGATAGACCGTGATTATATTATAGAGTGAGTAACACCATCTACCTCTGCTGAATGTAGTAGCAGATAGAAGCGATAGACCGTGATTATATTATAGAGTGAGTAACACCATCTACCTCTGCTGAATGTAGTAGCAGATAGAAGCGATAGGCCGTGATTATATTATAGAGTGAGTAACACCATCTACCTCTGCTGAATGTAGTAGCAGATAGAAGCGATAGGCCGTGATTATATTATAGAGTGAGTAACACCATCTACCTCTGCTGAATGTAGTAGCAGATAGAAGCGATAGACCGTGATTATATTATAGAGTGAGTAACACCATCTACCTCTGCTGAATGTAGTAGCAGATAGAAGCGATAGACCGTGATTATATTATAGAGTGAGTAACACCATCTACCTCTGCTGAATGTAGTAGCAGATAGAAGCGATAGACCGTGATTATATTATAGAGTGAGTAACACCATCTACCTCTGCTGAATGTAGTAGCAGATAGAAGCGATAGACCGTGATTATATTATAGAGTGAGTAACACCATCTACCTCTGCTGAATGTAGTAGCAGATAGAAGCGATAGGCCGTGATTATATTATAGAGTGAGTAACACCATCTACCTCTGCTGAATGTAGTAGCAGATAGAAGCGATAGGCCGTGATTATATTATAGAGTGAGTAACACCATCTACCTCTGCTGAATGTAGTAGCAGATAGAAGCGATAGGCCGTGATTATATTATAGAGTGAGTAACACCATCTACCTCTGCTGAATGTAGTAGCAGATAGAAGCGATAGGCCGTGATTATATTATAGAGTGAGTAACACCATCTACCTCTGCTGAATGTAGTAGCAGATAGAAGCGATAGGCCGTGATTATATTATAGAGTGAGTAACACCATCTACCTCTGCTGAATGTAGTAGCAGATAGAAGCGATAGACCGTGATTATATTATAGAGTGAGTAACACCATCTACCTCTGCTGAATGTAGTAGCAGATAGAAGCGATAGACCGTGATTATATTATAGAGTGAGTAACACCATCTACCTCTGCTGAATGTAGTAGCAGATAGAAGCGATAGGCCGTGATTATATTATAGAGTGAGTAACACCATCTACCTCTGCTGAATGTAGTAGCAGATAGAAGCGATAGGCCGTGATTATATTATAGAGTGAGTAACACCATCTACCTCTGCTGAATGTAGTAGCAGATAGAAGCGATAGACCGTGATTATATTATAGAGTGAGTAACACCATCTACCTCTGCTGAATGTAGTAGCAGATAGAAGCGATAGACCGTGATTATATTATAGAGTGAGTAACACCATCTACCTCTGCTGAATGTAGTAGCAGATAGAAGCGATAGACCGTGATTATATTATAGAGTGAGTAACACCATCTACCTCTGCTGAATGTAGTAGCAGATAGAAGCGATAGACCGTGATTATATTATAGAGTGAGTAACACCATCTACCTCTGCTGAATGTAGTAGCAGATAGAAGCGATAGACCGTGATTATATTATAGAGTGAGTAACACCATCTACCTCTGCTGAATGTAGTAGCAGATAGAAGCGATAGACCGTGATTATATTATAGAGTGAGTAACACCATCTACCTCTGCTGAATGTAGTAGCAGATAGAAGCGATAGACCGTGATTATATTATAGAGTGAGTAACACCATCTACCTCTGCTGAATGTAGTAGCAGATAGAAGCGATAGACCGTGATTATATTATAGAGTGAGTAACACCATCTACCTCTGCTGAATGTAGTAGCAGATAGAAGCGATAGACCGTGATTATATTATAGAGTGAGTAACACCATCTACCTCTGCTGAATGTAGTAGCAGATAGAAGCGATAGACCGTGATTATATTATAGAGTGAGTAACACCATCTACCTCTGCTGAATGTAGTAGCAGATAGAAGCGATAGACCGTGATTATATTATAGAGTGAGTAACACCATCTACCTCTGCTGAATGTAGTAGCAGATAGAAGCGATAGACCGTGATTATATTATAGAGTGAGTAACACCATCTACCTCTGCTGAATGTAGTAGCAGATAGAAGCGATAGACCGTGATTATATTATAGAGTGAGTAACACCATCTACCTCTGCTGAATGTAGTAGCAGATAGAAGCGATAGACCGTGATTATATTATAGAGTGAGTAACACCATCTACCTCTGCTGAATGTAGTAGCAGATAGAAGCGATAGACCGTGATTATATTATAGAGTGAGTAACACCATCTACCTCTGCTGAATGTAGTAGCAGATAGAAGCGATAGGCCGTGATTATATTATAGAGTGAGTAACACCATCTACCTCTGCTGAATGTAGTAGCAGATAGAAGCGATAGACCGTGATTATATTATAGAGTGAGTAACACCATCTACCTCTGCTGAATGTAGTAGCAGATAGAAGCGATAGACCGTGATTATATTATAGAGTGAGTAACACCATCTACCTCTGCTGAATGTAGTAGCAGATAGAAGCGATAGGCCGTGATTATATTATAGAGTGAGTAACACCATCTACCTCTGCTGAATGTAGTAGCAGATAGAAGCGATAGGCCGTGATTATATTATAGAGTGAGTAACACCATCTACCTCTGCTGAATGTAGTAGCAGATAGAAGCGATAGACCGTGATTATATTATAGAGTGAGTAACACCATCTACCTCTGCTGAATGTAGTAGCAGATAGAAGCGATAGACCGTGATTATATTATAGAGTGAGTAACACCATCTACCTCTGCTGAATGTAGTAGCAGATAGAAGCGATAGACCGTGATTATATTATAGAGTGAATAACACCATCTACCTCTGCTGAATGTAGTAGCAGATAGAAGCGATAGACCGTGATTATATTATAGAGTGAGTAACACCATCTACCTCTGCTGAATGTAGTAGCAGATAGAAGCGATAGACCGTGATTATATTATAGAGTGAGTAACACCATCTACCTCTGCTGAATGTAGTAGCAGATAGAAGCGATAGACCGTGATTATATTATAGAGTGAGTAACACCATCTACCTCTGCTGAATGTAGTAGCAGATAGAAGCGATAGACCGTGATTATATTATAGAGTGAGTAACACCATCTACCTCTGCTGAATGTAGTAGCAGATAGAAGCGATAGACCGTGATTATATTATAGAGTGAGTAACACCATCTACCTCTGCTGAATGTAGTAGCAGATAGAAGCGATAGGCCGTGATTATATTATAGAGTGAGTAACACCATCTACCTCTGCTGAATGTAGTAGCAGATAGAAGCGATAGGCCGTGATTATATTATAGAGTGAGTAACACCATCTACCTCTGCTGAATGTAGTAGCAGATAGAAGCGATAGACCGTGATTATATTATAGAGTGAGTAACACCATCTACCTCTGCTGAATGTAGTAGCAGATAGAAGCGATAGACCGTGATTATATTATAGAGTGAGTAACACCATCTACCTCTGCTGAATGTAGTAGCAGATAGAAGCGATAGACCGTGATTATATTATAGAGTGAGTAACACCATCTACCTCTGCTGAATGTAGTAGCAGATAGAAGCGATAGACCGTGATTATATTATAGAGTGAGTAACACCATCTACCTCTGCTGAATGTAGTAGCAGATAGAAGCGATAGACCGTGATTATATTATAGAGTGAGTAACACCATCTACCTCTGCTGAATGTAGTAGCAGATCGAAGCGATAGGCCGTGATTATATTATAGAGTGAGTAACACCATCTACCTCTGCTGAATGTAGTAGCAGATAGAAGCGATAGGCCGTGATTATATTATAGAGTGAGTAACACCATCTACCTCTGCTGAATGTAGTAGCAGATAGAAGCGATAGACCGTGATTATATTATAGAGTGAGTAACACCATCTACCTCTGCTGAATGTAGTAGCAGATAGAAGCGATAGACCGTGATTATATTATAGAGTGAGTAACACCATCTACCTCTGCTGAATGTAGTAGCAGATAGAAGCGATAGACCGTGATTATATTATAGAGTGAGTAACACCATCTACCTCTGCTGAATGTAGTAGCAGATAGAAGCGATAGGCCGTGATTATATTATAGAGTGAGTAACACCATCTACCTCTGCTGAATGTAGTAGCAGATAGAAGCGATAGGCCGTGATTATATTATAGAGTGAGTAACACCATCTACCTCTGCTGAATGTAGTAGCAGATAGAAGCGATAGACCGTGATTATATTATAGAGTGAGTAACACCATCTACCTCTGCTGAATGTAGTAGCAGATAGAAGCGATAGACCGTGATTATATTATAGAGTGAGTAACACCATCTACCTCTGCTGAATGTAGTAGCAGATAGAAGCGATAGACCGTGATTATATTATAGTAGTAGCAGATAGAAGAGATAGACCGTGATTATATTATAGTAGTAGCAGATAGAAGCGATAGACCGTGATTATATTATAGTAGTAGCAGATAGAAGAGATAGACCGTGATTATATTATAGTAGTAGCAGATAGAAGAGATAGACCGTGATTATATTATAGTAGTAGCAGATAGAAGAGATAGACCGTGATTATATTATAGTAGTAGCAGATAGAAGCGATAGACCGTGATTATATTATAGTAGTAGCAGATAGAAGCGATAGACCGTGATTATATTATAGTAGTAGCAGATAGAAGAGATAGACCGTGATTATATTATAGTAGTAGCAGATAGAAGAGATAGACCGTGATTATATTATAGTAGTAGCAGATAGAAGAGATAGACCGTGATTATATTATAGTAGTAGCAGATAGAAGCGATAGACCGTGATTATATTATAGTAGTAGCAGATAGAAGCGATAGACCGTGATTATATTATAGTAGTAGCAGATAGAAGAGATAGACCGTGATTATATTATAGTAGTAGCAGCATTATACAAAAATACATTATTATTCTTTCATTATTTGGTCCGATACGATATACGATTTAATAATACATGTTTTCTCAGATTTCGTATCCAAAACTCTAAATTATTGAGGCTAAAAAACATGCTTTTATTTAATTATATAGACATTTTGATGATTGACTCCCGACAGGGAAAAAAATTAATGTTTGCGTATATGCAATATAAAAAATATTCGATTTATCCAACTGTCTATTTGTTCAAGAGAATTCATTTCTCTTAACATATCGACAAAGTATCTAGCCAAGATACGCGTGATTGTATACAGGGTCTATAATTTTCACGGTTTTTCCAGATTTGAAGTCAAAAAACACCAACTTAGAGGAGCACCAACATAGATTTACTCAGAATTAGTAGTAGAAAATTTAGTGTGTCTGTGTATGTGTGTGTCCCCCTTATAACTTTTGATCCGCTCAACGCACTGAGCCCAACATTTCAGAATATATAGATAGTTAAAGGCCTACAAATAATTCTACTCGGATTTTTCGTTTATGTCAGGGGTTATCAACTTTTGAATTTTTGCTTAATTTTTCCATATATCTCAAAAACCATAGCAGTTAGAACACTGAAAATTGGTATAAATAAATAAAATATATAAAAACTCAAATATGATTTAAAATTTTTATTAAGAAAAACTGTTTTTATGATAAATTTATGCGTTTAACTCCCTATATTTCCAAAATTTCAAAGCAACATTAAAAAAATCTATTTTTTATGTAGGTATATGCAACTTAAAATAATCCATTTTTTTCACTGAAGTATATTTAAACATACTGAAGTATATTTCCATTGTAGGCAACTTTGAAAAACACAATTTTTTATGTAGGTATATGCAACTTTAAAAATATTCCTCATCAAAAATAGGTTAAATTTAAAGTTTTATTAGACAGCTGTACCTAATTTAAAAATAATATATTTGTCTTTTTTTTAATTAAAATGAAGTATATTAAAGACTGGTTAAAGCACTAAAGATTTATTAAAGATTCAAATATTTATATGGTTGATAGATAGTATAGGCACTCTTTCAGAGCATAATTCGATGATTCATTAAGTATGGTTGGGTGAATTATTCCCAATAGAAACTTGATAAAAGTATTTGTTGCATTAATTTTATTTGTCATTTCAATAATTTGTTATTGACGAATTAATTCTTTTAAATAATTTTATAATCCATTAACACTACCCCCTAGTCAGTAATTATTGTAACTAAAATAGGAACGTTCTAAAATTGCAGATTTTAGATTTACGGTCATATTTCAGCGTTATAAAATATCAATTTGGACTAAATGGAATAGGAACGTACCTATATTGGCCGGAACGTTCTTAAAAAGTTACCGAATTAGACGTATTTTGAATAATTATGAAAACTAGTGAACCCCCGGCAAACTTCGTATTGCCTGTATAATTAAAAATGGTCCTTCATTACCACCCGTCCCTTCAGACCCTTCAGTACCTCCTGTCCCTTCAGTATCTCCCGTCCCTTCAGTACCACCCGCCCCTTCAGGCCGTTCAGTACCTCCCGTCCCTTCAGTACCTCCCGTCCCTTCAGACCCTTCAGTACCACCCGTCCCTTCATTACCTCCTGTCCCTTCAGTAGGCGAAGAAAAAGTTTACTTCCCGAAACAACACTGGGAAGACCTGCGAAGAGATAAAAGGACAGTTGGACCTTCTTTTTTCAGGATTCTCCAACTTCATAGGCAAAACGAAGAAATACAAGATAAAGAAGAAGAAGATAAAAGTTTGAATCCAGGAAGACCTGCGAACAGATGGAAGGACAGTTGGACCTTATTCTTCCAGGATACTCCACCTTCATAGGTAAAATGATCTAATACCCGATGAAGAAGAAGAAGAAGAAAAAAAATTTAATCCAGAAGCCATCCAGGGCATACTCTCGACAATTCACCGAAGTTTCATTGCAATCGGATGAACGGTTTAGGAGCGCATTCAACACAAAGATACATACATAGATACAATCAAATTTATAATATAGACATAGATTATTGTGTAAGTACCTACCCACCATTTATATTGTTTCACAGGAGGTATACAAATATGTATTTTCTTTCAAAATGTTCTGAAATTTGAATTTAAACAACTGCGCCGTAAGTACCACAATGACATTTTAAATGGAGCATAGATCATGAAATAAAAATAATGAATACTGCAGTGTGTTCTACCTCGATTTTGGACACACTTATCATACTACGCGTGTATATTAAATTTACGTTTCACCTCTCTTTCCCGATCTATGGAACACAATCAATGGTTATATGTGAAATATTTTTTATTTGATTTAATTTATTTATAACGCATATTATTTTATTAATATTATTTTTCTGCAGTCCTCCTCCATATAAACTTTAAGTATTGCAAATATCAAACTCCTCCGTGCGTCCAGTTAACCGGAAATTGTACTTAACGTTTTCGCTTCACGTATTAATATATAGATTATATATGATACAGATACCTAGTCAGCGCAATGAATGTATGCCAACTAAAACTACGAGGAAACAGACGAATTTCTAGTATACGTACACCTACCGATACGCACACCTACATAAAACGTAGACCAACCGATCTACCGCCTCACACACACATGTAAAAAAAAACTTGGCATACATTTGAATTCGAAATTTGCACTACACGCGCCTTCTGTACATTATAATTCTATGAATCTAAGATATAGATTATGAAAATTTCATCATTTTCATAATACGTCTAATTCACTAAATTTTAAGAACGTTCCGGCCAATATAGGTACGTTTCTATTCCATTTAGTCCAAGTTGATATTTTATAACGCTGAAATAAGAACGTAAATCTAAAATCTACAATTTTAGAACGTTACTATTTTAGTTACAATAATTACTGAATAGGGGGTAATGTGTATTATTAAAGTAAATATATTCATATAAGATAATTTGTAATTTAATCAGTGTAAAATTTAGCAGAATTTATTTTTTCAATATAAAATTCAAAGGTGATTGACATTATTTATCATAATATCTGAAATAAAATAGTTACCTAACAGAATGAACCTTGGTATTTGATAGACCATATAATGTTATATTTTTTAAAACAGCTCTTCCTGATAGCTAAAATATATAAACATAAAGATTAATGTACGAACAAGGTTTTATATTTTGAAGCATAATAATCGAGAAATGCTTATGGCCTCGCAGATATACTGTGCAGAATATTATGAGAGTATATTATTTAAATTACCTTATAATGTATGACACACGAAAAAATGTTGTATATCACCAAATATGTGATATACAATATTTTTTAGTGAAGAAATGATAAAATTTAGAGTTGCTAAAATGGTAAAAAAACTCATTCGGTAGATTTTCATATTCTCTTTCGATTGAAATTAAAATCTACTTCATAGTTCTTGTAGATTTATAATTACATACAAAAATAAAAAAGGTGTTACTAAAACTAATTTTATAAGGAAAGTATTAAACAAATACAAATTTCAAAAAACTCATGCAATATGAGTTTTTATATGAATGTGTTTTTACATTATTATGGGTGTGAGAGAGAGAGGTGATTATGAGTTTTGATAAGAATTTTTCGTGTCTTTTATATTTATCATATTGTATTGAATGCTAGTGGTGGGATCATGCTGAAAATCAGCAGCTGATGTGCTGCTGTATGTAAGGAAGACCAGGAAAGCCCAAATTGCGATGGATGTACTCTGTCAGCGCTGATGTATCTTGTCCTGCAAATCATAAACTGGAAAATAAACGCTTCAGAGAAACTGCTCGAAGACCCTCCCAGGGCTGACGGGGTTGTGATGCTCATTAATTGTGATAAAAACCAAGGAATGCTACCAGTGACCTTACACTTGAATTTCGAATTCAACGCTAATTTCTAATTATCGTTAAGAACACACTTTTATAATAGAGAATAAAGCGGTAATATAGCTATGTTCTTATCGTAATGGAAATTAGAATGAACGGTTGTCGTAATACTTATAGAATGCAGAGAATATAACGTGACAGGCAAATAGGATCTAATCGTAGATTGATATTGAATTTGGAATATTGTTCTGAGAGTAAAACCGTTCTTCCCTAATTATGTTGTAAAATGGAACATTTCGGTCACGAATAACGCTTTTTGGTATGGAATTTTTCGCCGTGACATTAGAACCAGGGGTGCAAGGATGGTCCAACCGGCGAAATCAAAACCCTCAGGATTACCCATATCCTGGATATAATTATTATATGGAGTTCTATGATAAAATTAGATGTCATAGAACCCCATATGATAATTATAACCATATTATGGGTAATCACGAGGGTTTTGATTTCGCCGGTTGGACTAGACTTATCTCCAGATATCAAATTCGATAAAAAATGCGTTTTTCGTGATAGAAACGCTAGATTTTACACCAAGGCTAGAGGGTTAAAACGTGTTCACGTTAAGAATTTCTTTCTAATGTTTTGATATACCTACTTTAAAAAAAAGACTAATAGATACTCCTAAACTTTCTAACCAAATCTTATAACATAAGCTGTTCAATAGTGCAGGGATAATCATGACAGGATCTTAGTACGTCCATATGTTGCTCTTATCTTAAAATTGCATAAATCAGTACTTGATTATAATTTAATCTTAATCTTAGTGTACATGCAATCATAAAAATTTGCAAAGTTTGGAATAAAATCGTCAACAATCTTTATATAAATTAGTATAATTAATTAGTAAATTTAAATCCAAACATTTTCAAAAATCTGAATCTGTACTAATATATCCTTCGAATTTCTTGCTTCCCTGGTTAGGGAACTTTAGTTAATGTTAACATCACAATGCAATAAAACGTCTATTTAAAGTCGATCGAATAAAAGCTTATTTTATATTAAATAAAATTTATTATATAACAATAAAATCACAATTTAACATGGATATAAAAAAATTAGGTTATGATCAACTATTTTTCTGGTGAAAATGGGAACAGCTTGCTGTATGGTATTTTTAAGAATATTTTGTTTGCAGAAGCAGTTCCAATTTTATCCCACGTCTTTTGTACAATAGGTAGAAGCTCTCTGTATATCAGCCTCCAGTAAGTGTTTGCAAAAGTGTGCGCCAGCCGATCTGGAATCAAACAAATTAATCGATCATTAAAATATACTTCAACAATAGCATTCATCCAGACCAAACTGTATCTAAAGATTTTTTATCCATTTTAATATCAAAATTCATTGATAACAACACAAGTATAAAAATATAAAATAGTCACCCTATATATTTTGTTATTGTACTTATCATTTTGTATTTTTTTTAAATATAGTTACAATTAATTCATAACTAGCGAATCTAGTAACGTTTGTATTTGTCATTAATTTATGTCTCTCACACAAATATGCCTTTATTAAATCTCTATACAGGTTTGTCCTAGTGAGGTTGAATACATTATGTTATATATTTTACTGTAAGAAATGTGAGATTTATAAATAAATATAAAAATCCTAAAAATATTGTACAAGATATCTCTGTATTAAAGTCATCCAAGCCTCAAGTCATAAAAATATTGTACAAGATATCTCTGTATTAAACTCATTCAATACAGGAAGTGACCACAGATTTGTAAGAGCCAAAGTATTCATCAACACTAAACTGGAAAGACGAAAACTACTGAAAAGTAACAAAACTAATATGAACCAAACGATAGCCTCTAATCCTAGTGTTTATAAAACGATTATAGAGGAAGAACTATTGAAAGAACCTTTTCCAATGAATGGCTCATTGAATGACATGAATACAAATATAAATACCGTAATCAACAGGACACTAAAACAACTTGCAATACAAAAAGTGCCGAAACAAAATAAAATCTCACAAAAAACACAGGTACTGATCGAAAAACGACGAAACCATAAAGGTGGATTGGATGATACAGATGAGTACAAAAATTTGAACAAAACTATTAGACGAGAAATAAGAAAAGACATTGCTGTACATAATGAAAATATTATTGAACAGGTCATATCAGAAAACAAAGGGACAAAGATCTTGCAGAAACGACTCAACAGTGGCAAGAAACAAACAAATTACTGCTCTGTGTAGAGAAGATGGTAGTGTCTCACCTCACAAGATAGATCAGAACTACTAGAAATAACGGCAGATTTATACCAAAAGCTATATGCATCACAACAGCCACAAGTTGAAACGAACATCCCAAAAACTAAAATTGTCAACGTAGGATCAGAGGAAATCCCAGATGTTACTAAAGACGAAGTTTTACATGCAATGGACAACATGAAGAATGGTAAAGCACCAGGTGAAGACGGAATAATAATAGAAGCTCTAAAACTAGGAGGCGACAACCTGTTACATAGAATTGTCATCTTGCTTAATAAATGTTTAGAAGATGAAAACATTCCACCAGAGTGGAACAATGCAAACATTGTATTATTGCATAAAAAGGGAGATGATAAAAAATTAGAAAACTACAGACCAATAAGCCTCCTCTCACATCTATATAAACTACTCACAAGAATTATCTGTAACCGCTTAACCACTAAATTAGATAGATACCAACCTAGAGAACAGGCAGGATTCCGTACAGGATATGGAACCAACGATCATCTGCAAACGCTGAAAAATATTATACAGAAGCACAGTGAATACAACTTGCCATTGGCCCTAGCCTTTATTGATTTCGAAAAGGCTTTTGATTCAGTAGAGATATGGGCGGTAATAGAATGTCTAAATAACTGCAGGATAGACCACCGATATTCACAGCTTCTCAAAAATATATATTCCAACGCGACCTCTACAATAAATCTGCATGAAACAACCCGAAAGATTGCCATTAAAAGGGGAGTCAGACAAGGAGACACAATTTCCCCCAAACTATTCACTGCCGCACTTGAAGATGTCTTTAAAAAGCTTAAATGGGAGAACCGAGGAATAAATATAGACGGCGAATCCTTGACCAACTTGAGATTTGCAGATGATATCGTTCTCTTTGCAAACAATGAAGAAGAACTTGAATTGATGCTCAACGATGTCAATAATCTTTCGCGTCATGTGGGCCTAAAAATGAATTACTCTAAAACAAAAATTATGTGCACTGCAGAACAACCTCGATCAGTGATGATAGAGGGAAGGAACATCGAAAGAGTAGATTCATACATTTACCTCGGACATAAGGTAAAGCTAGGTGGAGACAATCAGGAAGCAGAGATCGAACGCAGGCGGGGCCTTGCATGGGCTGCATTCGGTAAACTGTCGTATATTCTCAGATCCAAACGATTTGCAAACCACTTGAAGAAAAAAGTATTTGATATGTGCATCCTCCCAGTACTGACATATGGTTTTGAAACTGTTATTTTTACAAAACGTACAGTACAGAAACTTCGAGTAACGCAAAGAGCAATGGAGAGGAGGATGCTAAACATTAGTCTTCGTGATCGAAAACGCAACGAATGGATCAGAGAAAGGACAAAAGTTACCGATGTTGCATACAAGGTAGCTTCCTTAAAATGGAATTGGGCTGGCCATGTAGTAAGGACAGCAGATGATCGATGGACCAAACGCACCCTGGAGTGGCGACCGAGAACTGGACGCAGAAACCCGGGCAGACCGCAAACGAGATGGTCTGACGACATCAAACGAGTGGCAGGAGGTCAATGGCACAGGGTGGCGAGGGATAGGGAAGCATGGAGGTTGAATGGGGAGGCCTATGTCCAGCACTGGACGAATAATGGCTGATGATGATGATGATGATAAAAATCCTATGTAGTGTCAATATAATACATGTGACAAACAATGTTATTTCATCTATTAAAGGTACAACACGAAAAAAGTTTTAATTGTAATTCATAAATTCCGTTTAAAAAACGTTGATTCCTGATTTTTTAAAAGGAATTCTGGTATTTAAATCATTATTTTTTTAGTTTTTTTTTCAGTACATGTAGCGTGTACCTATCTATATGTAGTAAGGCGTGCGTGTGTAGAGGAAAGTGCATGTGAAGTTGGGTGTATAAGGGCGCATTTTGTGACGCAACATTTTCGTATGAGCCTTGAAATTTTATTTGAGTCAATTTTTTGCGTTATTACAAGCGACGAGCGTCACATCCAACAACCTATATCAGTCATTTTATAAGTATACACAGGGGCTTGCGTCACTATTCTCCTTTTAAGGGGTTTTGTAAGATGTGGGCATACACGCACGTGTTGTGCATCTTTAAATAAGGTAATGCACATTGTGGGATATGCCGTGATGGAATACGCATCATGATGGCGGTATTTCGACATTTGGATTTGTTAGTGAATAGTGAATTAATAACATTAAGATGACAATATATCTCCGTGATGTTTTTCAGTATAAGTCATATATTGTTGTCTGTATTCAAGGCTGGTTTTATATTTAAAGGAAGATGTCTCGTTATATCGTGTGTAATTTTATTAAGACATATAATTTTTCTCCAATTTGTGCTAGTCTTTCGTGGTTTTGAATGATAATGAATTATTTACTTTTGTATAAAAGTAATATAAGCTTTTCCTGTAGAAAATTTTTGCATTTTTTTTGTGATGTTCCCCGATTCAGTTTCAGTTATAATAAATAAGGTAACTTACTTAAATCAGGATTGTTGCTGACTGGTGGTATATTGACTTCCATATCTCCAACATCAGGACTCATATAGAATTTTACGATCTTCATGTAAACTTTACCGTTTCTTATTTCAGGCTTTCCAGTTAATTTTGAGGTCCATGTGACGTCATCTATACACATAAAAAATAATATATTTTTAAGTCATTGGCATACCAACAAATTCCTTTTTTGCAGTCGAATACGAGGTAGACCATTTATATTTTTTACAGTCACCCTCGATTTTGCCGCCCTGGGCATTTGCTCGGCTGTCCCCTCCCACCTCTAGGGCCCTGGCTGTATTTGCCTGATTTCCAGATTTCTTATGTGGAAAAAATATTAAGGTATAAAATAAATTACATACAACCTTTTATATTAGTTTATGTGACTCATAAATGCTAGATGTCATGCAATAATTATAATTAAAATTTATGGAAATAATATATAAAGTAGATAAATAAAATCGTGAAGAATTGATAATATGGTATACCTACACTGAAGGCAGCACAGGCACTCAGCCGGATTATTTGTTATTTGTGATAAAAATTGTGAAAAAATTAAATATGGTACCTACCTATGTACATAGACAAAATAATAAAAAATACAGTCGCAGTTACATATTTACCCTATATGCATGTAGGTACCTATAGATCAGAGGTTCCCACGGGCACCATGGCGCCCGCGAAACGATTCGTATGTGCCCGCCACTATTCGACAGAGACAGAATTTTTCATAAACACTAATTAAAAATGTGAATTATTTTTAATTATTTATTAAAGCTTTATTTTTTTGAGTGCCTAGGTTTATTAAATACGTTCGTATGCTTGCAATATTGTTTGTATGAGTGGTTTTTCAGTGAAAGCAATAAGCATGGACCCGACAGCCAAACTGACAGTTTTCTTCTTAATAAATTATGAATATAAGAAAATAAATTATGGGAAAATGAGAAGTTATGGAAGGAGTTTGTCGATTAAAAATAGGCGGTGCCCGTCACCCTACTGATATTTTAGAATGTGTTCTAGAGTACAAAAAGGTTGGGAACCCCTGCTATAAATAATAAATTAGTTAAATCAAGGTTGAACCTATAGATAATGGAAATAATGAAATAATATTATGGTTTCAATAACCTCAAAGGGCCAATGTCAACCAGTTTGAGGTTAAGTATGATATCTTAATGCATTCTTAACCATTTTTTTATGTTATATCACAGTAATGACCTTCGCATCAACAAAAACTGAAATTGATTCCCATAGAATATCATGTCATTAAACTTTTATTTGTATCTTCAAATATTGAGTATGAATATTCGATACTCGATACCAATATGTATGAAAAAAATCCAAAATAATGGCGACACAAAATGTGATGAATGCGCAGCACATGCATCCCAACAACAAAGTTAAGTTTTTGGTATTTTATCTTTAAATCATTGGAAATATTCCGTCAGTTTTATCTTAAGATTCAACTAAAGCCAAAGCTGCATATTCTTAATCTTAATTGAATATTTAATCGAACATAACTGTTATTCAAACAACACGCTTAAACCGCTATGATTTCAATAACCTTTTCAATAGATCAATCCAATGATGATGTGCTTTCAGAATAACCACAATTCCATAGGGACGATTGCCGCCATTTTGCATTATGATAATGTCAAAATTCAATCGGAATTAACACCAATAAATACAATAGTAAAAAGTGATGAAAAAATAACACGATGGTTAAAGGTGGGGTCTCGATAGTGCATCGGACGCTGAATATCAAAAATTATTTACTCACGTAATGTATTATTGAATTTGCCCTTGGATCTGACCACAACAGCGTTAATTCTTCCTTCTCCCTTTGTGTGACCTTCAACAAATATCATCTTGTTCGACATATCCATTTCCATTTCAAAAATATCATCCTGAATGTTTGACCTAGAAATAATATTAAAACTATAGTATTAAAACAGTTATGACCTTCGCATCAACAAACCAATTGTTTTAATATTACTTATTTCATGAATAAGAAGCTCTAAACACATTGAAACAAGATGTGTATATATAGAAAAAATATTTATAAATATATTTATTTAATTAATATTGCTTCTCGGACAACTAACAGGTACTATGTCAAATATTAATTTAACACGCACCCAATAACTAGTTGCCACATTCTGGAGACTTACGATATTTGTCGTCTCACAGTTCCAGACTGAAAACACAATTAAAAAACTGTGTCTCCATCAGGAATCGAAATCGGGACCATTCGCTCAGGATACCCAACCCACTGAGCCACGAACGCCGACAATATCTCATAATTTATGTGAAAGAAAGTACTGTATGTGAATTAATTAAAATTTACCCATAAGGTATACGAAGTAAAAAAGTTAAAAATAATGTTTTTTTACAGTTGCATAAATTTGATTTGTATTTTTATAAAACGACGTATTTGAATTACCATGACAACGAACTGTTTAGAAAAATGCTTATTCAAAATGTTATATAAGTATTATGGAATACATACATACATACATACATACCATCACGCCATGTCCCTTACGGGGTAAGCAGAGAGAATTGAGCGCCATACTTCTCTATTTTTGCACACATTTCTGGCTTCCTTTACATCCATGCATCGTCTCATACATGCTCGTCGATTGTTCAAACTTTTTATGTTTCCTTCTTTCAAAATATCATTCACATGGTCATGCCATCCCTTTCTGGGACGACCTCTGCTATTCACTCCATCTCTTGCAACCATGTATATTTTTTTGGTCAGTCGTTCATCGTTCATTCTTTCTATATGTCCAAACCACCTTAAAGCATTCACTTTCATTTTACATATAATATCCTTCTTTAACTTGCATTCTCTCCTTATGTCCTCATTTTTTATTCTATCTATTACATACTCTTCTTAGTGATCTCATTTCTACAGCATTTATTCTACTTTCATGTGTTCTTTGCCAGGTCCATGTTTCACTAGCATACGTCAAAGTAGGCACCACAATTGCATTGTGTACTACAATTTTGGCTTCCTTTGAGATGCTTGGGTCGGACATTACTGGTCTAAGTGCTCCGTTTATTCTATTCCCTGCCATAACTCTTCTTTCGATATCTTTGGTTTCGATATATGGCTTTAAATATTCATTGGTTAAATAATTTAAATTCTAGGATTAGATTTCATGAGGACCCTCGAATGCTAAGGTCCCATAGAAAACTTTTGAATATTGAAATAACTTTGTACCCATATTTATAAAAATTAATCAAGTAATCAACTACTGTTGTATCACTGAATATAAGGTTCTTTAACATTCTTCTGATTGCAATGAAACTATAGTGAATAAATAGTATTAAAATAAGATTAACCATTTTTAATTATATACAGGAATATAAAATTGCCGGGTTTGGGTAGTTATTTATAAACAAAAGACATTAGATTTTTCAAATGAGAAGTATTTTTTGGAGCCACTGTTGTAAAAGTTGCAGTCAAGGAGTACAAAAATCATAATAGATATACAGATTGAAAAAATCAGGCGCTCAGTAGAAATACTAGTATTTTACCAATATTTGCGAGTTCAAAGGTGCTAGTATTTTACTAATATTGGTAAGTATTTCCGTCTTCTTGTTTAAGTCCTGCACAGATTTAAGATACGTATGGCAGTAAGAAGCAGACTTCCAAAACATGTACGATAGTAGAATAAACGCGATGAAATGTGAACATAATACAAGTAAATTAACTGGACATTAAAAAAAAACACTTTCTCGATTATAAAAATGTGACGAGTGGACAATTTCAATTGATAATAGTATATAATTGTTGTATTTAGGTACGTACCTTACTGCATGTACTTTAGTTTTGGAAAGACCATATGATGTAATATTCCTCAAAACTGCTTTACCTGATATCTGAAAATAACATTGATGTTTTTAAATTAACATTTTTTGTTTGAATTGATTAGTTTCATTTTAGACCTCGATAATGCCGAGGCATCCCAGCGAAAACGTTCGGTCATTATAATCGAATTTTCGTGGAAAAGTATTTTGGTATATACTTGTTTATTAATTTTTAAATAGATAACACAAAAACTTTACAATTATTATGAAAATACCATTGTTTAGTAAGCAATAATTATCTTCATTTTCAAAAGCTATTTTTGTTGTTCATTAATTGTCATTAATTTTAATTTGACAGTTAGACTAAGGGTAATTATTTTTATTTGATGTGTACATACTGGCCTGGAAATTAGAAGTTTATTGAGTGAAGTTTAGTATTTTGCAGAGAAAAAATTTCGAAATGTTCTACATTAAAATATACTGGACAAGGTACTCGTAGGTACTTTGGACAAAATTAACTATGCTAAATTTGTATTTGTGTGCATAACTTGATTTAGACCATAATTCAATTCAATAACTTTGATTTTATCTCACGGGCCAATAGTCTCCAATGAAAGTTTAAAATGTGATGGAAAAAAAGAGTCGCTGACCACTGCCAAGAAACGCAAAACCGCATACTTTGACTACATGTAATATGCCCTTCTACAATTCATAACGCAGGGAAAGATAGAGGGAAGACGGAGTATGGGGCGTAAAAGAAAATTGTGGCTTAAACATCTCAGTCAGTGGTTTGGGATTCCGGAATCGGCCTTACTAATTATGTTGGTGTAAGATCGTCATGAGTTTGCTGTGAGTCTCCAACTTCCGTTAGGACCGGCATACGAAAGAGAAGAATACATTTTACGACTTTCATTATCCAGTGAATCTTCTGCATTCATCAGTTTCAATGTTCGGCACATTTTGAAATCTGAAAAATATTGATACATCGTATACATTCCATTTCCTTGCACCTAATATTTAGAAATCATTAACCGCGTTTATTCCATACCATCACGCAATTTCCCTTTTTGGGCTAGGCAAAGAGAACCAAACGCCAAACTCCTCTTTCTTAAATTACATCTTCATCTTTCAAAATTCCATTTATATGATCGAGCCAACATTGTATAAATTTTGTAAAATTAAAGATAAGACACCTACTAAAGATAAGACACACAGTAAAGATATTACACCTAATAAAGATATTACACCTACTAAAGATAAGACATCTAATAAAGATAAGGCACCTAGTAAAGATATTGCACCTCGTAAAAATATGGCACCTGATAAAGATAAAATATCTAGTAAAAATAAGACATACAGTAAAGATAAGACATCTTATAAAGATATATAAGACTAATAATAGGTATTTTAAATCAAACAAATTATTTGGTCTACATATGTGTTTTTTCCTGAATCCAGGACGACCGTTTCAGCTTATTAGGCCCTTATCAACTGGTTGATAGGGGCCTAATAAGCTGAAACGGACGTCCTGGATTCAGGAAAAATATATATGTAGACCAAATCATTTGTTTGATTTAAAATACCTATTATTATGGAATTCTACATAGTCAACACCGTCAGTATTGACAAAATTAAAAAATAAGATAAGACTACTAAAGATAAAACACCTAGTAAAGATAAGATACCTAATAAAGATAATACACCTAATATAATATGATATCTAATAAAGATAATTAGTAAATATTGATTTATTACTTTTCTTAGTATCTGACAACATGATAATTCTTTTTTTTTTTTAAATAAAAATGAATATGTCCTTGTTAAACAAGTACATATACATCTTCCTACGTTATCTAAAATAAGCAAATAAATGCTTGTGCTATATGTGAACGAAATCGGTCGAGGCAGGATTCGAACTCGCGACCACTGGATTACTAACCCAGCGCGCTAACCGCTCTACCACCGACCCATCTATTATTAGGCCCAGGGACTGTTTTATGCTGCATTTTTAGCCTCTTGTGATGTGGACTGCCAACTATCTCGCCATCTTTTTGGTGGGCGTCCTCATGGTCGAGACCCCTCCGGTACCTACATTGTCTCGTGCTATCTTTGGGATCCTATCTTCGGACATGCGGCTGACGTGTTCGTTCCAGTACCTTCTCCTTTGGCGCCCCCATCTTACGATGTCCTCAGCTTCGCAGATTCATCGGATCTCTGTATTTCTGACTCTATCACGAAGACTTTTGCCAGCTATGCATCGCAGTATTTTCATTTCGCTGGTGCGCAGGAGTTGTTTGGTACGGACGAATGGCATATGTTAGGATAGGTCTGACGCATGTTTTGTAGATCCTCATTTTGCCCTTGGTGCTTATGTGTTTGTTCTTCCATATAGTTTCCCTCAGACATCCCAAGATTGCTGCGGCCTTGTGTGCTTGCTGTGTCACTTCTCCGTACAGATCATTGTGACATGCCATCTCGATCCCTAGATATTTAAATTGCGTCTCCTGCTCTATTACGTCACTTACAACACTTAGATTGCACCTTATGGTGATCTCTGGCTATAGTCATGCTTTTGGTTTTTGCAAAAGAGAGAAGCATGTTATATTTTTCTGACGCAGTGTGGAATCTGTTCGCATTATCTGGAGGTCTCCCTCTGATTCTGCGATAATTGTGGCGTCGTCGGCGTAGCATATTATCTTTTGGGCTCCCATTCTGTATCCCAGCCCTAAATTTGACATTTCCTGAATTATTTTGTCCATAACTAAGTTAAACAGGAACGGACTCAAACTATCGCCTTCGCCTTGCCTTACTCCCGTCAGGGTGGGTACATCGTTTGACAGATCGCCATCTACTCGAATCTTGGTTGAGAACTTGGTACTCGGATGATTAAAACATGAATATAGCAAATTGTATAAATGAAGACAATACTGTTTAAATAATAACATTATTATATCATATTCTTATATATTGACATTGTCATGTCACGGTGAAGTACAATATGAAGACAAGGTCAGAATCTCATTAAATGGAGATGATGATAACATTCAATGTATGTAAGTAAGGGATATGCATAACATCGTCTTGGTCTCCTTGAACTCAAATGAGACTAAAGATAAGTGACTCGAGCTAAAGTCAACCTAATTGTATATAATATGATTACCGACATCTGCATTGATTGATATACTTAATGGTAGGTAGGTGCTTGCCTCTACTTCTCGTCTTAATTGATTGTGATAATTAAGTTGACACAGATATTCATCTAATTGCAATTAATTGGCGAGATATTTGTTTGTATGCACACAAACTGAATGAAACTCGCTGTACACAATGCAATAATAGTTGTCCTGCATTTATAATTAAGTATATTAATGAGATATGGGCATATTATTATTAATAAACAAATAGTAACTGATTTCGGATTACATTTTTCAAAGTAACTAACAAAAGTAACTAACTAAATACTAACTTCAGGCTAAACTTACTTCAAACACTATTCCCCTTCCTGTACTCAATGTCACAGCAGTACCTTTATCCAAAACAGTGAAAAATCTAGGAGCTCTCTTAAATCAACATCTTTCTTGGACTGAACAAGTCAATGAAGTCAGCAGAAAACTTTTCTATAGTATTCATTCAGTTAAAAACTTATTAGGTATAAATATTTCTTCCAATCAACATCAAAATAAAGCTCGCACAAACTCTCCTCCCCATTATAGATTATGCAAATATTTGCTATTTGGATCTTACTCAAGAACTTCTAAATAAATTAGATCGATTACAAAATGTCTGCATACGATTCATATTTAACCTTTACGATCACATATCATATTTACCAAATACGATCACATAGTCTATTATACCTTCATGATCACATATCATATTTTCGCAAGCAACTCAAATGGCTTCATATACGTCTGCGCCGGGATCAACACACTCTTTGTCTTCTGTTTAATATTTTGAACAGCCCTAATGCTTCATCATATCTGACCGAAAGATTTCAAACTCTGGCCTCTCATGGACTCCCTCTTCGATCTAGAGAAAAGAGAACCCTCGCCATCTCATCACATGCCACGGCTTTCTATTCATTTTCCTTTACTGTCCATGCTGCCTGGTTATGGAACGACTTGGCCCTTGACATTAGAACTGCACCAACGTTAGCAACCTTCAAAATTAGATTATATTAGCGCGCGCTCCTAATGACTCCTTAATGGCGATGCGAACATAGATTATGTTGTATAATGCCCTAGAGTACCTCCATGGAGTAAAAGGGCATACAAATTAATAAAAAAAAATGTAGCAATTTACCTGATTTTGTCTGAATTCAATCTTCATCTCCCTTTCAACATGTGGATCTAGAGGTTTCAATTCCAGTTCGGGTATTCCTCCAGGAAAGTTGGTTATGACATATTGCATATTCTCTTTAATACACGTGTCGATATTCAAGTCATCTCTGTAGCATGGTTTTACTACTTCAGCTGAAATATAAAATTACAACAACACTATTTATAAAATATTTTTGACGAGTAGTGCATATACAAGTGTAATATTATATTGACTGTGTTTACCTACAGTTAATTAAGGAACTTTTCAGAGGTAAAAACTAATATATTTCAAAATCATACCAATGTTTTTTCATTGCTTAGTAATTAATGTAAATTTATCATATTGCAAATTTAAGATGTATAAATTATAAATTACTAATATTTTTTGATGTAGTTAGTTGTTTGACTTGGTGATATTATTTTAAGTCCGAATTTAAAATAATAAAATGCGATTTCAAGTAGGAAATACACGTTTGCGGTTTCAATTCTTTGGCCAGAATTTCAGCCTCTGACCAAAACAATTGATTCGTTAACTCTGGTCTGATATGCCTACCTACTTTGATTTGGAATTTGACTTACAGATACAGAGTCAACTGCACAAACATATAAAAGATTGTGTTTATAAATAAACTTAGATTTCATCATGTTAAATCGAACAACCATGTAAAAAAATGCAGAAAGTTTTAAATAAAATTAATTAATTTCATCTATGCAAGGATCGTATCATGGGTATATTTTTATACAATGCACAAAGAAAACTATTTGAAAGTAAATTCATGACACGAAAAAAAAAACACTAATATGTAAATAAACATACATATTTAGTCACATAATGGCACACGCAAACACAAAATACTCATGTACTTTTGCATATGTATAATGGGTCGGTTCTTGTACAATCGTGCGTTGAAATCTTTGTATCAATGGAAACGGTTTACATGAAAAGTCAATGTCTTTCTCAAGACAAGACAAATAAACAAAATTGTAATCCAATTAGTTGAGAAAATCGTGTACTGTGGAACCTAATAAACGCTGTCGTATGTTTTTAGGTTATGCCAAAATACAAAAACCACATTTGCGGACAACAGATTTACTTTTCTTGGTTCAAAAATGCTCAATATGCTACCTGACTCATGGAAGGATATAGAATTGAATTCGCTGAAGAAGATAACAGCAAAAAACTGGATTATATCCATCGGAATTAATTGACCCAACTGGATCTATTATATTGAATTGATATAATGAAATAAAATGCAGGATAGAAGCGGCCCGTAATTCTTTCAATAAAATGAGAAATCTCACCTGTAACGACGAAATCAATCTAAAACTACGCCAAAGGATGATCAAATGCTATGTATGGTCGGTCCTGCTCTACGGCGTTGAGGCATGGACCCTCAAGGTTGAGGCATGGACCCTCATGGACCATTAACCGCCTGGAAGCGTTCGAAATGTGGATTCATCGTAGAATGCTAAGGATATCCTGGACCGACATGGTGAGCAACGTTGAGGTCTTGCGTAGAGCTAATATTAACAGACAATTGTTTACGACAGTCAAGCTCAGTAAGACTTCATATTTTGGTCACATAATGAGAGGTGAAAAATACTCGATTGTATAATACAGTTGATCATAAAAGGAAAAATTGAGGGCCGTAGAGGGGTCGGCAGGAAGCAGCTATCCTGGCTCCGTAACATTCGGGAGTAGACTGGAATGAGGCGTGTGGAGGACTTGTTCCGCACAGGACAGGGAAAGTTTCTCCCGAGTGATCGTCAACGTCGGGGGGACCCGACACGACACATAGAGAAGAACTGGATCTAATTACAACTTATTTTTTGATATATTAAAAAAATGTCCTTAGTTTCTTGGTATGGTGGTATGTATGTACTTTACGCAAAATTGTCAACCTCATTAGGATTGTCAAAATAGGAAAATTTTCAGCCATTTCCTTGAAATGAGTTTGTTAAATTATTTTTGATTTAAATATTTTATTATGAAAACTTGATTATTCTTCAATGTGAGTTTGATACGCCTCTCCTAATATAAAAGGAAAAGAAATTATTATGTTTGTTGAATAAAATTTTTAAAATTTATATTTGGAAATCAAGAAATAATGAAAGATTTATTATTTAAAAAAAATGGAAGCTTCGGATACAAAAGGTGCATTCATAGAAATTCATAAAAAGGTACTACAAACACAAACACGATAGCTTGCTTGAATTTAAGTATACATATACTCTGATTCTCTGGATTTCATTGAAAAATATTTCGATAGATCATTTTGACAGAATCGAATTATTTTTTAGACAATATTGAAAATTATCTAAGTTACACATAAATATTCTTGAGTAAATCAAATTTGTTGGCCTTCGTGGTTCAGATGGTTAGATATCTGGATCCTGAGCGAAAGGTCCCGGGACCGATTCCCAGTGGAGACATCAGAAAGTGGCAACTTGTAATACCTACTTGGTAGTTGCCTGATAAGCAATACAAAATAAAAGAAAAATTGTACTTTTAAGTAGTTTCGCCCTTAAAAAAAATGAAATTTTAATTGAAATTTATTTTTTGACTTATTTCAAGCTGAACTTGCTGTAAGACGATTTTTAGTGATGTTTATTTTTTTGACTAATTTCAAGCTTGTAAAACGTTTTTAAGTGAAGTTTATTTTCAAATGATTTGGCAACCATTCAAATGTGGCAACTTGTATTAGCGTGCGAGCTATATTAATATTCGGCATACTCGAAATTTTTCCAATAAATAATATTTAAATAAAAACTAATAAAATAAATTTTGAAAATAAAAACTTACGTAATATAATTTCATCGTCTGCAACAAATTGACTTTTGATATTGTAAATACATAACGCAAATGTAACCACGTGTAGTAAATTTAACATTTTGTATTAATATTTGGTTAAATTGTAAGATACTTTACAGTAGGGTGTACAAACTATTACTAAAGATATTATAAATGTTACATGAGATTTTATTGAATGGTGTGTCGTACTTAGATACATTTTTATATAAAGTATGAATTTATCTACTGTAGGATAGTTGTAATGACTGTATATATCTATTGCAATTATAATATGTAAGTTGGTAAATGTGTAAAATGCGATGTTTTTGTAGTAGGTACCTAATCTATACTATAGTGGCTTTGTATGTATGTACTCAGGGACTTTTGCAAATATAAAGATAATATTATGATTAAAAGTTTATATAATTTATGAAACTTGATCGTTCCGACACCTTTGAAAGAAAGGTACTGCGTAGAATATGCGGCCCCGTGAAGGATGGCGATGAATGGCGCATTAGACGCAACGATGAGTTGTACAACATATACCAGACCCCAAGCATCTCAACGCACATGAAATTACTTAGGCTGAGATGGGCTGGACATGTAAAACGAATGCCAACCTCACGGGTGCCGAAACGAATCATGACTGGACACCCAGGTGGGAGAAGAAGGGTAGGAAGACCAAGGCTGCGGTGGGAAGATGAGGTCAGAAAGGATGCGGCTCAGCTTCTACAAGAGAGGAGCTGGAAAGTGGCAGCAGAGGACAGGATTGGATGGAGGCGAAAGTTAACGGAGGCCAAGGCTCGATTTGGGCTGTAGCGCCATCGAAGAAGAAGATCGTTCCGAGACCGGCCCTGATTAACTGTCAGGGGCGGACATAATGCAATTTTCTGAAATATCTCGTCGAAAAATCATTTTATAATGACGCGACCTCTTCTGTTCGCGTTTTCTTTTTTTTTGAATTCGCCGTCAACCCGCCGAATATTAAACAACAAAAAAAATGTATGATTTTCATCTGGATGATTCACTAGTCGATTGACTGTGTCGGATCACCCCCAGGTGTTTAGTGGTAAAGTAAGTGGATACAACAAGACCACCCTTTTTTGAACTCCAATAATTCTAAGATATGACTTTGGAATAAAATGGTTTTGGATTAAGTAGGCATTTAGTTCATGTTTCAGCACTCGCTACTCCAACCACCACCCGCTCTGCATATTGGGACTGCAATCGGCCCCTACTCAGAACGTTAAGTGAATAGGGTAAGGACAAGGAAAGGAAATAGGGTTAAGGTGTTCAGGGATAAATATTCCTTCTTTATTTTATTCTTGAAAATACACAAGTGAGTTAGACGACGAAATATCCGGACTTAGGCTATTCCAAAATCTTGTTGATTGTACTTCGAACGACGAGCTGAGAACTTCTGTGTTATGGATAGTGTCATACGTTCAGCAGATCGGAGTGGAAGTCCATGATTGGATAAAAATAGTGAATTTGTTTTTGAGGCACTGTGGCAGGTTTGTATTAGAGAGAATATTGTACAATAGTGACAGAATGTGTATATTGCGCCGCTGGTGTATCTTGGTCATCATCCATCATTATCAGTGTTTTGTCTCATTTTAGAGCAAACTTCGTGTTAATTTATTCCATTGCTTCTCGGATATCAACTGGCTTAAATTTGCTGTTTTTTTATTATTAAAATGATTAATATATATTTTAATATATAAATTAGTTATACTCCCGTGACTTCCACGAGCATTATCAGAATGGATTGAAAAAAAAAGAATGGATGGAATGCAAATATTCAGATGATGTTCGTCGATAAGTGATAATCATGCAAGCAATATAAAAATAGTAAAATTAAAATGAGTTGCATGTAATAGTTGAGATCCAGCTGTCCATGACAATAGTAGGTATGTGTTTAGTGTAAAAATATGTAAAAATCCATGTACCTATGTTATATGTAAATAAAAGTACCAAACTATAAAACTATAAATCCAAATTATTCAATATATTAGAATATTTCGTTTTCCTATACATGTCACACCCTAATTTTTAAGCTAAGATAAATCTTGCTTTGTTTTAAATTTGCCCGGGGCGGATGTCACAAGTTAAAGGTTTTAAAAATAAAGTAAAAAAAAATTAATTAAATAATAAAGTATATTAAATTTGATGACTGATGAGAACTCTCCCCTGCGTAGATGTCCAAGCTTACCATACGCCGTCTCTCATTTACAGTCCAGGATTCGGATGAATGAGCCTTACATACGTAAGGTGACTGTGTAATTATTTGTCAAAATAATTACTATATGTATATATTTTAAAAAAAAAACTTATTACCCTTTGAATAGGTCCATATTTGAAAATGGAGTAAAAATCATTTGTGAATTAATTATTAAAAAAAAATATAAAAGAAACTCAAATGCTTTGTATAGATCTCTGCATTTATTCAGACAATAAAACAAGAAAAGAAAAACAGAAAACAACAAGGGAACAACAACAAGATAAAATAAATCAAGGAAAATTATTCAAAATAGAATTCTAATTATAATTTAAAAGCTAGACACATATATGTATTTTTTTTCTTCAAAGAAAGGTACACCAGATCAAGATGACCGAGATCCGGATGATATATAGATAGAAGAATTTTTGAATTAAAAACAAAAAAAAAAAACAACAATCAAATTTACTCTGAGATTTAAATATGAAATTTATATTTAATTAAAAGAAGAAGAGGTTGCAAGAAAAAAGGAAATTTGAACAAATTAAAATTAAAAGAAAACCAAGATAGAAGTATCTTATTTAAATAAAAACCCCTCCTTTGAAATAAAAAGAAAACAACAATCAAAATTTACTTTGTGAGTTAGGTATAAAATTATCTTTAATTATAATAAGAAAAAAGGTTGCAAGAAAGTAAAATCGATTAATTTTAAAATTTAAGGCCAAGATAGAGTTATCTTATTCAAAATAAACCCCTTCCCTTCGGTAAATGGTTCAACAACAATTAGCAAATCATCAGTATGGAAAAAAAAAAATTAAGTTATAAAATAAAAAAAAACTATATGTATTTATTTGAAGAAAAGGTACCAATATGTATGAGAAGGAAAAGAACAGAACGGAATTGATTTAACAAAAATAAACCAATCATTAACTATAAAATAATTATATATTGATTCCCCAAAGTTTAACAACTATAGGTCTCAATTGAATAAAAGAATTTAATGTACCCAGTAAAGGTATAAACCTTCCCATAATTTAGATAATTTGTTGTATGAAACAATTCAAATCATATCAACTTGAATGACCCTGTTACTTAAGGTATGGAGGTGACAATTTACTTCTGGTTTATAATATTTGGAAAAAAATTACTTATGTACAAGGCGGTTTAAGGAACCTATACACATATATGTATAGACACATTCATATAAGAAAATTGAATTTGCCTTTCTATTTTCTTTTTAATGCCTGTGGAGCAATTACATACTCTCTCGACAGGTAAACAAAAATATATTATAATTGTAATCATCTATACATATATACAAACTCCATATACATGCATATACATCGTGAAATCAAAATATTGAACAAGGTACACAAATACTATCAGAAGGAACAATAAATAGATTCTCAAATTTGGAATTTTAAGGTGTTTTGGCTTGGCTTCATTTCAACCTTAAGGAACAACAAAAAGGTTGATTTATATCTGTGGTTCGTTCAGAATCAAAATATATATAAGTGGGACAAATGTAGTCTTCCAAAAATAAATAAAAACAATCAATTCAAATCTCAAAAAAAATTAAGTCGACAAAAGTTTCACTTATGGCTGCAAAATAATTTAGCTTCTTCAAGAACTGGACCCTCCTCACGAAAAAAAGTAAACGTCGTTATATGTAAAACAATATAGATTCTGTCTTTTACCTTAGCAAATTTCAGACTGGACCTGTCATGTGAATTAATCAGAGAAACGGTGCTTACGACCTATCTCTGACTATCACACAATTTGAAGATAATCCTTTAATGCGATTCCACCAGTACACAACTTTTATTTTAGACCACTTATCACAATTAACTTTTTACACTCGACCTACATGGGATCTTTCTAAAACGTCCAGATTCACAAGGCGCGAAATTACTATTAAAATTGTATGTATTTATTTAAATCTTTTCTTAAAGGCCATAAAAATCTCACAACACCAGTATTTTTTGAATAATGTCTTCCTATCAGTAATAGCATCAATTCCTTACTCCGATTTATTTTTGATTATCCAACGAAATCATTTATAATCACAGTCTTTAGTCTTTAAACGTTCCTGATCAATCAAAGGATGCGGTCTTAGTTAGCTTTAAATCCACTGGGCGGCAAAATATATATATATATACCTTAATCTATAAGGTGATAGTTCAACATTTTACGCGGGAAAATATTATGAAATGTTTCCATGTGTACTTTATTTGGTTTGGAAATCAAGCTCGCACATATACATCGCCGAACAGCCGGTCTTTCTTTCTCAAGCAGCTTCAGCTAATCTGCCTCTCGGCGCGAAGGTTATATTTATATATTTCCTTTGACGATGTTAGCTTGTCTAGAACTCAAACCAGAGTATATAACTTGAATAATCAGCTCTTTCAAGCGGCTTCCGCTTACTTGTTCTTTTTGGCGCGAAATCCCATTTATATTTCTTGACGATGCTTAAAACTGTCTGGAACTCAAGTCAGTGTATATAATTGAATAATTAGCTCTTTCAAGCGGCTTCCGCTTACTTGTCTTTTTGGCGCGAAATCCAATTTATATTTCTTGACGATGCTTAAAACTGTCTGGAACTCAAGTCAGTGTATATAATTGAATAATTTGCTTTTTTAAGCGGCTCCCGCTTACTTGTTCTTTTTGGCGCGAAGTTTAATAAATATTTCTTGACGATGCTTAAAACTGTCTGGAACTCAAATCAGTGTATATAATTGAATAATTTGCTTTTTTAAGCGGCTCCCGCTTACTTGTTCTTTTTGGCGCGAAATTTAATATATATATCTTGACGATGCTTAAACTGTCTGGAACTCAAATCAGTGTATATAATTGAATAATTAGCTCTTTCAAACGGCTTCCGCTTACTTGTCTTTTGGCGCGAATTCCAATTTATATTTCTTGACGATGCTTAAAACTGTCGGGAACTCAAGTCAGTGTATATAATTGAATAATTAGCTCTTTCAAGCGGCTTTCGCTTACTTGTCTTTTTGGCGCGAATTCCAATTTATATTTCTTGACGATGCTTAAAACTGTCGGGAACTCAAGTCAGTGTATATAATTGAATAATTAGCTCTTTCAAGCGGCTTTCGCTTACTTGTCTTTTTGGCGCGAAATCCAATTTATATTTCTTGACGATGCTTAAAACTGTCGGGAACTCAAGTCAGTGTATATAATTGAATAATTAGCTCTTTCAAGCGGCTTCCGCTTACTTGTCTTTTTGGCGCGAAATCCAATTTATATTTCCTTGACGATGCTTAAAACTGTCTGGAACTCAAGCCAGCGTATATAATTGAATAATTAGCTCTTTCAAGCGGCTTCCGCTTACTTGTCTTTTTGGCGCGAAATCCAATTTATATTTCTTGACGATGCTTAGACTGTCTGGAACTCAAGCCAGAGTATATAATTGAATAATTAGCTCTTTCAAGCGGCTTCCGCTTACTTGTCTTTTTGGCGCGAAATCCAATTTATATTTCTTGACGATGCTTAGACTGTCTGGAACTCAAGCCAGAGTATAATTGAATAATTAGCTCTTTCAAGCGGCTTCCGCTTACTTGTTCTTTTCTGTTTTATACTTTGCAACGTTAAAGACTTAATTCCTTCCATTCCTTTTCTTTTAGCCAAAATCAACGCTTCTAAATACCGAAAAGATAGTTCGACAATTTTAATGAAAAACGAATTTTAATTTTTTAAAAAAAAAATAAAAGAACATTATTAAATACAATGCAGAGATCTGATACATCCTTATTTAAATTTGCACATTTTTCTCAAAAAAAAAAATATCTAATCGCCTTGTTAAAAAAAAACTCTATTATTCTTTCTTATAAAAAAATAAATAAAATCCGGCGTCCGAAACCGGGGAAAATGTTTTATATGCGAGACTCACGTGATAATTCGTTTGCAAAGACAAGTTTTTTTTTTAAAGAATTTACTTTGAGAATGAAAATAAAACTGCTTACTGCTTCGTGAGTAGTCATATTTATAAGTTCGGTATTAGCAATCTGTGAGTGTGTGCGTAAGTCAGAGAGGCTTTCAGTCCCTCTGAATACGCTCCTAGAGAAGGTTATTTCGCGGATTTTCGGAGCGCTAAATCAATGGAATCGTATGAAAAAAAAAATATTATTTTTTCCTTAAATCACAAAACATCCACAATCCCTACATGATTCTGAGATTGAAAACGAAACTGTTCTAACACCTAAATTAGAGACGCTACGAATTTTCAAAGATAGATGTTATAGGTTTAGGCGGCACAATTACTGCCGACCCGCCTGAATCTTTCAACTTGGAGTTCGCTCGCTAATTGTAGGTACATAAGCCAGTCAACGCGGCTTATTTACTTAGTATATAAGGGTGTAGCCAGATCATCTTTTTAGGATTTTTAATAATTATTTTTACGAAAGTAAATTTTGGTGACCATTATTTAACAAAAATGAAAAACCCAAGATTGTTCAATGATGAATTCGTTGCCTATACGCATGAAAATAGAAAGGAATAAAAACATTTCCTAACTCTCCTAACTTACTAAGATTTCGGAAAACTTCATACTCAACTCACAAGTCTTTCAATGCTATTATTATAACTTTTCATTAGGATAGGGAAGTTTATTAAAAAAGTTATATAAAAACGTGAGTCAATAAAATGAACTTATCCTCAATTCTACCTTTTCTTTATACTTAACCAACTAATTCTTTACCCAAAATCAATGATGCTAGGAAAACCAGTAATTAATAATAGTGTATTTCAATATCAACCATAATTCTTTCCTCATACAAGATCTTCTTCCAAATACTATATTTAATTTTATTTTTACTTCTGCTATGTATCACCTCACACTTCAACAAAAACTTAACAATGTGAATCCAACCATTTGGAAATATATAACACTGAAATAATATTCTATACTTATAAAACTTTTTCTTTAAAAAGGAATTTTTCAACTATACGTTCCACTAGGCGAAGATTGAGTAATAGTGTGGACACCCTAAAAAGACGTCATACATAATAGATAATTGTCTTATGTAGTTGACACGTATTCGGCTATATGTAAACAGAGAAGGATGACAACATACGCGATTATACTGAGGGAAGGAGATAGCAACACTGTTTATTTACTAGAGGGAGTATCAAGTATAAACTTTTAGAGAAGTGAAAAAAAAGTATAGCATATCCCCACTCGACTTCGATCGTGACGTCACAAACTAATCATCATCATCATGCCAATTTGTATGAAAACTTACCTAGTTCTTAGTAGAAATACGCGGATTTGTTCAAAACAAATTGTGGTGTTCTTTTTGACATGAGACATGTACTAAACTTATTCATTCCTTAGCAAAAATACCTGGCTTCGCTCAGAACCTTTGTCGTGTGATTTTCGACACGCGACATTCAAAACGGCCTTCGCAGCTCAGTTGGTTGGGTATCGGACTGCTGAACCAAGGGTCCCGGATTCGATTCCCGGTGGAGACACAGTTTTTAATTGTGTTTTCAGTCTGGATCTGTGAGACGATAAATATCGTAAGTCTCCAGAATGTGGCAACTTGTTATTGGATGCGTGTTAAATAATTATTTGACATAGCACCTGTTATTTGCCCGAGAAGCTACATAAAATAAATTAAAACATGTATGTCAGGATAATATAGTGTGGAGTTCAGTCCTTTTTTCTTACCCTAAATAGATAAACGGCTTAATGGTATGGATGAAGCTTAAGTATCAAACTATGAGTCTCCGTAGATATCCTGGGTTCGATCCCAACAGAGGAAAAATTTATTTAAATTCATTTCTCAGATTAATATTGCTACTCAGGGCTGGAAAGCCTGGTTAGTTGGAAGAATTTTCCATATGGCATTAAACTCGCTACTTTCGCAGGGTGCAAGGAAGTGTTTATCATAATTATTATATTGAGTATTCTGCCATACAAATTGTATAAAACAATCATTATTCTCAATTTTCAGCAGAGATGTGGAGTCATAAATAAAAATCAAATGCTGATAATCCCTGACTAGTGCAAAAAATCAAATTTCTGAGAATGAAAGTTAATAAAGCTTAAAATTTTCTATACCATCTGAATTTTTTAGCTCGCACGCACACACACACACACACACATACCTACAAACACAAATGGTCTTCTCCAATTCCAAGTTCATCCATATACAGTCGGTTTATTGGCGTAAACTTTATATTTTAGATAACGCCATAGGAAAAAGTCCATAGGGGTTTAATCAGGACTGCGTGGAGGCCGATTTATATCACCTCTCCTGGAGATCAATTTGCCTGGGAAAATTTCACGAACTCGTGGCAGAGATGTATTGGACGTGTGTGACATTGCTCCGTCCTGCTGGAACCATGTTCTTTGGTTATAGCCAGGAAAGTTTTGCAGTTCAGGCACCAAGAAGCCGTCTAACATCTCCACATAACGCTCTGAATACAAATATAAACTTACTTTTAAGACACCTTGTATTTATAATATAACATATATGTTGTGAAGCCCTTAAGTTGGTGTTTTTGACTTTAATGTTGGAAAAATCATGCAAAAAGTTCACAACTCCATACAAAATTCTCTCATACACTAGACTATGTTAAGAGAAATAAATTATCTTGACAAATGGAGAGTTAAATTATTTTATCAAATGATAGGAAAAGAAAAACAAGTTATTTACTACAATATATATATTTGAGAAATTTATTATCTTAAGGTACATCATGTCTAGTATACAAAATATACCATTAAATAGCTGCAATTTAATTAATATTATTATAATTTAGTCAAATTACCCATATAAATAATATTAATACTTAACTAATTAATAATGAATTTGTTTAAATCATTATTAATTATATCTTCCTATGTCTAATGCAGATGAGACAAACTAGATACACAAATAATACAATCAGTTTTTTTTGTTAGAATGACTAGTTAGTAATACTATAAAAATATAATATAAAATAAAACCATCGGCTGCTCTGAGATACGAACCATCAATTTAGATCGGCAACATTAAACTATTTCAATTTGAAAGGTACGCCATTGCAAATAGTTGCCAGATATAATTTCATGGCTACCAACCATATGTTGAATATTTTGGTGTATAAGGCAACATTATAAATAAGTACCTACTTTGAGGTTGAAAATAATACTGGAAGATAATAAGAGTATGTCAAACTAATAAACTAATAAAAATTATGGCCAGTAAATTTTACATAAATAATAATCAAAACAAAATATGATTTTACAATAATATTATATTCGAACCATTCATTTAATAATAAGATCATTTCACATCTATTTATCACAAATATATGTCATATTTAAAATTAAATTATATAAGTAAATACATAAGTACAAAAATTTATTAATAGAGGAGTAAAAATGTATATATAAAAAAAAAATACTCGCAATGTAGGATTGTGAGAAAAAACTGTTGAAATTGTTCAAACAGGCATTTCAATTTAAACTTTTATTGAATTCATAGCATAAACAAAGCAATTTAATATATTTGATATCAACAAAAAATGATTCAAAGTTGCTTAAAAATGCGCAACCCAGAAATAATAAATAAGAGAATAAGTCAAAAACACTGGTTTCGTGTGCTGAGTATGCCAATACATAAACTAGAAATTAAACTTAAATTAAAGCTATAATAAATATAGGTAAGTATTCTTTAGTGAAAAAAATATTATTCCTATTTTAATGGAATGTAATTTATGTTCATAATTTGTATAAGAATTTCTAAATTTAATACTAAATAATAATAAATACAATACAATATTAATCTGGGTATGGACGAATTGATTGACAAATTGAACTATTTTAAAAAAAATAATTAATACTGTTATGTTATACTACCTATTTGTAAAATTTTTGTGTTGGAATTGATTGTTAATTTCGTTATTTTTCTTAAATAGATTAACGAGAATAAATACATACAGTTATAAAAATTTAGTTTCAAAAATCTCACCCCTTCACAAATTATAAATTGAATCTCAAATAAAAATAAATTCTGTGTTTCAGAGTAATTTTGAATTACTTGACCATGTATATATTATGTAAATAGTAAATTTCATCACCTCATATTATATTTTGAGTATATCAATAGAGACTAAGTTGGAATGAGAACTGGCAAATCAGGCTCCTACAAAGCATCCACCTTTCATCCACTGTCATCACTTTAATTTCATCATTTGCGCAACATACACAAATAATGCCATTTTATTGACCGGTTCTAGGTTCTCCAAATATAATATTCCAATTTTATCTCTATTGAGATGGCAAGTTTGTCAAAATTAATCATTGTCTCCCGACAGGGAAAAATATGTCATCATAAAATATTAGATTCTTTGTTACATAATATATTTCATTCTGATGTACAGAATTTCATTCAGAAATATTCAAGTAGAACTTTAAAAATCTATCACATATGAAAAAACATCAAACACAAAAAACAATTTATATTAATTTACTCTAAATAATAATCGTTTAGGCAATAATATGCGACAGTTTTACTTATGAAAATGTCTACAAAATTGGGGTTTTAAATCAGAGCCTTCAGATCTTTAACAATATTCAAAATATTGATAAAACCAACGCTGATACAGTGGTGAGTCCTTTGACTTTTGTACCAACATACTAGGTTGGATTTTCAATGGAATAGGTTATAAAAAAATAGTTCTCTTGCAATAGTCTTGGTAGAAATTGCGAGAAATTGTTGGGTCTATTTGACATATTAACATTCAACTAAATATAAATTCAAATTGAATATAATATATAATACATACCTTATTTGACAATTACAGCAACATAGTGTCTGAAATTGAATCCAACTTGAAGGAATAAAAAATTAACAATTTAAATATGTTCACTAAGTAACACTATCACTTTTTTTTCAATAAATGACATAAATATATTTATACAAATACAAATAAAATTCATTTGAATTTCTATAAAATTTTCAACAATAAGTAGTATTAGTAAAGCTGTTTATAATTTGATAATTACCAAAGCAAAATGATATAGAATTTTCAAAACTACAATCTAATTAAAAAATCTACATTGTATTAGTATAAAATATATTTGATTGCTAATGTTAATTGCAATATAAGTTGCGGACGCTCTTACATACATATATTTTTATATATTTTCTAATGATACAATGATGATAATAATTGAGAGTCAACTCACTACAACGGAGTTATATTATATTAATAATAAATAAATATATATTATACTCTGTGTCGAGAATAGTATTTCTAATTTTTCTAGCCCTAATCACTGTCTTCTGCCATTATTTTGTGAACAAATCAACGTCTATCATAAATATTATCACAATCTCTTTGTATAACTGATATATGATCAATTTCACTGAGGCTCTTGAGATAACATCTTAGAATTTCACTACCATAATGACTTCCAAGGAAGAATTATCAATTCAGTATGAATTAAGTTAAATGAAAAAAAAAACAAAATAGATTTCAATTTTTTTTTGGTATAATGTATTTCCAAAAATTTATCTTTGTCTACCTAACTAGGAATCAATCCTGTTTTAGGCTGGTTTTTATCTCAATTTAATCTTCCATGCTGAGAGTTTACCACGTAGCTGATTAGCATTAAACGTCAACGTGAATCTCTTTAGTATCATACTGATCGCCGCAAACATGATGGTACCTTGTTGATGCGTGAGTTCAGCGTGACACTAAAACGCTCACTGAAGACAGTGCCGCGAGAGCGAAGATCGGCACCGACTGCTCAGCGAGGCTGATGCGGACAGTTCTAAAACGCTTACCAGAGTTTATTGGCCCGTCAGCGCCGATGATCAGAGTGAGACAAAATCCATACCTAAGACAGACAACTCAACTATTTAAAATACATTTACTTCAAGTGAAATGTGCTTGTATATTACTATGATAGGAAATTTGTCAAATAAAGTTTACATTGATTATGAATACTGGACGATTTCTTAACACACATGTGAAAGAAGTTTTGAATATTATTTTGTTTAATAATTTCATCAGTCAATTTTTTAGCTAAAAAATAGCTTAAAATGTAAAATCCAACAGATATAATGAATCCAATCAAAGCTCAGATGAGGTAGCCTTTATGAAATTGACCAATAATAGTACATATGTTCACATCATAATAGTGTATAATAATAAGTCTTTGGGTGAATTAATTTCATAATATAAATAGGTATATCTAATTATAAAGCATCTCTATAATGGAAAGAAATAAAACATACAAGTATACAATAGGTATATTTAAAAATTAACATGTTGCTTATTGTCTGTGAAACGGAAAGACATTTTGACAGACAATGGAAAATTTGAAAGTAAATATTAACTTTATATCATCGTCAACAGATGTCACATTTTGATTCGAGAAACATATAAGAGTGGAAACTTCCGGTATCAAATATATGTTTAAAAAATAACAAAAACTAAACAAAAGATTTGGTAGATAAATTATGAATTATAAATATATCAAGTAGAGCAGTAAACATAATTTTAAAATAGTGACATTCACAAAACCTGAATAATACAAAAGTAATATTGTCTATTGGAATGTTCAAAATGTGAAATTATTATATAATTTCTTAAACTACTAACAATAAGCAACATGTAAATATAGAAACTTTATATGTAAACCTAAAAATTGTCATATATCGTAAAATTTCAAAGATTGCTATATTATTTATAACAAAATAATAAACTTTTATAGATAGGTAAATATTATTGTAATAGCACTCTACACTGAATATACTACAAGGCTGTTTGTAAGATGATGGAATTTTTATTGTTTATAGTTTTTTTTTGGTTTTCTATTTAAACAATAAAGGAAAAACAAATCAAAGAAAACCATACAAGCATACTAAGATAAGAAATAGTGTGAGAGTCACTTGATTTACCAAGAAGTCGAGATATAAAAAATAAATTTGTAAATCTAATTTGATATACCTACGTGTGAATGATTTCATTACAAAGATAAAAATATATTGCATATAATTGACAAATTCTTCAATGAATGATAATTATTATTCTGTCAAGCATTTCAAAGCACCAATGCATTTAATTTATATGATTGCGAAACTGTATTTAAAAATAAATTCTAAATAGGTATTTGTGAAAAGAATACATTGTAAATTTTCTGCATTTTCGTAATATTTGAAATACTCACCAAAAATAACAAATTAATTGGTATTAGACAATTCTGTTTGAAATAATATCACTGGAAGTTTAGCAAATATATATTCACTGGTTATCGAAACTATTCAGAAATCATAATTCAATTAATAAGTCAGATTAACTATTATTTGGTATTGTTTTAATACTTACAATTGATTGAGAAAACGTTTGTATTTACAATAATGAATCAACACAAAAAAAAACATTTGTTAGATTTGAGCATATAATGCTAATTAATAATAAGAAATATACCTATTGGTCCTATGATCAAACAAAAAAATAAATAACACGTAAATTGGAGTTGCTAAAATCTCCCATCAATTTTCATTCTTACAAACACAAAATCTTATAATTAATAAAAATATATATGTAAAGTAAAAAAAATATTCCTTATGGGTCAAATAATAAATAAGTTACATGATTGTTAAAGTTTATATCTCACAAACACATCTCTACGTACACTTTATTTAATTATTTATTAATAAATCTATTTCCGAACAACAAATTTTAATCTCTTACTATAATATGTCGGATAACATTCATTAATTCTTCTAGACCTAGGTTTAGGTAATTGTCAGCTGTCGTCAGCGAGGAAATTGGTTAACTTCTCCTGGTTCACCTTCCAAAACTTGATCTTGCCTCCGCTGGAAAATTTAGGATATTGGAAATGACACGAAATAAAAAAATGGAAAACAAAAAAATAATAAAATCAAACCAACGGAAACTAAAATATTTCAAAATGTAACAAAACACAAAAATTTCTACTAAAAAAATGTATGACAATCGTTTTCTTATAAACACGAAGTCATTTAAAATTTATGATGGAACAAATAACAAGGTAATTATAAAAAATCTTTTTAATTGGACAATAATAAGAATCTTTCATTTTTACCAATATATAATAATGAAGATTTACAATATAAAGGAATTAAAATGATTCAAAGGACTTTTTATTTATAAGAAGATCAAACTAAATACAGTCGAAATCTACAATTAGAAATTCAGAACTACAAATTGAACATTTTAGTTCCATTGAAGTAATTAAACACAAAATTTAAAATACAATAAGACTAAAAGAAAAAAAACAGAGCCATAGAGAAACTTGACATATCGCACGGTGATACAAAAGAGAAAAACAATCGTGGTTTCTCTGGATTCATGAATCCGGGTCCACGAGCACAGGCGACCAGAGTACCAGCCAGAACAGGCGAGCCACATGGGCTTGCGACCATGTATGCGGGATTAAGAGGCCCCTTTATGACTCAAGTCATGCTCACCACTCACCTACCAATCTATTTAATCTGAAATTGACCTAAGTAGTACGTAAGTCTTCCTGAAGAAGAGAACGCAGTTCTCGAAACCGGTTGCTGTTAGTCCTCATAAGTGGTGTAAACATAGTAATTTTGAATATTATAAGTAATTTATAACGACACCACAAAGTTATCTTTCAAACATTTAAGAAATTGACAAAATCCAAAATTTCGGCAAATGAATCGAGTAATACATAAATCGACTTATAAAAATATATTTAACCATCAAATATTTAAAAAATTATCACATGTTTTTTAATTTTTAGATGGTTAAAAATTTTTTTTAACTCAATTTGCCTAAATTTTCGATTGAGTCATTAACATTCTCACTGTGAGGTATGCTTTACACTTTGATGGTGTTGGAATTTGGTGTATATATTTCAATAATGAATAGAAAATCGTCAGCCTTAGTGGCTCACTTGGTTATTTATCTGAATTTTGAGCCAAAGGTTCCAGGTTTGATTTCCGGTGCAGAAACGGTTTTTAATTGTGTATTCAGTTTGGACCCGTGAGAAAATTAACACCTTAAGTCTCCAATACAATTAACATCTTAACATAGACCATGTTAGTTGCCCGAGATGCAATAAAATAAAATCTGTGTGATTTTGTAGGGTGTAATCCCAAATATATTTCAATAAAATAATCAAAATCATTGCACAATTCTATGAAGTTCATTCATTCATAATATTATGGTATATTCTACAATGTGGCATATCCAGTGACAGGTGTTTAATACCTTGTAAAAGGAAGAACGACACATGCGTGTATTCCCACACATTAGTATCATCTCCTCTAAAAAGGCAACATTCAAAATTGTTGCTGAACTATGTGAACTATAAACGGACTTAAAAAAGGAGGTTATCAACTAGACATGATTTTTTTTATGTATGTTTAGCGATAATTCTTTACAACGTTGTCCAATTTTGATTTTTGTTTCATTAGAAAGGATCTATCTCATAATTGATCCCATTTGAATTTGGCCGAGATCTGATGATGATATCCATGAGGAATCCATCAAAATCTGAAATCTCATTAAAAGCTTTTACTCTGTATGTCATACAGATTGCATAGATTACAGGCGAATAACTGGAGTCGGTCTTTTATATTTCTTTTATATTTATATTGCCTCATGTATTTTATATTACCTGGCTCTGACAGAATGACTGAAAAGGTTGGAAGCAATGAAATATTAACATAAATAGTTGATACAATTCAACCATAGCAAGATAAATTTGTATAAAAATTATATAAAAATTTCCTTTATATAATAATTTCCTTATGGCTCTGTAAATTGACACCACAAACACCAAGATAATAAATATGAAAAGACATTTAATTTAAATAAATAAATAAAAATAATATATTGTCAGACATGTTAAAGCTTCGGAGTGATCTGCTTTCAATATTATATTACTTCAAATCCACAACATAGATGGCGTTGTTATAACAATGAGAGTGAAGTAGGTATGTTGTGATGTAAAAAGCAAATTATTATAAAACAGTGAAAGAAATATTATCAACTAACTTTCAATTGACATAAAACAATATAAGTAATTAAACATTTATAAATAGTGATGGATGTTGTAAGCGTTAGATTGTGATCGCCACAAATGAATGAGAAATGATCGTAACATAGCGTTTGTGAAGGTGATTTGGTTAAAATTAATTTAAGCAGAAATAACCAAAATAAAGAATAGCTTGAGACATGCAAAGATAAGCAGAGATGTTTAGTGAGTTAATAAAATAATCAATTTCTATGTTGTACATTCAACGAAGTATCATTGATTAGTTAATTTGTAACATGTATCAAACATCTCTAATATTAATAGATTGACTACTTATTCTGTAATCCTGAAATGCACTTACACCCTTATTGACAGATATGAAGATTGAGAAAGCCAAAGGCCTCGATTTTTCTCTTTATTAAAATAAAGAGGAAAATTGAGGTCTCCTTAATCCTCATACTTGTCTCTGAATACGGGTTTTAGAGCTTATTGACAATTTATTAAAAAAAAAAAAAACAATAATTTTTCAAATGTTAATCTTGTCTCAGATCATTGAGACGTTTTGAGTGAAATTAATCAAATCTTCAACACAAACAGCATTTGTAATAATTGTGGATTTAATTTGTGTTTGGAAGAAAAGACTTCACAATGAAGATATTTTTATTTAAAATCATAAACAATATCAGGTAAATTTGAAACCCTAACAAATAAATATAGAAAATATGATTGATTTTTTGACAAAACAAATATGTCTAAAATTTCAACAATTTTAATTAAAAATATAGTTAAAATTTTGTTATATAGTACCAAAAAGTAAATTTTGACTCTCATAATTCTTAAATCAATCACCAATCATATCTATATATTTGTTGAACAAATCATCGTGTATGTATTAAATAAAAATATTTGCATTAAAATCTATTCTTTATTCTCCAACAAAACATAGAAAATCATAGAAACACTAGATGATAAATTTCGATGAAATAACTATGAAGCAATATCATGTCAGGACTTGCAGCAGCCTCCTGAATTAAAACTGTAAATTGGGTCATGCAGACAGATGCAAATCAAACAAGATGATTCATGCGATGCGAAAATATGTCAAATTTATAAAAAAAATAAACAGTAACAACCTTTTTGAAATGACATTTTTTGGGGATGACAAGATGCGGGGGGATGACAAGATGCGGGGGGATGGAGGTAAGATAAAAATAATAAGATGTATGTAGATGTTCATGAAGAGTTGAGATATTGTATGTAACACAATGTGACGTGCGAGATGTGCATACAGACAAACAGAACCAACCAAATACTGACTGATTCCAACCATTCGTGGGAACTGCAAACCATTCATTTTATACATATTATATTGAAGATGAAGTGACAATACCTTGTTATACAATACATTATATATCGATTGAATAATGCAGCTGTGTTGACTCAATTTCAAAATCAAAATATATTATTAGATGGTCGGTGGCAGAGTGGGCATCGTCCTGGATTAGTAATCCAGTGATGACGAGTTTGAATCCCACCCTGCCTCTACCAATTTCATTCACCTATAGTACAAGTATTTATGCTTAGTTTAGGGAACGTATTGAGGATGTATTATGTTCATGTTGTAAGAACATATTCATTCTTTAAAAAAAATGCTATTAAAAGTTGAAACTAGTTGTAAAAAACTCAGAAAAGTAAGAGGTAATAGCAGTTTTTAAAAATGTAAACAATTGTCAATTTTTCTGTTCTAACTTCTCAGATAATATAATATTAAGATTGTCCCTTACTATAATTTTTTTATAAATGATTCTATAAAGAATTAAATTCTATATTTTTTATATTTTGTAAGTGACATGATTATAACTTTCGATTAAATATGCCATTGTCATAACTAACGGAGCATTTCTGAATTATTTTTTCCATGTAAATGAAAACAAATGAGTTAATATTCTAATATATGTAATACAGGAGAGAATATCAATTGTATATGAATGTAGTTGCAAGAGATTGGTACTTCATCATTGATTACAAAAAAAAACATTTTCCAGCATCAACCATATAAATTTATGAAATGCTTGACACACAAATTAAACTAAATCTCTAATATTTTTAATGTAAAAAATATGGATAATTTTCATCAAAAAATTGACTATAATATACAGTGGACCCCAGGTAATTCGGCCTCCCCTGTAATCCGTGCTGAATGATTTATTCATTATTAAATTCCACGTTATATGTTTTGCAGTAAATATAGAATCATACCATTTTTATATGTAATTTGTCCGATTACAAAGTACACTTTTTCAAAAAGTTCCGGACTATAGGAGGTCTGTGGTAGCACTCTACAAACCGACAAATTTGCCTATTCGACGCCTTGCAAAACATTTGTCAGATTACCACGAGTCGACTGTACATAAAATACACAAAGATATATAGTGTTTATATGTGGGAATGCATCAAGAAGTATCGATAACAAAATAGTATTTTCTATTCAATGAGAAAATATGTTTGATTATATAAGTAAAGATATAACTAAATTCCTAAGCAATACTTAATCGATTAACTAATTGAGATTGACCGATATATAAAAATCTAATATAAATTGAATATCATAAGGGATCCAAAACAAATGGTTGAAAACATGCCCAGCAGAAGCGCAATATGCTCTTTGACATTTCGTAAAAGAATGTTGCGAGTATCGTAGTCAGCGAGGTGAAACTTTTAATATAAGTGTAACAAAGCGACAAATAATATAGCAGGCATGCCAACAAAGCCAACGTGCAAAATGTAATGAAGAGATTAGGAGGATGGGCAGGATGATGGGACATGGCAGACAGATTGGGACTAGGGGCTGGTACGATTCATTGCTCAGCCATTGGACAACGCCATATCTTCACTTCACCGCTACTGGAAAACCAAAATACCCCAATTTCATTTTAGTTTAGTCACTTCCAACCAACTTATTGCAGTCTGTCACATTACATTACCTCAAAATAAGAAAACAATATTTTCCCCGATTATTGAATAACAAAGAATCGGTTGTAATCAACGCGTTACTTTCAACGACATAGTATGATAAAAATTGCAATAACTTCACTGTCCAAAACAAAGCTGGGATTAATTTTTTACATGTTTTTACTATTGTTTGAGTTCAAATACTTAACGAGTATTGTGTGTAGAGTGTATTACAAGATTCGCCTTGATGTTTTTTTTATGAATCATGACAAATAGTGTCCCTTGTAATGATTCAGGAATGATCAATTTTAAGTAGACAATAGAGTATGTCTGCTCTGTGATGACATCTATCAGAAGAAAAAAAATTCAATTCTATTTCAAAAACTTTCTTTTTTTGTGATGATGAATCTGTTCTTCCCAATATTACACATATTTACAATATACAATATTTTATTCCATGCACATAGTATATTTTATTACAGACGTTCACATGGTGTCTAATTAAAGGGTCCTTATTACCTTCTTCCGTGAAACCAATACTTCTAAACCTTGATTTATTTATTTACAATCATAATAATTATCCTCATAAGCTAGACAGCCCTGGGTGGGCCTTGGCTGAGTTTTCCAGTTTCTGATATATTCAGAAAGTTATTGCAAATTTTTACATCATAATTATTTGATAATCATGTAAAATCGCACATAGAGTAATGTAATGGGACACACCACACAAACGGATTAATAATCATCGATAAATCCAATTATATTGTTACAGAATCAAATCTACAGTAAAATAAATAACACCAATTTAATGAAATAAATAATTGAGATTATGACATTACACCACGTTATATATGAATAAGTATCTTTAGTTAAATTATATAGGTATGTCTATGAAATTATTATGAATGGTATGACTAAAAAAACAACAGATATATATTACAAGTAACAAAATATACGAAAGGAATAGATTATTAAAAATGATGAACCATTTCAGTGATGAAAAAATTATTTAAGATTGACAAAACATAATGAGCATAAAATTTTATTAAATTTATTAAGGTAAGGATAATGGCTAATCAATACAGGCGCAGCAGACGGATTTTAGAATTCTTTGTATAGGAATTCATACAAGTGAGTCCACTGATCGGCAGCGATTGGATCGTCGACGCTTACAATAGGAAAAGCAATAATCCATATGGATATGTTAACCATTATAATATAAATTTGGATCTTTGATGCTTAGATTTATTCATGTATTCTTTACAGTTGTTTAATTTTTTTTATTTGCGTACGAGACCCGCTTTACTGGGAACATACCCGTGCCGGAGCGAGTATCAAAATGACATTTTATAATCAGATTGTCTCATCACAATTGAACCCTACAAATAACTCATATATTAAGTAAGTCCAAATAAATTTCAAGTTGCAAATTAACAGCCAAAAAACAAAAACACAACACTTGTCACTATGTCACTGGCATGTCCATAGATGAAAGCGACAAGTGCTTGGAACATGATAATACAATATACAGGTTGGCAACACTTCTTATGATAGGGTAACATTCGTTTTACAGCTAGGGGGACCCTTTTATATAAAACTCGAATATTTTTTGATGTTCCTTATTTCAGTTGGCAGTATGTTGAATAGTTTAGATGTTTTTTACTCGGCAATCTCACGAAAACGGCTGAAAGTTTTGGATGAAATTTGAAATTAAGATATGTTGGTATATCCTATAAAGCAATGGGGCTTAATATTTTTTAAATTCATTCTAATTAATTTTCACTAAATATTTTCATTGAATAAAATAATGTACGAGCCGAGCATGCGATAACCAAGCCGAAGAATCATTTGTGTATTTGCATTATCAATCGAAAATTGTCAACAAGTCCAAATGACAGTTGTGTCGGCAACCCAATTGGTACGTCTCTGTGGATGCACTGCACGATCCTTCCACTGTGCCTGTATGGATGCTAGCCTTATAAGTGACTAATGACATCTATTGGAACAAAATCAAATGAAGTAATGACACAAGGAATGTAATATTAACAAAAGAAAAACATTATGACTCATGTATCAGATGACTATATGAATGACATAACTATACATGTACATATTTCTAACAAAACATTTTAATAATATGTATAAACAATGTACATTAAATATAGACATACAAAACAATAAATTAGACAAGAAACAGTAAAATATCATGTGCAGAAAATGTAATTTGTCGAACCAAGCAACTATGTCAGTGATTTAAACAAGTATTTTTCTTTATATAAAAGATTTTAACGCAAGATGATGTTCAGTCAGTTTAAAAAATAAAGCTTTAACTGCTTCTGTACAGTTCTTTTATTAAATAATGTACACCATAATTCCCAAAAATAATACTTAATTGCAAAATTCAGCAATAAATTCATTATTATTCATCTGTAAGATATAAAAATAATATAAAATTGGGTAGATACATTATACAAACCATCTGTAATGTCAAGAGAGAATTTATCACCAAATTCCTTACAATTATAAAATTATAAACATATTTTGTGACGGAAAATTATAAATTCAGGAGCCGTACTGATACTAAAATATCAATATCACAAGATATTTTAATATCAGTATTTTCTGTAGTACAGGTATAGAGTTTTTTCCATTAAACATTGATTTTTTCATGATAAAGATGTATACATATTCTATGCATAAAATATGCATAAATTTATGTATAAAATCTTCTATGCCTTTAATAATATCGTAAGTATATTATTAAAGACGCCAGGTGGGTAATTTATTTCACCACATAATCCCAATCTCTGATCAAGGTGATCTCAATATGACGTATGGACATGGCAAAAGATTGTGAAAGCAGAAATAATGCTGTTGAATTGACGCATCTTAGACAGATGTATAGTAGAATAATGCAGGATTCTAAGAGATGTTTAATGAGAGTGCATTAAAATGGTTCAAATGCTGAAAAAATAATGATTAACAATGTTATGAAGCGAGTGTACAAGGTTGAGAGTAGTAAAGTGAAAAGTAGAGTTGTTGACCATGAATAAATAGATACGATAAAATGACACATTAATGTTGGTAATGTAAAAGTAAAAGAAATAAGTAAGATGAGATGTCACTGACATAATGAAACACAAGAACAGTTCTTAAAATTTAACAAAGAAAATATACAAAGCTAACAGGAATAGAATAAGGATGGCACGACCATGTTCACTACAATCTGAGGGAAATTTAAGAATCTTGGATAATAGACAGACTTGTTTCTGTCAAAGAGCTCTCTGGGAGGCATCTCGCACTCAGGTCGTCTGGATCACAGAGTAACAACTCCCTAAATGAGTTGGACAGAGTCAACGATGCGGCTAACTATGATCTGTTGGCGCAGAAGACAGATACTTCCTATTTGTACCTATCCTCATCTTCCTGACATACCTAAAACTCATTATACCTACATCCTTACCTGAACGTGGCAACAATCATCCCGCGCGCGAGCCCGCCACGTTCGTCAGTCTTGAGAATACGCGTCTCCCTGCATCATCTCGTGTCACACAAGCGCCGTGCGCAATACATATAAAACCATTTTAAATACGTTCGCGGCTTTCGCAAGTATATTACAGACAATAATTGTGAACATAGTTTATTGAATCAATGACGAGAAGGAAGGACAAACGCGACAGAGGAAAAGAAGAAAACAGCTGGCACAGTAAGTCCACTCCTTTCATTTTCCGTCTAGTCCAATCTGTTCTTTGCCGATATCGCACAATGATCAATGCTTTAGTGTTGGTGGTCCTATATAATGGAATAGATTGCCTCCAGATGTCCGCAATGCTCAAAGTATAAGTACTTTCACGAAAGGACTGAAAACAGCTTTGTTTCGTAGAGCAGCACATAGCTAAACTATCAGTGCCCTTTGAATGATCTTGAATCATCAAACGGCACTATATAAAATCCCTTATTATTATTATTGTATAAGATGTATGAATTGGGATGCATGTTAAGATAGAAAAACATGTCGTGATAGTATGTATATAAAAGAATGAAATTGAAGTGTGGAATTCGGTTCTCTCTGACTATCTCCAATAGGGAGACGGCGTGACGGTATGCATATTTTGTAAAAAAATATATAATTTAAATAACTAGAAAAATATGAAATGACCATAGTTAAAATATAATAATCTTACTTGGAGGCCGTGAATATCTGTGTTGAGTTGGTTGTGACATCGTTTATAGCGGAGTTGTCTCCTTTGCTTTGAGCTAACAGTCGGCACGACTCCGCGTCCCACAACTTGAGCTGTCCTCCACGACACCCTGAAGCTAGAAGGTTGCCCCCGCGCAGGAGGGCAAGCCCCATCACCCAACCTTTGTGGGCGTTGTAAACAGTCTGAAATTGCATTCAGCAAAAGAAGAATTATTTTTTACATACATTGAATTTAGATTATTATTATCATTCTCAATTTGGTCTTTGGATGCACCAGTTGATCAAAGGTTGTGCAATTTCAATAAAACATTAATATAACAGATATTTAAATAAATTGTAGCCATTGCCCGTTACAACGTTCAAAATACATTTGAAGTTAGGGTTTAAGCATATTTTTAGTACAGGCAATTCGCCTTCTGATCAATGTATATATGTATATTTAAATAACTACATAATTAAACCATTAAACAATTGATATGTCAAACAAAACTGTATTTGCTTTGTTAAACATAATAGTAAACATAAAAAGTTATAAGGGGGGGGACAGACACACTAAATGTTCTACTCTGAATTCTGAGTAAATCCACGTATGAAACATATTTGCTGCGAAGCCTCTAAATTGGCGTTTTTTGACTTCAAAGTTAAAAAACCGTGAAAAATATAGACCCTGCATACAAATCTTGCATATCTTGGCTCGATACTTTGTCGATATGTTAAGAGAAATAAATTCTCTTGAGCAAATCGACAGTTGGATTGTTTATATTTGCTACAAATGCATTTAATAGTGAGGTTGACTGGTAGAAATAGTTCAAGAGCAGTAAGTCTGCTACAATATGTGAAAAATATCTTTTTTGCATAATAAAAGAATATTATCATAATTTGATCTGGTTCATTGTATACAAAAATAAAGTCTTTGTTTGAATTTGTTTTTAAAAATGAAATGAAATGAAAAGAAGAACCAATTGAATTTGTATTGTGAGAAAACAATGGATAGATGAATAATGGACTCACATGCGGTGGGTCCTGTGAACTGAGATGCCATCTCTTGATGCTGGTGTCTCTTGAGCCAGAGAAGAGGATATCTTCAGACAGAGCAAGACACTGTACACCATCATAGTGTGGTGGTTCCAGATGAAGACGAGGAACTACGCCATTGACTCCTGTACCGCCTCCTCGAACTTCAAATACCTACACACAAACAGAAATTATTTACAAACATACAAAGAATTATCAATGATTATCTTAAAAGATCATGTGGGCCACAAAGAACAAAATTAGGTCTGTCTATTGCTTGGTCGGTAGATGTGCAAACCGTCCCCCAATTCCGCCGAAAATTGTCAAGATATTTGCCGATAATTATACCATCATTGTTCGGTAAATGTGGCAACACTCCCAACCTTTTCCTCTCCCAAAAATATTGCTACCTACATGAGTAGTCAGCTGTAAATACAATCGTCTACAACTCAGCATCGTGACATCACTGACAGTTGAAGAAGTAAAATAGTTTCAATACGCTCGAAATTTACATATTTCGTGTCCTTTTGTGTTGATCAACTAAATACTACGCGCCGTGCGCCCTTTTAATATACCCATACCATGTTTGGAAGTGGTGTGTCTTACATCATGTTATGATACAAGAGCTAGGTATAGTGAGTGCCTTCCGTGAAGACCTTACAGACGAAGGAAGAAATTCGCCACCAGGTAGGTGCAATATTCCCTTTTCTCTGTATCCAACAATCATGCTGTTTTGCTATTTGAGCTAGGCAGAGAGAACTGATTACCAGACTCAACTCTCTTGACATACATTTCTCTCTTCATTCACATCCATGCATCGTTTTTTAAACATGCTCTTCTTACTTTCCCAGCCTTTAACATCCTATTTAAATTGTCTAATCAAACAAATCTGTCATAAATAATTAACTGCAAGTGTCAATGCTCTGATCTCAATGTGTGACAATTTATTCAACTTTAAAGGTCTGTTCACACCTTTTTGACTCTGTCCAATTCTTTAGTATTCGTACCTTATGATTCGGACAATAATCTCTAGTGTACAATCTGTTTGAATATTTTCGAAATGATACCAAATGGTAACATATTGAATTATATAAAAATAATTAAATACTGACCTTAATATAATGATCTTTAGATCCTGTGACAACAATGTCATCGACGTCTGTGAGAGGACCAACTGCCAGACACATCACAGCGGCTTGGTGACTTGTAGTTACTTTGTTTGTACATTCAAACCTACAATTATTAAATTATTTATTGTACCCACAGACATGGAACTTAAATAAAAAAATGGGTATTTAGTTGTTAAACTAGTTAAAAAAATATTTGCACATAAAAAATTATGACATATCAACATTGATTCTCTTGATATTGTGAAATAAGTTGCATTACGTGGCCCAAAAAGAACGACCAAAAAATGTAAATTGTTTCATGTTCCAGTATACAGAGCGAACTATCGAAAATTCTCCATTATATCGGGCACATGCCATCAATATAGTGAAAAAATTATAAAGTTAATATTGGTCATAACAAAAAATATAATTTCACATAATTTTTTGATATTTGGATTATATTCATTAGACGTCTACCGTATCCACGGATCCGTTCAATTAAAAAGAAATAATCATGAAACTGATTTAAAACAGCAGAAAGGGCTTTTGCGGTACAATATTTTTCGGAATTATATATTTTACAATCCTAGATATTTCGAATCAAACTTAATATTTTCATATCGTCTGGGAAAATTAAAATCATCACATCCTGAAATATAATTACAAGGTACAGTGCTGGGCCCTCTATTATTTATTGTCTATGTCAATGATATATTTAAACAGCAGTTAAATGGAAAAATAATTTCCTATGCTGATGAAACAGAGTAATTGAGGGGGGTGCATGGAATACGGTTTGTGAACTAGCGAATGCCGACATCAATATGTTAAAAAACTGGTTTGATACGAATCTTCTATCATTAAATACCGAAAAAACACACTTTATCCCATTCTCTATTAATAAACTGAAAACAGATCTGGATTTGAAAATAACCATACATCATAATAATTGCAACACCAGCAACTGCCGCGAAATTTGCTCAACACTACGACCAACCTCAAAGATAAAATACCTCGGTATTATTATTGACCAAAACATGAAATGGTGACTTAGTTAAACGAATAAGGAAATGTATTTATATTTTCATAAGACTAAGAAATGTATTAAATTTAAAAAACCTAAAAAACATCTATTATGCGACGGTCCATTCCTTGCTTATCTATGGAATCGTTGGTTGGGGAGGAGCATATGACAATATTTTAAACCAAGTTAGAGTTGTACAAAAATTAATCATAAAGGTTATACTTAAGAAAACACGCACTTTCCCCACTACAACACTATTTGACATGTTCAAAGTACCCAAAGTAGATAATATTTATAAAAAAGTGTCTATTTTGCAAATTTTCAAAGATAATGTTATACCAAAAATTGAAAAAAATAAGTCTCTGCGATTCCAAAATGATTTTAAAATACCCAAATGTAATACAGGACAATTACAAAACAAAAACATTTATTTGGGAATAAAATTTTTCAATTGCCTCCCAAATGAATTAAAGCAGATAAAAGAATTTAAAAAATTTAAACATAAATTAAAATTGCACTAACTTTCTAAAATAGTAGTTTTCGATTTTGTTGTTTTGATTTGTTTCAATTTCCAGTATTTTCTTTTTTTATTTTTGAATATGTGTTTTGATATATTTGAATCGTCTATAATTCAATATTACTCATTTTTCAATTATTTTCATGTTTTTCTTTTTTTTGGTTTGAATATGTATTCTGATATGTTTTCTCATTTGAGTATTCTTCTTTTTCATTTATTTTCAACCTTTTTATGATGTTTATTTGATTTTTTTTCTTCATGTATGATTTTATTTAATTACTTTTACTTTTATGTTGACTTTGCTTTGTATTGATATTTTTTATTTTGTTATAAGTGCTTCCCTCATCAAGCACAAGATTGTAATCTTTTTGATGAGGTACTGCAGGGAAAAATATGTAAGAATATTATTACTAGTGAATTTATATATTGATTTGTATTATAAAATATATTAAAAAATAAAATAAATAAATAAATGTCATTTATAAAAACCAAAAATAAAATGGGACCTAAATGGGACCCTTGTGGGACACCACTGATTGCTCTTAATTTAAACGAAGAGAAGGAATTAATCTTGACGTATTGCTTCCTATTGCAAATGTATGACTCAATCCAATTTCAGAAATGACCACTGATACCTAATTTGTTAAGTTTGTGTAGCAGTAAGTTATGATCAACTTTGTCGAATGCCATATCTAACAAGACACGTAAACACGAGATCCAATATAAATTGCGGGATGAATAAATCTTTAAATGAAATTTAATTTTAAGATATTTATTAATATAATTTTATTTTTCATTGATGTATATATTTCATTTTTCATTACATTTGAAAAACTTGATTTTTAATTGTTTTTGGAATGAAAAGGATGAATAGTTTCGGTGTGACCAATGGTCAGATCTGCACGGATACGTCCGTATTGAAATTGGCAGCAGATTGCAATCCCCAGTTTTCAGCGTTGTATTGCGCACGTACCACAAGTTGATATAATATGATTTGATATACCTCTGTGAAAGTAGCAGAGTGTCTCAAAAAAGTTAAATACACAAAAAAGTTCTTACATTCTTAAATCCCAGAGGCGAACTTTATCATTAGAAGCAGCATACAGAGTACTTCCTTGTTTATTGAGCATAATGTCGTATATCTGAGATTCACCAGGTGGAAGTTGTACAGATCTTGATACAGCGGCTAGAGTTAACATACCACTCTGGGTTGTTCCCGATGAGCTGAAAACAACAATATTATACATACACATATATCAACATCATACATGAAATGGAATTAAATTATGAAAATAATGGTCACTGCATTTTCATAGTCACGATTTAACGACTGGAATAATCTCCTGATAGCTCTCTCACTCTGAATGCATTGAATATTAGTTTCCACCTTGTAGGTATAATTTACCAATATAATATCTTATTTTTTGTGAGTGTTTCTTGTTACAAAGGTTTCTTGTCAAATGTATGAACATACGTATGTAAGTAAAAACTATTTATCTGTCGAAAAGCAGATTTGACGGTCCCAAACAAATTAGAAATTTTATTTAATAAAAACCTAAAACAGAATTGTTGTGTAAAATAATAAAAACAAAGAAATTAGTATTTTAATTGCAATACTCTTTGAATTTATAAAACGCCGTTTAGTGATACAAGATCACTCCAAGGACGCTATGCTTATTTGTCAGCTCAACGAAACAAGGCAGTCTTTAGAAGTCTACCGAACGAGTCAATGCTCTGAGCTCCACGTATGTCAAGGGGCAAATTATTCCACTTTAAAGGCCCGTTCACAATGAAACCGCGATCTGTCTGACTCTGTCCAATTCTTTTAAAGAGTTGATACTATGTGATCCAGATGATCTCAATGTAAGCTGTCTTCCTTATGGAACATTCTTTGACACAGTAATTGAATGTAGAGAGGAGCCAAGTCGTTCAGAGCATTAAACACCATCAATCATATCTTATAGTATGGGCATTTCAACCAGTGTAGTTTGTTTACATTATGTAATGAATAATTAAGTCTTACCATAAAGTTTTGATGGATCGAACTGGTGATGTGCGTAGATCCCATACTCTGACATAAGCTCCAGAGACACTGAAGACCAGCCTCGTCATTGGGTCATATCTAACAGCCACAACATTGTTTGGATGTCCCACTAGAGTATGTTGAACACTGCCCGTACCAAGGTCCCACACTTTCACTGTTCGATCTGATAAACAATAACAAATATTGTAGAGGCATAGAACACAATAAGATACTCTTGACCAGTATTTTACTATGGAAAAATAATAAGATTGAAGTGATGTTTGACAATTCAGGATCATTTCCTGGACACTGATAGTTCAGTCTTATCTTGCTCTATGAGACAAAGCTATTTTCAGTCCTTCAGAAATGCTCTGAGGAACCGTTTTAGAATAGTTCTTCCACATCATCAGTGATTTCGGGCGTCCCGTAAGAGCAGGGTAATCGAAAATATAAGATGACTTCCACCAACCATTCTGAATGTTGCATTTTTAGGTGAGACGATACCGATGTGTGGGGATACCTACAGGATTGTGTCATGCTTCCTTTTATAAGTTATACGCACCCCCACACCCATCGTTGGTTACCCCACATTGTGTGATATGCCATGATGGTATGAATGAATGAAATTAATGAACAATAAAAAAATAGATACAAACCAGCTGCCGCACTAAATAGAACATCATCAGTGGCGTGGAGAGACAGAACTGCACTATTATGTCCTTCAGCAATGTGGGTACAATGCAAGAGGGCACGGTCCGATGGCTGAATCTAAAATAGAAATATAAAATTACATAACTCTTCAATAGTGAATGAATTATTCATAGTGTGACTATTTGAATAGGAAATAATTATCAACAGTAAACTTAGGAATAAGATTAATAATATTAGGTCATACTAGATCATGCCATTTTGTTATTTGGCATAGGCAAATTGATTTGAGGGGTTTGGAACTACATAACACGTTTTACTCAGAAGGAACACGCATTCATAGAAAACCTTTAACATACACAAACAAGACGCATCTCAAACTCTTTTGAGATCAATACACCAGCCCGACTGTGGAACGATCTTCCCTTCCTAATTCTGTGTTTCCCCCTTCTTACAACTCGGGTCTGTCCAAGAACCATATTTCCTTGAGGAGATTGCAAACCCTCCCCAACCCAAATCATAACAGCTGTCCCAGGCATAGTAATAATGATAAACACTTCCTTGCACCCTGCACAAGTGACGAATTTATTGCCATATGGCAATTTATTTCAACAGTAATAAGGGAACTAATAACTGGGAAAGGGTGATAAGGGAACTCAATAAGAAGGCATAGTTGGTGAACGTTGCGCAAGCGCATAAAGTGATCACGTAAACCAGCCGATGACAGGTCGTAAGCCCTGTAGGTGCCTCGAGTTCCTGGTTCTTCTACAATATCCCAACTTCTATTGAGATGTTAAAAAAATTTGTCAATAAAAATATTTCAACTAACCAGTGTTAATATTGTAGAAAAGCAATATTTGCTTGAGAAACAAAATTAAATAAATTTCTCCTCGGCTGGGGATTGAACCCAGGAAGCTTGTACAAAAAAAAAAAAAAAGAAGCCAAATGGCATTTCAAATGTGCTACGGCAGCCGGCGTAGTCATGTTAAGAAATGAATATTTATTTTAACCGCTAGCTGAAAGTTTTTTTTTTTGTAAAATTGTTAAATAATAACACTATAAAAAATTTAATAGTTTATGTACCTTATTAGAGAATTCCTTGATAACCCCTCCAATGCTGTGGTCCTGTTGCACGGTGTTGCCAGTGAGACGGCTGAAGACATTGTCCATCCTCCTGTTGGGAGGGGGAGATCCGGGGGGCGTGGCCGAGTCCAGACCCGCCTCCCTGACAAAGTTAGTGGCCCAACAACAACAACAACAACCAAGCAAGCATTAGTCAACAAGCACAGGCGGGTTAAATCATCATCTCTTGCCGTTGCATCAAGATAATACAACAATCAATATATGGTTACTGAAGTTATTCAGTTTTATACTCAGTTTTTTTATGAATCTTTGACTTTCGTACACACATACCTAGACGGTAGAATTTTTGACTGTTCAAAGAATTTGTGTGAAGTGTATTATTTTGGTCATTATAGTAGTCCAGTTGGCAAAAAGCCATAGTATATTTTGATATATTGAAATGGAAATTTTCGGTCAAATGGAATATGTACTTAATCTGAGTGTATATGAACAAAAGTTTTAATACATGGAGTTATCTAAGAATATATTATGTATAAATGTCAATATACACAGTCATCTAGGGAAACGAGTAAAAGTCAATAGACAAAGCCATCCAGGAATATATGTATAGAAGAGTCATCTAGGTAAATATGTAAGAATGTCAATAGATCATCTAAGTTAATATGAATAAAAGTCAATAGACGGAGTCATCTAGGTAAAAAAGTAAAAATGTCAATAGATCATTTAAGTTAATATGTATAAAAGTCAATAGATGGAGTCATTTACGTAAATATGTAAAAATGTCAATAGAACATCTAAGTTAATATGTATAAAAGTCAATAGATGGAGTCATTTAGGTAAATATGTAAAAATGTCAATAGAACATCTAAGTTAATATGTATAAAAGTCAATAAATGGAGTCATCTAGGTAAATATGTAAAAATGTCAATAGATCATCTAAGTTAATATGTATAAAAGTCAATAGATGGAGTCATCTAGGTAAATATGTAAAAATGTCAATAGATCAGCTAAGTTAATATGAATAAAAGTCAATAGACGGAGTCATCTAGGTAAAAAAGTAAAAATGTCAATAGATCATTTAAGTTAATATGTATAAAAGTCAATAAATGTAGTCATTTACGTAAATATGTAAAAATGTCAATAGAACATCTAAATTAATATGTATAAAAGTCAATAGATGGAGTCATTTAGGTAAATATGTAAAAATGTCAATAGAACATCTAAGTTAATATGTATAAAAGTCAATAAATGGAGTCATCTAGGTAAATATGTAAAAATGTCAATAGATCATCTAAGTTAATATGTATAAAAGTCAATAGATGGAGTCATCTAGGTAAATATGTAAAAATGTCAATAGAACATCTAAGTTAATATGTATAAAAGTCAATAGATGGAGTCTTTTAGGTAAATATGTAAAAATGTCAATAGAACATCTAAGTTAATATGTATAAAAGTCAATAGATGGAGTCATCTAGGTAAATATGTAAAAAAGTTAATTGACAGAGATAAATAATGTGTAAAAGCCAATGGTATGAATATGAATCTGTTGTCAATGGCGATGGTGTAGATGATTGTGAATGATTTATAAGAATTTTTTAAACTAAATTGCACTTAACAAATCAAGAAACTATACATTCTTTTAAAAAATCAACAGTAATAAATATGAACCATGAGATAAAACTTAAAAAAATGTTAACTTTTCCTTGCTAAATGATAGTTACTACTAAACTAACCAGGTTTTCCAGCTCAGAGATACAAGAAGGTCTTAATTTTACTGTCTATGACAAATTGAATCTAGGATGGCAACAAATTACAGAAGAAAGTGTGCAGGGCCATTCCATGAAAATGGAGACTAAATAGAAAATATGTTAATTCTATTTTAGCATCAGTCCATATGAAAAAAGCTATACATGCTAGTTTTATCTATTAAGAAAAATGTAAGCTATTGATTGAGATACTATGTAGTAACAGATGTCTATTGTGGGTAACAGATGTCACCTCTTATTACTACAAAAAACTTTATTTTATTCATTTTGTGGTTTACGATTATCTAACCAGTACATTTCTGCTGAAAATTATTTATGCAGTGAGTATCGTAGAATGAGAGTAGGTATTTATGAAAAATAATATTGGCTAAGCACATGACTGACAAATGAAGAGCATAACAACAAAGAACAAAGCATACACACAGAATTCAACTGATATCTGAATATCAGTTATAAAATTAATCTGAAATATCTTACTAACAATCTGAGTTGACAATCATAGAGACTTTCAATGTAACATTTTTTAAAGACTGCAGTTAAATAAAACTATTTCAACCCTCGAAAATCAAAACAAAACAAAGCGTGGAGTTTGCACTGGTTCACCAATAAAACAATATATACTTTTTTTCCATAAAGAAAAAATATGTCCTTAGAACACGTACATAATACCACTTCATACATTCCTTATAATCTAAATATTAATATTAAGTGTAAAGAGTGATAATAAAAATGGATTTTGACAAAAGCATCTGAAAAGGAACCAAAAATTATATTAAATACATACATAAATAGTTATAAAAGAAATTCATGTAGATAAAGTAATATTGTAGAAATAAAAGTAAATTAATATGAAAAATATGAATATAGAATTTAAATAATAAAAATATTGTTCTGTCCATAGAATAATAATAAAACTATACAATACTCATTCCCATACAATACCTCGCTGAACAAGTGAAGCCGTTTTATTGGCCGGCTCGTGTCAATATATGTATGACTCTGCTATAATTTAGCAAGTAATTTTGCTATTTTGCTAACTATTCTATAAATAATTTTGCAAGCAGTTAAAAAATTCCCTATTTGGAGAACGTATCACGCAGACGGCCAAATGATTACTGAATGCTCGTAGCAAAATGTTGACCAAATTAGTCAACGTAAAGCAGTCTCATTTACTGCAAGCTAAAGAGTATTCTATGCTATTATTATTCTATGGTTCTGTCAATAGCATTTGACATTAATTAATTTTATGTTGATGATTTTGGAGAAATTTTAGTAATACAGTTTGGATTTATAAAGTAAATAGAGTTTTAATGAAAATCAATATTATATTATGAAGATTATTGTACACCTAAACAATTTGGAAAAAAACTACAAAATATATCTTTTTATATTACTTTTCAGGCAACTAACAGGTACAATGTCAAATATTAATTTAACACGCACCCAATAGCAAGTTGTCACATTCTGGTGACTTATAATATTGATTGTTACACAAATTCAGACTGAGACACAGTTGAAAACTGTGTCTCCATCAGAAATTGAACCTGGGACCTTTGGCTCAGGATCTGGGACATCTGAGCCAGAAAGGCAGACAAAATTAAATACAATTACTTCAACTTATCTGTCAGAAAGTGAGTAATTTATTTGAATTTATGGTTTGAGTATGTTGTTTTATATATAAGAACGTTTATACATGGGCAAGTTGAAGAAAATTAAGAAAGTTGATTAAATTTTGTATTTAATTATGAAAAAATGTTATCTGTGTTTCATTTCAATCAATAAATCATTTAAATGAAACACAGATGACAAAAGAGAAAATAATAAAAAGAAGATAAGTACCCTCAGTTCATAGAAAAGTATATATTTTTGTCATTTTGAGTAAAATAATAAGAAATCTAATACAATGCGATGAAATAGAATCATATTTGCATCGTTATTAGATCTAGTTGCTTCGTGGTTAGTATAAAAAGAACATAAAATGTGATTGATCAAAATAAATACAAAAGTACAATAATTAAACCATAATGTGTGTAATTTGTAATGGACTGAAATAAATAAAGAAATAATAGTTGATAGAAAAACCCAACATGACATGCAGATGCAAGCAATTTCAAAAACTAATTTGTTTTAAGGTTATGTTATGAAGACATACCAAAAGACATGCAAATTCATATTGATTAAGGTTTTAGTAACACATCAACCATTTAGTCATGCAACTTTTTAATATGATTAGAGAATTTCTAAAATTAGTTTGAACAACTGTTTTTTTTTACCAGATTTTGTAGATTTTTTTTGAATATTCTATTATTCTGGGTTGCTAACTGAATGGTTTTTCTCAAAAACAGGGGATTCAAGTTTTGAAATGAAGGGTTAAACTTGTTAATTTTGTCAACGGATAATTTGTGGTGAAACATCATTATACTATGTAGGTATAAATGAAAACACTAATTTGTTTAAGTTTCACTATTTAATTTAACACTGGCACTGACCGGTGTCGATCTGTTGAAGACCATTGTCCTGTCAGGACGATTGTCTTTGTATTATATATAGGTGAACGAAATCGGTTTGATATAAACTCGCGACCACTGAATTACTAACCCAGATATATAGCCATATTTTCTATGGTCATCTTATTATGCAAAAAACAATCTATACATAATGCGGCAGACTTATTGCCCGTAGGAAATTTCTGCCAGTCAATTTATTACTTGGAATCAGTTGTATAAAGAAGAACATTCTTAAGGAGATAATATAAGTTTATTTTAAATATATACATTTTAAATAGTTATGTCAATTAGCTATGAAAAAAATGTAGAAGCAAATAAAAATTATCATAAAATATATGATTTGCTAATTTATGTTTGCAATATTACAAAAGAAAGCAAATGAATTTGTTGAACTGAAAGTGTGTATATCTCCTTTACTTATTGATGTATTGAAACCAATTGAAACAATGAAAATCACAAAACAAAACGTAAATAAAACATATTCAAGTAGATAAATGGTTTTTATTAAAAATGTCTGTATAATTATTATAACACATTGTGTTTGTGACTGTAAAAAGTAAACAAAACATCATATTTGTTAAGTTACAACATCATGCTAATCATACATAAAAACACATAAATAACAATCTCAATGTCCAATAAAACAGTAAAACATAATTATGTACCTACATATATGTTAATTACAATACAATGTAGATTTAGAGTTAATAACAGTATAAAATATACACTAGTCATATTATATTTATTTGGCACACGCGGTTTGATCTTGAATAAGCAGAAGGGAACCACTGAGCTAAACGGAGCGGTCAGGGAAGGATTTGTGAAGATATATCTAATGAAAGCGTTTAAGAGAAAGCATTCAGCGATGCAATTAATCTTTGTCCTCCGTAATGGATAAATCTGTTAAAAGACTGAAAGAGAAAAAATACAAATTCAATATGGCGGACATAATCTTCTGTCTCTCTCTCTCTCCCTCTCTCTCTCTACGATGTTGGACATTAGTTGTCGTCGATGATAAGCAGCGACAAAGCGGCAAGCTCAAGATATTCAACAATCAAATAAAGCATTGTAAAATGTCATGCTGACTAATAAATCAGGGAAAAAAACCTAAAATTCTGGATGAAATATAATCTCCTTGTTTGAAATACATTCGGCAAGACAAATAATTCATTTCCACATATTTAAGTTGTCAAATTTATTTTTATATTTTTTAATTTATAATCGGAAACAGGCAGTTATATTAATTTTAGAAAACATAAAAATAAACAGAACTAGCAAAGTTTGCTGATGCATTATCAAAAATAAGCTTTATAAAACCATTAATATGATTATTTTTTATATTTCATTTTCATGACTGTTTAATTTTCAATCTTTTATATTAATGGCAACTCATTTTTATTCTTACATGTCAAATTATTGTTTTTTGTTACAAATTAAAATAGAAGTTTAACCTACAGTTTTGTTGTATATTTTATTCATAATGTACATGTAATTTTTTATAGTGAAAAATAAACGGTGTTACTCAAAAACTCACTGCGTTAACATCAAATCAGTTTTAGTCCCATCCCAGGGAACACTATCATTTTTGGTCCTTCGAGCCGGATGAACCAGCGACTTATGGATATAACCAGTTTTAGTCCCATCACAGGGAACCCTAACAATGACTATACAAATCAAATGTGATCTAGAAAGGATGTTTTCATTTGAATCCAAATTAATAATACAGAGAAAACAAAACAATGATTATAAAGACTGAAAATATTATCACAAAATGGTGTACAAAATCATAATTATTTATAGCACATACTCCACCACAAACAAAGTAATGCTATTTATCTATTAAATAGTGACATCACTTATTGAATACAACTCTACATGATACAGGGGCGATGTTATTTATCTATTAAATAGTAACATCACTTATTGAATATAACTCTACATGTTACAGGGGCGATGTTATTTATCTATTAAATAGTAACATCACTTATTGAATATAACTCTACATGTTACAGGGGCGATGTTATTTATCTATTAAATAGTAACATCACTTATTGAATATAACTCTACATGTTACAGGGGCGATGTTATTTATCTATTAAATAGTAATATCACTTATTGAATATAACTCTACATGTTACAGGGGCGATGTTCCACTCCTCAGGAGGATAAGAATACTTTAATTTCAATTTGTCGCCACAAAGTTTTTGATTCTTGTATTCAAGAAGTGATTATTTTGTATTTCTAAACATTTCCAACATCTCTTTATTACAATAGAGAAAATGGAGGTTTATTTAATGTACCTACTTTTCAAGTGTTGATAATATATAACATTTTGAGTTGCACTATCCAGAATTTTAGGTTAACATAAAATAATGTAAATATATACAGATCACACACCATGCAATCAAATCTACTATGTGCACTTTTATTATTCACATTCCATTCAAATCCCTCTACAAGCAGATTATAACCAGAAGCATGTATTACAAGGATAAAAAAATAAAATTGTATGCACATAAACAGGTAATTGTATGCACATAAACAGGTACCGAGTATTTCTTAATCACACAGCTTGCTTTTACAATCCCAATATCTCTTTTGTACCATTGCCAAATATTTATTATTGATATATTATGTAGCAATTTACTAAATATTACAGTGGAAACTTACTATGGAGACGACTTATCCGATAATGTCGAATGATTTTAAATTAATCTTGGTTTCAAATAATTAAAAAAAAATATATTCAAATCAGTTTGTTTTCAATACATCAAGATCAACTAGTATCATACCTTGATATTTTCAACAAAGACTTATTTAAAAGTATAGTTAAAATAGATTGATTCCATAAAACTGTGCAGTGATTTTAGTATGTTTATTGAAAATTTTGTCAAATGACAGTTTTCGGATCAAAGTAAATATTTCAACTACATATGTCAGCATTAAAGATATTGCCCTCAATTGAGAAAAAAATTACAACTAGTATATTTGTAGGTACATCAACCAAAAATTATGCATAAGACCAAATTAATGATAAAAAACTCGATGCAAAGGCCCAAAAGACTTGTGGATGTATTATTCATAAGTACAAATTGTATTTTAATTTTTCATTTAAAAAAATAAACTTGATTTTGATGAAAGTACTTATAATAATTTTTAGCTCAGACAAAACGAAAACGAATTAATAAACCATTGATAAAATTTTGGTAGACATGATGGCTTCTGTCGATAAAATAATATTATATAATAAATTAGGAACGATGAAAATAAAAAAAAAAAATAATATTAATTTAAAACAATCACAAAAAGTAGAATCCAGCTGGTACATTGTTAATCATAGAGACTCATCGCACTGCAATAAAATATTTTTTATTCTCATACAAATATAATTGTATATAAATACATAGGTAAATAGCACATAAATACATAGGTAACATGATGCTGGTATTTTAAGCTTAGTAAGATATTTAACACTACAATAGAAATTGTATTGAAATTGAATAGTGAAGTACAAAAACTAAAGTGGAAAATTTTGGTTTTAAAACACAGAACAGCAAGCTCCTTTTAATTAACAAGTACCTTCCAGGTTCATTTATAAATGAGAAGAGTAAAGTCATTGTGAATATTGAGTGGGCTGGCTCGAGATATGTTAGTTAATTTTTTTATAATTAATACATTTGGCTGTGTAATAGAACAGATATTCAGTTTTAAATACTTGGGACGCTGGTTGAATGATGAATGGAACCCAGATTAGTTATTTATGAAGTTGATCAACATAAGTTTAAGATCAGCTTAAGATTTTAGAAATCTTTGAGCTTCAAATTAATTAATCGTTGTATTAATTTATACAAAAAATAATGACAATTTTATACTAAACGTTGATATGAATAAATTTTTATGATTAAATGTAGAGAAAGATTTATACATTTTTTAGATAAACGCAAAACAAGCACGTATTAAGATTGTGTCATGAGTAACCCCCCAGGATTGAGATGGCGAGATCCACCTTGTTAAGTACAAGATGTAGAGCTGATAAAGTGTACGTGTAGCCAGTATTATTGTATGGAGTGGAATGTTGGAATCTCAAAATCTCAACAGTAAATATAATTGAAGCATTTGAGATGTGGCTATAGAAGATGAGATGTGAGCATTTAAGATGTGGCTATGAGATATATAGAAGGTTGTCGCGCATCTCATGTCAATGAAAGAGTTCTAAATATGGAGAACAAGTTGCTGACCACTGTCAAGAGACACAAAGCTGCATACTTTGGCCACATATTCCGTGGTGATAGATATGCCCTTCTACAACTTATAGCAGAGGAAAAGATAGAGGGAAGACAGGGTATGGGGCGTAAAAGAACATTGTGGCTCAAAAGTTTCAGGCAGTGCTTAAGGATTCCAGATGCGGCATCATTTATTAGGAGCAGCACAACAAGAGAATACATTTACCAATTTCTGTTTGGTTGTAGATGTAACTGTGTTTGGCATAAATAATTATTTTTCAACAATATTATACAAAAAAAAAAAACCATTTCTGAAATTAAACTACAGAAATTAGATTTGGAAGTGAGAATACTGACACTATAACAATATAAAAAGGAGTTTGGGATACCATACAAGATTCTATTTTATCCCCACTACCTATTCCCTAAATTAAGCGTAAACGCTTGTGCCATAGGTGAACGAAATTGAAAGTGATGAGATTCGAACCCAAACCCTCTGGATTACAAGTCAAACAAGCTAGCTGCTCTGCCACAAGCAAACCTTTTTATGACTGTAAAAATGAATTTATTGAAATTTGGTAATATGGAAGAATGCTCCGTATACCATGGACTGATATGGTCAATAATGCTTGTGTACTTTAGAGTTGCAGCCAGTAGAGAAGTGCTGTTGAATGTCAAGGTGGACAAGGTCTTGTATCTGATCATATACCTCCCCCATCCATATGGATTTTCGGGATCCATTTTGGAGATATCTGGAGAGAAAGATGGGCCACAGAAAATGCTCAAAATAAACACCTAATAGCAGATCTTACAACCTGGAGACCTGGTTTTGGGTACAGCAAAACAGTGAGGACAGAGGAGACCTGCTGCAATTATTAACTCTGAAGGTGGGGAAAAAGGGATAATCCTGACTGCGAGTGCGGAGTTGAGCAATGAAACACGTGGTGCAAGACTGCCAGATTAAGAAATTTAGTGGAAGCCTTCAAGACATCCACGAGGGGAAACCAGAGGCTGTGAACTGGCTTTAAGCGCTGGAACCGAGACTAAAATCTGACAAAACGTACGAAAAGTATTTATTGCTTAGAGAAAGACATCACCTTCTCCATCGGCTCCTAGAGCGTTGAAGAGGAGTAAGCTGAAAGCAGATGTCCTGGCTGTGTAACATTACGATATTACATACTAATTATAGCCACATACGTATTAACAATGACTTAACTGTAAATCAAGGGCTATGGGTAATAACATGGTAACCCACACGACCATCAATAATTTGAGAAAAATGACAAATTGTAATGGACTACTTATTTATTAGAATACATCATATTGAAGACTATGTAAATATGATTATACATATTCATATTAAGAGGACATATAACGCTAAATCTAGTGACTGAAAACATGATATATTAAAACCGCCTAATGCACTATGAAGATACGTGTTAGTAAGGGCGATCATCACATGCGTTAAAAAGGTATAATACGTGATTTAAAATATCGGAAACCCAACATTTTTTGATTTTTTGCATTTTAAGAACAAACCTGACTTGAAATGAAAATACTTTTTGGGCCATTTCCTTTGATTTTATGCACTCTTTAATCACATACTTAAAAGATTTTTGGAGTAATTTTAAAAAATGCTGTAACAAAGAATATTTTTAATAATATTTTTAGAGGAATTTATGCTGAATTTTAAAATTGTGTGACGAACATTCACTAGAGATATGTTGAAAATACATGTAGTATTTTTTTAGAAACACACTGTTTAACATATTTGAGAAATTTGATTTCAAATTGGGGTGTTTAGCTTTATATGCCGCCTTAAGTAAGATAGATGTCTCTTTTTGGATGAAATGTTGAATTGTGGATTACTACGTTGTTATTACCCACAGCCCTTCAAATCTTTAATGTCTCATGAAAATATATAAGCTCATAATGAAATAATAATGAAGATACTTACATGGATCCCGGTTTCCCCACAAGAGGGTGTTGCATCGTGAAGCCTCCCCTTCGACTGGACCTCGGCGATATGAGGGACGGAATGTCTGAACTATTTATGTTGTAATAAGTTTTTCGCGGCAGAAAGGGCGAAGGACGGCTGAAGTCGCCACCGCCGCCACTCGAGGTGTTCTCCGACGAAGACAGACTCCTCTGGGGCATCAGACCTCTGGTTTGGGAGACACACACACACACACATACAGTGCCATTTGGTTTGGTGTATTAACAACAGACAAAAACGTGACCGTGATAGTATTTGATTGATGATAATAATTTACAGCCACATTGAAATGGTATTTATTAAATAATTTTTGTTTTATACACAATGTTTGTTGTTTTGTACAGTGTTGTCCCCCCACACAATTGAGATCAGTAAAATTTATTTATAAAGTACCTACCTAACTATATGAGTCAAATTTCCTATTGTATTAGGGAATATCTAACTCAGATATGTAATTTGTTACTTGTAACATCAGACATGTTTGATGATACATACTTATTATTTTTAGAAAAAAAAAAATACTCTATTTAAGTGAATAAACAAGAAAAAATGTTTTCAAAGCTCCATAAAATGACATAAAGAACTCCATTTCACCGATTGTTTAATAGTCTTATTAAATTTATTACTAACTATTTTCAAATTAAAACAATTCAAATTTATCATATTATGATATGTCAGAATTTTTAATATCACTGTTTCAGTCTTTCAAATTCATTGAGCAGCATGAATAAAATTTCAGAAAATATTTAGACAAATAAAAATTACACAGTAACATATTTGTGTAAATAATGCAACTGTTTGATGACCTTGATAATTTCAATAAGTCACAATAATAATTAGATATACCCTAATTTAAGATATACCTAATGTAATACAGTAAAAATGTATTAAATGTATGATTTGTATGGGGAAGATTGCCGATGATAAAAATTATAAACAGCAAATGAAATCATAGACAACAACAAGATGGACAGCATTACAATTATCTACAAAATCGTATTAAGAGATTACAAAATGACATTAGTACAAATAATGTGCAGGCTTAGAATCTAAAGCGCATGTTAAAATGACAGATATGGGTGACAAAATAAATAGTAAAGATAAAAACAATGCGCATAGTCAAAACGTTATACAATGCTTTTAATACCAAAGGACAATGTCATAATGTTTATTACTTAGCCAAGGTCAATTTGAATCAAATCAACTACTAGCAACATATACAACCATAAGGATAGTAAAATTAAGTTAAGTATTTTGTAGATAACATCGAAAATATAATAGACCACCTGAATAACAGCTCAGATAAAATAGGCCGCCAGAATAACAGCTCGGATAAAATAGACCACCAGAGTAACAGCTCGGATAAAATAGACCACTAGAATAACAGCTCGGATAAAATAGACTGGCAGAATAAAAGCTCAGACAAAACAGACAACCAAAATAGTTTTAGGAAATGTTATTTGCTTATTCATTTAAATGAAAAGCATTTTCTACAATGACAAGCAATGACATTAACACTGTCAACGAACGAGCAGTTAAATTCAGCTATAAATATACTTCCTTTACCTGTGCTACAGGGAATTTTCAAATAAATTAAAAAATGTGCATACAATACGAGGATGTAAATGAACTTACTTCGGGATCTTTGTTTATAGAGCTGTTAGATTTGGGCTATTATGAATCCTGATGGGAGCTTCTTCGATAACAATCAAAAGGAAATATATGACATGAAGTAGATACCTTAAGGAGCCTGGAGCGGATGGAACCCTGGCTAAGGGTTGTCCCCTGGGAGAAGTCTCCACTTCACCCCCCATGGATTGTGTCATAACCTCCTTCTCTCCCCTACCGACGATCCCTATCTCCCTCAGCCTGACAGAGCCCCTCGTGGTGGAGCTCCTGTCGAAGGACTGTCCCTGGGGTGGACTCCTTCTCTCGGGAACTGCTGGGACGGGAGGAAGACTCTTGGTTTCTTGTGTGGCAGAAAGAGATGCGGCCAACATATCGTCAAATTGATTGCTCTGTCCGTTTTGTTGTCTGGCGTACTGTGCCATCAATTGTACAAGGGAACTGGAAATCATTAAAAAATACATGAAATTTTTAAAATCAAATATATATTCCAAATATATATTTTTATATATTTTTGTGCTGACGTAATTTGTTAGCCACATAACAAATGTTGTTAATCGTGCGGAAAAACTTTCAGGATTTATAATCAGAATTACAAAAAAATTAACAGACATCCTTAGTATTCAAATTGTGTTCACATCATTAGTGAGAAGTATTCTAGAGTACAATTCGACAATATGTCCTATTCTGATTCGTTTCAGAGTACGAAAATGTCTATAACCAACGGGCGACCATGGATAAAAGGATTTTATCCGCGCAGTGTAACATAATGAGTCCCATATAAATGCAGTCAAATTTTTGACATTTCTCACATACCTACTAAAATTCAGACGGATAAATTTAGACGAATCAGAATAGGACATAATATGGTCTCCACATTACAACTCTCACATTCAATTCAATCTATTGAAAAAGTGCAACGTAGATTTTTTAGATTTGTGTTTTTTTTTAAAAGAATGAATACAACAAAATCGGTCGTGGCAGTATTTGAACTCGCGATCACTGCATTACTAACCCAGCGTGCTAACCGTCCTACCACCATCCATCTGATGACATTATACTGCTTCTACTGCTATTTTTGTATTTATTATACTTTTTTTATTCATTGTTTTGGCTTATTTTGAGTCCATATGTGTATCTTTTTTTATGTTAGCTTACTTCTATTATTTTATTTTGGATTTGATTGATTTACTGTGTAAGTTATTATCTTTTTTGCTAAGTGTAGGTATACTTAATTGTTTTTTTTTTCTAATTCTATATATTTTTTTCTTCAATATGTGTTTTTTATGTATGTATATATGTAAAAGTAAATCTATGCCGTTTATTAGTAAAAAAATAAATAACCTTTTGTTAGGTATTCATATTTTATGACAATGTTAAAATATTCTGTTGTTAATTAACAAAAAATCATTAAAATAAAATATTTAGTACCTGTCAACGGGTGAAACGGATCTCGTTGAAGTTCCCGAATTGACATCGTTGTTGTTGTAGCACATTGTTGTACCAGATCCTGAGGTAGAGGAAGGTATCATACCGAGCAAATCACTGTTGGTCTTCTCAACTAACATCTGTCTCAGTACAGTTTGCTGGTGACCACTTTCCGACTGTATCTACAAGTTATATAAAGCCATTCAACAAACGCAACATTTTGTATATCTATTGTAACGGGTTATAAGAAAAAACAACAACACACACATGTCTATATACAATTTTGTTGATTTGTCAATGGAAAAATTACATTTTGTTATAATTTTCTTAAAAAAGATTGTTAGTATAATTGCTAACTAATATTGTCATAATGAAAAGTTATAAATCTGCCATTTTTAAGCATACCATTTTAAATCAAATTCTCATTGAAGATCATTTTGAGAATGTATACTATGAGTAATGTTGGTTCGACTGTAAGTCAGTCAAAGAAACTGAATGAATATTCTAAGGTAGGGTAACTTTGTTTATTTCCACTAATTTATTTTCATTCCACACCTGGTTTTGAGAAATACCATTCTCTTCTTCAAATTAAACCCACCTGAAGTAGAGAATGGTAGTTCTCGAAACTAGTTGTGGAATGAAACTGAATAATGTTGCAATATCTCCAAATTAAGTTCCTCTTATCTCATATTGAAAACTAAATAATAAGAAATATTTTAGAATGATATATATCTTCTATAATTATTATAAACAAAACAAAATTATTTCTTTAGCGATTTTTGCTGATTTATCTGAAATAACTTTTAACAAATATTACAAAAGAAAAAAAACATAACTGTTTTGAATGTACCTATAACAACAGAAAATGCATTCATACAAACTGTAATTGTGCACTTTTACTTTTACTGTACAACTACAAAGTGCACTTTTAAAAGAAACTCACTCTATTATGTATTGGTGTATTCTTGATAGTTTTGTATGTATAGTAAATTATGAATTTTTGGGTCCTCCATACGGCCCAAACTTTATCATAAGTGTAAAATACAACATAAAAAAGGTTATTGTTTTAATATTTTAACTTAATAAAGTGTAGTTTACTGACAAAGATAACAAAGACAGAAAGTATCAATGTTCTGAGCTCCATGTCAGGGGCGGTCAAGGACTGTTTAAATTTAAACTGTGATCAAAGTCTGTGATCTGTGGAACAGGCGATTCCCAAACACATTCAATGTTTAAATATAAATCAGATATTAATGACGCATTTAAATAGTAGTAAAAGTATTTGATTTTCGATTTTATTTGTGACATTAGCGTTGAGTACTGTTTCAATTTTTATCGCTAACCATTCCAAAAACATTAAAATACTTTATATTGATTGTCACCAAATTTTGGTGGCACAGTCACGCGGTATGTATCAAGAAACTCTGCTATGTCATGTATCGTTTGTGGTGATATGTGATTTTCCAAAGACAAAATATGATTCTTTCTTATGATTTGTCAACACTATTAAATCTTTTACAATTATATGTTTTTTGGTACGTCGTTTTAGTTTTAAACTAAATACCTACTAAAATATGCAAATTAATTCACATACTTTTTAACAAAGACAAAATATATTAGATTCAACAGTGTTAAATAAAATTATACATTTGACAGTATAAAAGTGATGATGGAAAAAAAAACATGATGAATGATGATGATAGCAAATTATACGAATATACATAAATGAAAAATGAACAAACAAAAACATCAAATCAAACAAAGCTGAATAGAAAAAGAAATTATTTCGCAAACTCCACACCTCTTGTTAAATTTTGAGTTTTATTAAATAACAAAAAAACATTTCTACAACAAAGGAAACAATGAAAATACATTATTTAGCATGGCAACATTGTTTATTATTTATAATTATGGAAGTCAATACTTTATTATTAATATAACAAATTCAATAGCAAAAATTAATGTACATTGTATTACTTTTTAACGTAAGAGGTGTGTTGTTAACGAAACTATCTGGAAACAAAAGAGGAGACAGAACAATAAATAAAATGTCCATAATACATTCTGTCGACAAATGAAATAAATGTCTACCAGTTGAATAAAAATATCATGTATACTGCGTATCACTTAGAGTGCATTTTGTGGTTATATTGGTACAACTGTCTAGTCAGTCAAAAAACTGAATAATGTTGCCATATCGCCAAATTAAGTTCCTCTAATCACATATTTATAAATTCACAGTAAGAAATTGTAATCATAGTTTTATATGTTAGAACGAAACATATCATCTATAATTATTTTAAACAAAACACACACATTTTTTTAATCATTTGTGTTGATTATCAGAAATACCTCTCACAAAAATTACAAAAGTAGAAAAAAAATCCTAATTGTAGGGAATATCCGGTTTTTAACATATAACAACACCAAATGCAATCATACCAACATAACCACAAAGTATAATTTTGAATGAATCATACTTGACAGTCCTAATAAGAATTATAGAATGTTTAAACAAAATGATAGAAGGTATGTCGTATGGTCGATGATAATATATCATGTTGTTATTGTTTGTTTGTTAAGATAGAATAATGTGGCATTCGTTCCTCTCTGCTGACCCCGTGAGGTACATAGAATGATGGTATGTATTGTTTGATTCCAAATTATTCCCACGTTTAAGTATATGAATAATTTTAAGGTTTTTTCGTTAACACAGTGGAAGTTCATAATCCAACTGTGGATTTGTTCAGGAGAACTTTGTTCTCTTAACATATCGACAATGTATCAAGTCAGAATACGCGAGAATTGTATGGAGAGGTCTACTTTTTTCACAGCTTTTCCAACTTTGAAGTCAAAAAACACCAACTTAGAGGCTTCGCAGCATATATGTTCCATACACGGATTTACTCAGAATTCGGAGTAGAACATTTCGTGTGTCTGTGTGTGTGTCTGTGTGTGTGTGTGTGTGTGTGTATGTCTGTGTGTGTGTGTGTCCCCCCCCCCCTTATAACTTTTGATCCGCTCAATTTACAGAGCCTAAAATTTCAGAATATATAAATAGTTACAGGCCTACAAAACTTTTATACTCGGAATTTTGAATTTTTGTTTCAGTCAGGGGTTATCAACTTTTGAATTTTTATTTTATTTTTCCCTATATCTCAGAAACCATAAAAGCTAGAACGCTGAAAATTGGTATAAACATAGACAAATACAAAATCTCAAATTAGTTTTTTCAAAAAAATTCCAGGGTTTCTCAAACATTTTTTATTAAGAAAAGTATTTTTTTTATGATAAATTTATGAGTTTAACTGCCTATATTTCCATTTTTTTTTAAAATATCGAAAAAAGCCGAAACACCCCAACTAGATAATTTAATTTTATATAAAAAATATTAACATTGTAGCAGTACATCTCAAATTTTTTTTAACAATTTTTATAAAAATTGAATTTAGTGACGACATCACTTCATACAATTTGTATGGTAGTCACCTATACACAATATCAAAGAAGACTTAATAGTTTGATACTTCATCTCTAAACATACAATATACATATACCATCATGCTGTTTTCATATTCCGGGTAGGAAAAAAAGACTGACCTCCATACTATCCTATCTTGACTACCTAGGTACATGTGTTGTATAGAAAACTAAATATCATAAAATAATAAATAATTTGTATTTATGGGTTTGGTACTTATTCTTCAACTATACATACTATCGCTGTCGACAGTTGGATCTCATGTGTTACATGCAACTAGTTATAAAATAGAAGGTTTACGCGAGAAATGTATGCAGGGTCTACTTTTTTCACAGCTTTTCCAACTTTGAAGTCAAAAAACACCAAATTAGAGGCTTCGCAGCATATATGTTCCATACACGGATTTACTGAGAATTCAGAGTAGAACATTTCGTGTGTCTGTGTGTGTCTGTATGTGCGTGTGTGTGTGTGTCCGTCCCCCCCTTATAAATTTTGATCCGCTCAATTTACAGAGCCCGAAATTTCAGAATATATAAACAGTTATAGGCCTACAAAACTTTTATACTCAGAATTTTGAATTTTTGTTTCAGTCAGGGGTTATCAACTTTTATTTTTCCATATATCTCACACACACACACACATACACAGACACACGAAATGTTCTACTCCGAATTCTGAGTAAATCCGTGTATGGAACATATATGCTGCGAAGCCTCTAAGTTGGTGTTTTTTGACTTCAAAGTTGGAAAAGCCGTGAAAAAAGTAGACCTCTCCATACAATTCTCGCGTATTCTGGCTTGATACATTGTCGATATGTTAAGAGAACAAAGTTCTCCTGAACAAATCGACAGTTGGATAAAAACTAGTTGCATGTAACACATGAGATCCAACTGTCGTTAGCGATAGTATGTATAGTTGAAGAATATGTACTAAACTATAAACCCATAAATACAAATTATTGAATATTTTCAGATATTTTGTTTTCTATACAACATATGTAGGTATGTATGTCAAGATAGGATAGTATGGAGGAAGATCCTTTTTCCTACCCAGAATATGCTAATAGCATGATGGTATGTATGTATGTTTGGAGATGAAGTATCAAACTATTAAGTCTTCTTACATATTGTGTATAGGCGACTGCCATACAAAATGTATGAAGCGATGTCGTCACTAAATTCAATTTTTAAAAAAATTGTTAAAAAAAAATTGAGATCTTCTACTACAATGTTAATATTTTTTATAGAAAATTAAATTATCTAGTTGGGGTGTTTCGGCTTTTTTCGATAATTGTAAAGGTTTTGGAAATATAGGCAGTTAAACTCATAAATTTATCATAAAAAAAATATTTTTCTTAATAAAAAATGTTTGAGAAACCCTGGAATTTTTTTGAAAAAACTAATTTGAGATTTTGTATTTGTCTATGTTTGTACCAATTTTTAGCGTTCTAGCGTTTATGGTTTCTGAGATATATGGAAAAATAAAATAAAAATTCAAAAGTTGATAACCCCTGACTGAAACAAAAATTCAAAATTCCGAGTATAAAAGTTTTGTAGGCCTGTAACTGTTTATATATTCTGAAATTTTAGGCTCTGTAAATTGAGCGGATCAAAAGTTATAAGGGGGGGACGGACACACACACAGACACACACACACACACAGACACACGAAATGTTCTACTCCGAATTCTGAGTAAATCCGTGTATGGAACATATATGCTGCGAAGCCTCTAAGTTGGTGTTTTTTGACTTCAAAGTTGGAAAAGCCGTGAAAAAAGTAGACCTCTCCATACAATTCTCGCGTATTCTGGCTTGATACATTGTCGATATGTTAAGAGAACAAAGTTCTCCTGAACAAATCGACAGTTGGATTACCTATGATATTGTATATTAACATGAAATAAATAAAGAATGTGTATCAAGATAGGATTGTATGATGTATGGATGTGTGAGTGAGATGCCACTACATGTTTCACTCATAGATTTTTATTATAATATACTAGTAGTCGTAGTTAGCAAATTTTGTATGAATCAAAATGAGGCATTTTTCATGGGTATTTTGACATTTTGGTTGGCAGACCACATTGTTTTTCTATAGAGAATAACGACTAATATGAATTGTTTTCAGATTTATTTGTCGAAGAAAACACTTGAAATGTAAGGAAAACTGAAATATGTTGGCAATAAAAACGTCAAACGCGTGATATTTCATGGCTCAGTTTTTGCACGGAGTACTACATCTAGTATATTATAAGAAAAATCTATGGTTTCAGTGTAGTTATACTATATTTCAGTGTAATGATGTTGTAAATCATAATATAAGAATGAAGGTAGATGGGTAAGTACCTCATGTAATTTGGCTTGACTATCTTTGTACTGCATTTCCTTCTGTGACGCCTGATACATCTGGTCCACTGTCAGACTGTAAAGCTTCTCCAAAATATACCTCGCCTCACCCAAGTCTTGGATTTGATTCAATATCATCTGTATGTCTCCCTGATCCGATGAATCCTGAAATCAAAAATTAATGTATTGTTTCTTGGCCAACTAACAAGCACTATGCAATAACAAGTTGCCACATTCTGGAGACTCGATGGAGATTATAGCCTCACAGATTCAGACTGAAACCACAATTAAAAACTGTGTCTTCACAGGGAATCGAATCTGGGAACAAATATCTAGCCAACTGAGCTACAAAGGCAATTGTTGGAACATTGTGAATATCCATCCCTTCCGAATTTGATTAAATAATTGGATGGTCGGCGGAAAATTCTTAATGAAACTCCGTAACATGGAATTTTGATTCCCACATTATTATTTATAAATAAGACTGACCAGATATGGTCCATCAAAAATGGCGTTCAAGCAAGAAAACGTGTACTGTATTGACAGAACGCTGGCGCCAGTAGGCCAGATGAAGCTGGTGAAGACAAAATAAAGGAATTTATGGATGAAAACAGCCAAATAACGATAACTCGTGAGATCGCTGAGACATAGGAGGTACTAAGTAAAATGTCATGGTTTGATTTTCACCGAAACAAAATGACTTGCTCCACAACCCAATAAAATACGCACCTTGGTTTCTTCAATTTGCATTATTTGATGTTGTGTTTCAGCTATACTATCCTGTATGTATTCTATGTTAGATTTAACTGTGTCCAGTTCATTGTCAATGTCCACTGTGTCTAATCTATTCATAACAGCCTGGTTCCTTCTTTGTTTCAACCTTTCCATTTCTTTTCCCAAGACTTCCCTCTCAGACAGCAGCCTTTCCATATCCCTCTCCATGTCTCCGATAGCTTGCTTGTTTAGAGCAGTCTTGCTGATGTTCTTCTCCATTGTGTGCCACTTGTTCTTGGCTGACTTTGGTGAATATGCCTTTTCTGTAACAAATAAATTCAAACATATTTTAAGCATATCATCGTTAAATATAGTTACGAGTCACAATATCTCTCAGGGAAGTAGACCTCCAGGACGTCCTCCCAACAATTTACAACAGGCCTAGAAAGAGAAGACGTTCATCACAGTGAAATTGAATAGTAATAATAATAAACACTTCCTTGCACCCTGCGCAAGTGGCGAGTTTATTGCCGTATGGAAATTTCTTCCAACTAACCAGTGTTCCCAGCCCAGAGAAGCAATATTTGGGTGAGAAATGAATTTTTAAATCAATTTCTCCTCTGCTGGGAATCGAACCCAGGACGCCCACATAGAAACTGAACAGCTTACCAACTGTGCCACGGCGGTCGGCAATAATGATAATGTCCAACAATTTAAAAATTAAATTTTCTTCCATGAAAATATATTTCTAATTGTTTCTCGGGCAACTTACACAACAATAACAAGTTGCCACATTCTGGAGACATATGATATTTATCGTTTCACAGATCCAGAATGAAAATACAATTAAAAACTGTGTCTCCATCAGGAATCAAACCCGGGACCTTTGGCTAAGGCATCAGGTATTTAACCAAACTAAGTGAGTCACAAAGACCGACTGGATATATGATCTTTATTCATTTTTCTCAGTTGATTTCATAAACGAAAGCAAAAAAAATTGTAGTGTGACAGATTTTGTTTTTACGGATGATACATATTTTTAAAAAAAGTGGTGAATTTTCATTGCTGTAGCAGTTATGGAACTTTTTTTATAAAATATTCTATTTGTGTTGGCAACATTTTCTTTTGATTATGATAATGTCATAATTTATACCTGGCCTTCTTCCAGCAACTTTATTGCTCATATTAAGTTTATTTCCTTTCCTCAATGCCGTGACCTCCTCCTGTTTCCTCTTGAGTACTTGCTCCTTCAGTCTCTTCTCCGCCTCAAGAGACTTGATGGTGTTGGCATTCTTCCTTGACTCCTTCTTCAACTGAGCTATTTCTCTGTTCCTGATGTTCTCTGTCTGTTTGTGCCTGTTTGATTCTTCTTTCATTTTGTTCAACAATTTTACCTGTGAAAAATATATCATGAAATCATATTAGGTACGGCAGAACTCTGCTACATGGCAACTTTTTAGGACTGGGCGGACATGACTTAAGAGGGACAGAGTAGGGATTCAGTACTTACTACAGTGGATTTGTTGTGCTAGCAGCGGCTTCATTCTCACACCATCCTCGTTCATGTGTGATCAACGTCGAGAAGGAATTCTCCGTCTGTGATTTGATATCATAAATGTATTTTTACCTTTGAAAAATCGAATAAATCAGCAATACTGCCCTATGTCCTACTCTTTCATTTTATTAATCCTATAATCAATTTCTTATTTATTTTGAGAGTCCAATTATATTGTGATAGTAAATTCATATGCAGATCTTTAATTGAACCAAGTCATATCATTCTGATATTATGTGTAGTTTTAATATGATTAAAACTACACATAAACTCAATACACAACACCTATATGCAGAATAAATGTACCAGAAATAGGTCATTAAGAAATACTAGTAAAAAAACAATGTACGATTGAGTTAAAAATGAAGAAATAAGACTGTGTAAGGTGATAAAGAATGTTATTAACACAAGAAAACTTATATGCTGAGATAGTTCAGTCACGTTGAAATAATTTCAAATGTAGGTCGTTTGGTATCTGTGTTAGGATTCTGTATTTTGAATATCAAAAAAGCTAAGACAATTTTTATTGGTTAGTTGGAAGGATATATTACCTTATTTCTCTTCATGTCAGCAAGTTCATTCTTCATGGCTCTAATTTGATTGTCACAAGCTGCCTGAGCCCTCACTAACTTTGCATGTTCCTTCTGTGCTGCTTGAAGTCTTCTCATTTCTCTCTGCATATCACCTAACTTCCTTTCATATTCCTCCTTCACGCGTTTTACCTTTTCAGTAGGTTGTGACATTTGGGAACCTGAAATATAGCATTATTATATATAAGATGAAAAACATGAATAAATAAATCAATTTAAAAATAATTTAGTAGCAGATTAAAAAAAAAACTAGTGATGGTTCAGAGGCCAAAATTTTTACTGTAACTGTTTTTTTTAAGATTGTAGTCATTGGACATCAAAAAGCATGGGTAAATTGTATTCATCAAGGGGAACAAAGTTTCCTTTTCACATATTGAAAAGTGTAATTTTTTAAGTACCATTTATATTAATAAATTAAAATAATAACTTTTTTGTTTACGCGACTTTATATTTAATGTTAACCGGTTTTAGAGCTGACCCACTCCTTCATCCAAACAAACTTAATTTATTTATAAGATACCATTTATATTTTTCACGGTACATTATGTGTTTATCTTAAACATGTTCTGCATTTGACTTTATCTTTATTTGATATATAAAACAACAGCATTTGACATTGGTATTATGAAAGTTAAGAATGTATGGTTTGGAGAATTTAAAAAATTAATTAATTAAAGGATGAATTAATTAATTAATTAAATAATGAATTAATTAATTAAAGAATGAATTACTTAATTAAAGAATTAATTAATTAAAGAATTAATTAATTCATTAATCATATAAATAATTAATTAATTAAAGAATTAATTAAATAATTAATTTAATTATTTTTCAATTAAAGAATTTATGGTTTAATGTGAAATATGTTTTTTATTTAATTTAACATATTTATAACATATATTATGTATAAACTTAAGCTTTCTGCATCCCTTCTCCATATAAACTTTAACTATGCCGAATTTCACACTCCTCCGTGGGAACAGATTAACATATTAATATATAGATAAGAATACATTATGTTTCAAAGGGAACAAAATGTGAGACTCGTTTCAACCTGAACGTATGTTAGTGAGACATGAATGTAAAAAATGACATAAAAGACAAACCATATGAAGCGAGAACTTTGTCTCTCTCCTCTTGTGTCAGTTTAATTTGTGTATGTAGTGCCATCAGTTTATCTTCATAGTGTCGTCTCATAGAGTGGAGTCTTCTCTGTGATAGTTCCAGTTCATCAATCAACCTCTGCTTCGTGTCTATATCTCCACTGAGGGATGCCAACTCAGCGCCGAGTAAGGCACAAACTGAAAATATTAATTTATTAATAAAATCAAAAGTCCCACAGTGAGTATAAATTTAATAAGCCTTAGTGCTATATCGGCCTTTTTCCTCTAAGCTGTAGCTGTGTCTAGTGAAAGCTCAAAGGCTAGTTAAAATTGATCAAAACTTTTTATTTAATTTTTTATTTATTAGGAAACTTGACAGCTATATAAAATTATATGTTATATTATAAATATGTATACAAAAAATAAGCCAATTAGAAAGTCTCACTTTATTACATTATAATATATAGATTTTGAGTAGTTGAGTTATTAAGTATGATGGTGAGTGTATGCGGGGGAAAGGGAAGGGTAATGGACATAGAAAAGCGTTGATAAGGAAGGGATGAAGGTTTAAGAATGATAGGTTTGATTTTTAACCAATAATATTACCAATAACTCCGCGTAATTGACGATTATTAATAGCATAATTGTTAGCCATTTCAACATCATTATTACATCAGCTTTCCTTTCGTCCAGTAATAGACATAGGTCCGAATGCAGAGTCCTACCTAAATTCTAAATACTAACCATGTTTTCCATGTCTTTTTAGGTGAGACATGAATAGTGTGTGGGCATACACATATGTGTCATGCTTCCTTTTATAAGGTAAGTCATACCCATACATCTGTCGCTGGTTACCTCACATTGTGGGATATGCTGTACCTACTTGTATGTATTAAATGAAACTTTATATACCTTTATTTTCTGAATCTGTGTCGTCTTCAGAGTCAGATTCGTCGGACTCTCCGCTCTCTCCCCCACTTTCCCCTTCAGCTCCCTCCCGTTCTCCAATTTCTGAAGACATCCCTACGACCAGAGTGCTGTGGCTCATCTTCCTGTTGAACTCCATCTCTCCCATCGATCTGGCCAGCAGTTCCTTCTCCTTGTACAGTTCCCGTTTGGCCGAATTCAACACGGGAGACGATGTGTCCAAGAGGGAGACGTCAGAGCCAAGTATCAGACTCTTGCTCATGTTGCTCTGCCTGTTTGAGGTTACGTTGTTCTTGCGGAGCATTTCGTACATGGAGTTCGCTTCCATCAGCTGCGCTCTCAAGTCTTCTATCTCTCTGAGGTATTTCTGTATCATTTCGGTGACTCCTGTTTCCATGGCGCCGTCTCCGTCTCCTCCCTTGATCCAGGAGGATACGGCTCTCTCGGCCAACAGTTCGCTGTTCTTCTGTGACAGCTGATCTATGGTACCCTGCATTGCCTTTACCCTTGTCCTCAACGTATTCAGTTCACTCTGAAGGACGGTATTCTCGTGGAACATGTCGTTAATACCTTCCTCACCATTCTCTGATATAATTCTTTTACCCTGAAATAATAAATTCATACATAATCGTAACAATACAACAGAAAAAATAAAATATGGAAACATTAATTAGCTTTTTATTGAATGGTCAACGAAGTCAACGAAGAGATTCACATGTTCTTTCCCTACTCTACCAAATCCTTAATAACCCTCTTACACTCACGTACCTCAAAGAGAAATTCGCCCACTTATCCTCACATGGCCTTAACTTACGGTCCCAACATAATAGCACACTTACAATACCAATACACCACACCTCTACTTATACTTACTCGTTCACAGTTCATGCAGCTCGGATGTGGAATATATTGCCGGAGAGTATCAGAGATGCCACTAATTTAATAGCATTCAAAAAGCGTCTGAAGTCACACTTTCTATCCACATAAACACAAATTCACGTCTTTTTCCCTTTATCCCTCTTCCTTTCTCCTCTCCTATCCTCCATCCAATAAACATAGTGTATCTATCTGATGTATTTTTTATTATTCTTATTTTTGTTCTTATTTATACATATATTATTTTTTTGTTTCTTATATTTGACTTTGTATTTTTAAGTTATGATTGATTTATTTAATTATTTTTTTTTATTCATTTATTATTATTATTTTTTTTTTTCTATTTCTCTATTTGTATTCTTCTATCCCTGTTACTGGCTGTATTTACCATGGTGGTTGACTGGTAGAGATTGCCTGCGGGCAATAAGTCCGCCACGTTGTGTAAAACAATAAAAGTATTTTATTATTATTATTATTATTATTAATGGTGAGATAATTTAAATTTGATACTTTATTGATCGCCAATCGTTACACATACACATTCCCAATCAGGAAGGCAAGTCTGGTCAAACGGTGGAATTAAAACCCTACATTTAGATATTTGATATTTGAAATTTTCTATATAGAATACTCTTGATTCATGGGTTTATAACGTGGTTTACCACCACGATATGGGTTAACATTGAACGGGACCTGCCCTGCAGGATGGTAATATTAGCAACACAACAGTCGGCAGCACTGAACAACCATTGGTGCTTCAAACAGATAGACATTGTTTGATTATAGGCTTTAATATGTCTTTTTCAATATTTTATAAATATTTCATGTAATAACATCCTGTAAACAGCAGAATTTTTTTTTTTAACATGTCTACGTAGGGGACGCCAGCTATTAGGATTTGGGTCCATTTTACTCTTCCGAAGAAGCTACTACGTAGCGTTGGGAGGGGTTTGCAATCTAGAAAAGAGTTTATTAATTCGGATTTTAAAAAGACCCGGGTTGTACGAAGATGGAAACACAGAATTTGGAAGATCGTTCCACAGTCGGGCTGCTGTATTAATAAAGGAGTTCGAGAAGCGACTTGTTCGTATATGTTGAAGGTCCACTGTGAATGGGTGCTGCGATTGAGTGAAGGGAGTGACTCTGTTGCGAGTGGGTGGAGGAGGGACCAAAGATGCAAGTTCTTCTGAGCAATTCCCGTGGTAGTATCTATAGAATAAACTTAAAATACCAACTCTGCGTCTGTGTTCTAGTGATTGCAATCCATCAGTCAGTGATGGATCATCAATCAGACGTATAGCACGCCTTTGGACAGCGTCGAGGGTATTCAGTAGGTATTGGGGGGCGCCACTCCAGAGGTGACTGCCATATTCAATAATTGGACGTATTTGCGCTTTGTAGAGTATACAGATCTGGGTCTTAGTAAAATATCTACACGCTCTATATAGTACGCTCAATTTTTTGGAGGCGAGTTTCACCTTAGCTTCGATGGAGCCTTTGTAGTGTAATTGGTTCATTATAGATACTCCAAGCAGGTCGATAGAGCTGCTGTTAGGTAGGGTGCTTCCGTTGAAAGACACTTGCAATTCATTGGGTTTTCTCTTCGCAGAAATTAGACAGGCTTGGGTTTTTGAGACGTTAAATGAAACAAGATTACTTTCACCCCAGGTATTGATTGAGTAGAATGAAATAAAGTAGGTACATATAATATACATTTTTGACATTGCCTTTTCAAATTCAAATAAAATTTAAATCTTAACTTTTTTAAGACGAGCGTCATCTATACATGCCCTCATGGCTATACACAATTGTAAACCTTCATATCTCAGAAAATTCATACTTGATTGAGACGAAAATTGTATGAATATTACTCCCATATATTTGACTGCAAGACATCTATCGGTGAATCAACAAAACAATTGTTAAATTATTTAAAAAATCAAGAACTCTAAATACTGAGAAATTCATCGACCATCACTGGCGAAATTTACACTCTCCCGCACTTTGTAAGGATCTACTGCGCATGCGCGTAGGTAAGAGGGATACTGCGCCAGTTCATTTTGTTTTTTCGCGCTGAACATTCTGCTTTGAATTCGATCCTTACTAATACAAAATCGGCGCATATTCCTTATCTTCATCAAATGCCGGAAGGACCACGTGACATATCGATGCCGCATGTATTGTTTTATATGGAGATAACTATAATGACATTATTCTTCATTTATCTAATGTTTATATTATGAAGTGTTCAATTTCATTGAGTATATGTGATCTTTTGTTTATCTTTGATCTTTTAATGATATATCAACATCGTTAGATTTTTTTTTTACAGTTATTATATTCAATTAAAACGAGATCGAAAAAAATCTGTATGCAACGCAAAATACTGTCCGTCCATAGGTAATGCAAGTACTTGTACCTATCCGTCTTGATTGGGTTAAGTAATACATTACTTTAAATAAATAACAAACTATCTCTAAATAAATAACAAACTATCTCTGAATAAATAACAAACTATCTCTAAATAAATAACAAACTATCTCTAAACAAAAAACAAACTATCTCTAAATAAATAACAAACCATCTCTAAATAAATAATAAACTATCTCTGAATAAATAACAAACTATCTCTAAATAAATAACAAACTATCTCTAAATAAAAAACAAACTATCTCTAAATAAATAACAAACCTGTTTAAATTCCAAAAGTTCAAGTTGTAATTGAGCAATCTCCTGTCTGAGTAGTGAAATAGTTCTGGAGCTCTTGTCTTGGTTGACAATAATCTTATTCTTGATATTCCTAGCTCTGTTGGCGTATTTTAGTGTGTTGAGTGTTTCCATAAAGTCACGATCACTTGGTGAAATACACGCTATCATTACAGTTTGGCTATTTCCTAAAACACAATCAGAAACACTCAATGTGACAAATAAAAATGTTACACTCAGTTTACCGAATAAATGTTACACTCAGTTTCTCAAATTAATGTTACACCCAGTTTCCCCAATAAATGTTACACTTGGTTTCCCAAATAAATTATACACTCACTTTACCAAAGAAATGTTCACTCATTTTACCTAATAATTAGTAAAAATGAAACACTCAGTTTGAAAAAATAAATGCCGACCGCCGTGGCACAGTTGGTAAGCCGTTTGGTTTCTGTGCGGGCGTCCTGGGTTTGATGCCCAACAGAGGAGGAATTTATAAATTAATTTTTCATGTTGCTTCTCTGGACTGGAAACACTAGTTAGTTGGAAGAAATTGCCACATGGCAATAAACTCGCCACTTGCGCAGGGTGCAAGGAAGTGTTCATTATTTATTATTATTGTGTTTCTTTCACCAATTGAAATCAATAATGGATACCCTTACAATCTAGTACACATTTAGTTTTGATGAAGAGGTTCAACTTCAAAAATGTTTATTGTATTATTCATATAATATTGATTTGTTTTATTTTTAATTTATTTAAAGGTTGGGTTGAACATTCACGAAGCCCAGACATTTTACTGTAAAGTTGGAAGTTGTATTAGAACAAGATGAGTATTATCAATTTGTGAATGACAATACATTTTTTTTGCAAAAAATAATGATTTTTTTTATGTATCGAATTGTGTAAGTTTCTCAAATTACAACAAATGATTTGTCAATTTTTCTTAATTCATTAATTTGCAAACCAAACATTGTCTTTTCAAAATATTGATAATTGAACAATGCGTGGATGTCCAAAGTTACTTTCACCACCACATCCTGTGTAAGAAAACAATTACAGGAGATGAGACAATGGTACTTGTTTACCTCCTAAGGAATCCTGAAGTAACCTGGTAAGTTTGGAGTCTCTGTAAGGAACGTGCGAAGCCTTCTTGGCCTTGTCACCGAGGGCAGATATCACATTACCCAGAGCCAACAGACCACAGTTGATGGATATACCTTCCTTAGCGCGATCACCAGTTGCTCCTGTATAATATAGATTAGTTGTATATTAATACACTACAAGTTATTTAAGTTAATACAAATTGTAAACAATGGAAAATAATTATAGATTGAAAATTTTTATACAACATTGGAAGTTGGGGGAAGGTTATAAGGGGTGGGTTTGATTTCTCTTTTCTCTCCACTAAACCAAAATATTCTTCCTCCCAATCATATCCATTTAACAAAACACCTGCCTCTAATATTTTTCCTCAACCCCAAAATCTTTTTATTCTATCAGCACAATCTGTCCTTTAGTAGTTAATTAGTCTGACGAGGGAGCAATCAGCTTTGAAGTCGGTAGAAAAATTTATAATAAAAGTTATAAAAAAACAATTAAATGTTTTTATATTTAACTGCAAAGTGTGTGAAGACCAGGGTGCGTATTTACCTTTCCGTGTTGATTAGGAGGCAAGTACTGCCTCGAATTAGGCACTAGTTTGTTGCGCTAATGCACTTAAAAAACTCGTGTTGAATTCAAGGCATGTGTCCTCCAAATGCACACGGTTTAGCAACGCAAAATGTTCCTGCTAATAAATTCATGTGGTTCCTGAAGGATACATAGCGGCTTTTGAGAGAAGGATCCTTCGAACAATCTACGGGCCAATAAAAGAGAATAATGGTTGGCGTCGTCGATACAACAGGGAGCTACATAAGAACTATGAAGAGGCCGATGTGATCAGTTCCATCAAGATAGGGCGCTTAGGATGGGCTGGTCACATAATCCGAATAGATGGCGACAACCCCACAAAACGCCTCACACTTTCTGTGCCACAAGGTTGAGGAGACCAGGAAGACCAAGGACTCGATGGATGGACAGTGTCGATGCCGATGCTTCCACAATAGATATTAGAAACTGGAGAACGAAGGCAACGGATAGACGGGAATGGAGGAGACTCCTGGATTCAGCCAAGGCCCACCCAGGGCTGTCGAGCTTATGATGATAAAATTATTCTTTAAATATGAAATTTTTGTTATAACCATGAGATTGAATGATAGGATAGGAATGATGAAATATCAGATATAGATTATAAAGTTGTAATGCGAATGTCAATGTACTCTTTAACAGTGCACTTTCAGTCTTAAAGGGAGTGTCTGAATTGAGGTAATTATTGCAATCTTACATCACCAACAACAATTATAACTGTTACAATACATCGCGAAACATTAAACAGGTGAAAATATACATACAATTTAATGACGGTAATTATTTATGTGAATGCCACAAACAAGACAATATCATTTGTTATGAACTAATTAGTATTTTTATCGTTATTGTCTAAAAATCACGCCCACAGACAAATCTATACTGAGGTGATAATTAAAAAAAACAACAATGTTGAAAGAAGTGGCGTAATATTTCTGTTAAATTTAATAGTAAAAATACGCCACCGTGCCAATTAATCAATACGTATTATGGCAACCTACAGACTGACAAATTTGGAAATTTTGTCTTTAGCACGGTTTTTATGGCAACATTTTGATTGACAGCTCTCTCAGCTGTTGTCTAAAAATTTATATAAAACCTTCTATGATGCAATAACAAAATGTTTGAGGTTAGTTTCCTCAAAAGGCGCAGCGTACGTATCAACGTGTATAGATTAAAATTTGTAACTTTAAATAAATATATTACCTGTTCTTTTGAGTCTCTCTGATCCGGCTAAGTCTACGAAATGGAACTTGGCCGACAGAGTCTCAAATTCAGTTGTTGGATCCACTCCCGTGTCGACTTCATCTTCAGGATTCTGAAAACGCAATGATAATATCAATAATTGTGCAAGAGCCTCAGATATAATTCAGACATTGTGGAATGTTATGTCTAAATAGGAAATTATTTACAGACATCATAGGTTAGTCTGAACCAACTGAGTTAGTCTGATGATTTGAACTCATGCTAAAAATGTATGGATATCTTTACAGTAGAAATCATAGCATTATCTTTTTGTATCTTTGTAACAATGTTTGTTTTAGGAATGTGTATTTATATTAAGTATTTTTTTTTAAAATATTTTTGTAAATTATATTTTAACAAATTAAAAAAAAATTAAAAGGTTGATAAAAGAGGAACGAAAAGTATAGGTAGGCCAAGGAAAAGTTGGCACAATCACATAAATGGAATTTAGAAAGATGGAGACATTTGAAGTAAGAATAATAGAAGAGAATTTTTGAGACGATGCATGGACATGAATGAAGCAATAAATGTATGGCATTCGGTTCTCGCTGCTAACACAAATAGTGATGGTATGGTTTTTTGATGCATTTTTTTATTTATTTATTTATTTAACATATAATTTTACAATACAAATAAAGATATAATTCAGTAGTATAGTATATTTTACAAATTTTTCTTTGCATTATTAATTAATAATTGATGCAATTTTCATGTACCATGACAGTTTTGTAATAAAGCAGTAAATTTTTCATCAGAATTATTTATTAAATTAGTTCCAATATAGAACTATGTATTAGGCTAAGAATAGTTCTTCTACTCAATCGTTTTCGAGTGAATTTTAATCGTTTTCGAGTTTCCCATAAGTCAGGTAATCGAAAATACATAGTTCAGAAATGAGGTTCACCACTCATTCTAAATGTAGTGCCTTTTAACATGATACGAGAATGGTGTGTGGAGATACCCTCATGTGCTGTTGGTATTGCACACCCACACATCTGTCGCTGGTTACCCCATATTGTGGGATATGACATGATGGTATGTATGTATGTATGTATGTAATATATCCAAATATACTGTACCGTAATTTATATTTATTTATTTTATTATGGTTCAAAGTCTTATTTATTTTTACAATTTATATTTCTACAATTTATATTTTTACAAGGTTTGTCTCGTTTTTCCAACTCACTACTCAAATCTTTTGTTTTCATTTTTCTTGGGTTCTTATTTTCAAAATATTTCTATTTAAATTTTCAATTTAAATAGAAATAGTACTTAATTTCATAACACTGCCTCCCTCTTAGTTCAGTTCGTCCCGAACAGAATTCTCTAGATGAATAAATCGGCATTTTGAACCTTCTCTACAGTGAGATGCTTTGAAAAAGTAACATGGTACACTTTTTTTTATATTTTTACTGTATCTTGGATTATAGCAGCAAACTAGAACATTAATTCCAGTATTATGAAAAATCTCTTCTATCATATTCCGAACCACTTTCCAATCCATACCATCACTGATCTTTGGAATGCCGAGCTTCATAAGATTCAACTGTAACATTTGATCCCGCATACTTCGTAGACAGTTCCACATCTGAGCATACTCTGCTCGTTCCTCAGACGTTTCCTTATTCGTCATGTAGAATAAATGCTGTTTTCCATGCTGTGAATGGACCGCTTCTCCAATCTTCAGATTCTTGGCTTTTAGCTCATATAACATCCCATACTTTCTCATGATAACTTTGGCTATACCACTAGTCATCTTCATGTCTTGAGCCACACAGTAAGCTAAAACATTATCTTCTGGGATATCGAAGAGGTCTTGCTCAATTTCCACAGTCACACCATGGCGAGTGCGTCGATAAGGAGTCATCATGAATTCCTCGAAGGTCTTTTCTTCACTTTGGACATTGCAAACTTGAGCAACTGGATTTTTTTCCTCATCCTTGTTATCACCTAAAAAGGGAGCCAGGCGATTGAAATGTACCACTCTTGGCTTCCCATTTGGTTTTCTTCGTATACGATAAACCACATCATTAATCCTTTTGATCACTTCATACGGTCCTTCCCAGGATTTCTGAAGCTTTGGTGAGTAGCCTCGTCGTCGTTGTGGATTAAATAACCAAACCAAGTCTCCAGCCTGATAACCACCTTCCACAGCTTTAATGTCGTATCGCTCCTTCATCTTGTCACTAGCTACTTGAATATTGGACCGTACACGGTCATGTATAGCATTCATTTTCCTCCGAAGATCTGACACATAATCTTCTCCAACTAGATCTTCTCCAGGCTTAGATCCATACTGCAGGTCGCAAGGTAACCGTAACTCACGGCCAAAAATCACACTTGCCGGTGTTTGCCCTGTTGTCTCATGAATTGCTGCTCGATAAGCTAATAAGAACAAGTGGATGTATTCGTCCCAATCCTTCTGGTGATCGGACACTGCTTTTGACAAAAATCTTCCAATTGTTCGATTCATTCGCTCCACCATTCCATCCGACTGTGGATGCAAAGCAGTTGTTCTCGTCTTTCGAATTCCTAATGCTTCACAAATTCCCTGGAATACGGCTGATTCAAAGTTTCTTCCCTGGTCCGAGTGTAACTCCAATGGTACTCCAAAACGACTTATCAGTTCCCTTACCAAGACTTCAGCAACAGTGGTAGCTTCTTGATTCGGTAGTGCATAGGCTTCTGTCCATTTACTAAAATAGTCCATTGCTACCAGAATATATTTATTCCCTCTTTCCGTTGTGGGAAACGGCCCCGCTATGTCAATGGCTATCCTTTCAAATGGGCTACCAACATTATACTGCCTCATTGGCGCACGCCTTCGTTTCTGAGGTCCGTTTGAAGTGGCACAAGTTACACATCTTCTACACCAATCTTTTACATCTCCATTGTAATTGACCCAATAAAAACGTTGACGAATTTTTTCTGTGGTTTTTTTAACTCCCAAGTGTCCCCCAGACACATCATTGTGAAGCAGTTTAAGAACTTCAGGAATTCTCTTCCTTGGAATCAATAGTTGTTGTCTCTGCTGTGTTCCATCTTCATTCTCCAATACACGCTTTAACAACCCATTTTCCACGACAATGGATTGCCACTGAGCCCAGTATGACTTAATATTTGGAGATAGTGAAGCTATTTCTTCCCATAAAGGTCTTTGATCATTTTCCTTCCACTGCATTACAAACTTGAGATCTGGGTCTTCCAATTGGTCTGCTCGTATTTCATCATCTTGCCAAAAATTGTCAACGACCGTGGTTCTACAAGCTATAAAAAACTTTTCCTCAGCCTTATTACAGTGCTGGCAATCCTCTGGACATGGTCGCCTTGACAGTGCATCGGCATTTCTATGATGAAGTCCGGCTCGATGTTCAGAATCATAGTCATATTCTTGCAATCTCTCTATCCATCTTGCCACTTGACCTTCAGGATTCTTGAATCGCAAAAGCCACACAAGTGCCGAGTGATCTGTCCTTAAAAGAAATTTCCGTCCATATAAATACTTGCGAAAGTGCTCAACTGACTTGATAACAGCAAGCAATTCTCTTCGTGTTACACAGTAATTGCGTTCTGGTTTCGACAATACTTTACTGAAGTAAGCAATCACGCGTTCTGCCCCATCTTGTACTTGGGAGAGCACACTTCCGATACCAACGTTACTTGCATCTGTATCCAGAATAAACATTCCTTCAGCTCGAGGATAACTCAAAACCGGAGAATTAATTAGAACCTGTTTTAATTCTTCAAATGCATGTTGGCACTTGAAATCCCATATGAATTCACTGCTTTCCTCCGTGAGTTTTGTCAGTGGCTTTGCGATGTCAGCAAAGCCTGGAACAAATCGTCGATAGTAGGTACTCAGACCCAAAAAGCTTCTTACTTCATGTCTGTCTTTAAGTACTGGCCAATCTCGAACAGCTTTAATCTTCTCAGGATCTACTGCTACTCCCTCCTCAGAGACAACATGACCTAGATAGTTGACTTGCTTTCGGAACAATATACATTTCTTGCAATTGAGTTTAAGGTTGGCCAACCTCAATCGTGAAAATACCTGTTCCAAATTTCCTAAATGTTCTTCAAAACGCTTCCCAAGTACGATGATGTCATCTAAGTATACCAAACAGGTCTCCCACGATAATCCTCTTAGCACACTTTCCATTAGTCGTTCAAACGTAGCCGGTGCATTGCAAAGTCCAAATGGCATCACTTTGAATTGCCACAATCCACTTCCAACAGAAAACGCCGTTTTTTCTCTATCCTTGGGTTCCAATCCAACCTGCCAATAACCACTCTTTAGATCCAAAGTTGAGAAGATCTTACAACCAGCCAATGTATCTAGGGTGTCATCGATTCGAGGCAGTGGATAACTATCCTTCTTAGTTACATTATTCAATAAGCGAAAGTCCACACAGAACCGAGTTGAGCCATCTTTTTTTTTAACTAACACTACTGGTGAACACCATGGGCTGCTTGATGGTTCAATAACGCTATCCCTTTCCATGTCTTGAATAATTTGATCTGCTTCCGCCCGCTTTGCTAATGGTAGCCTTCTAGGTAATTGGCGGATAGGCCTTGCGTCACCCGTATCTATTTGATGTTGAACAACATTGGTTCTTCCTTTAGAAAGACTCGCATTCTCAAAAACATCTTGATAATGAGCAATGAGGTATCTAATTTGTTTGCTTTGTTCTTTGGTAAGTTCCTTACAAGCATCTTTTACAAAGTCTTCAAGATGTTTTGGTACATCCTCTGAAGAAACTTGTGCGATGCAGGCATTTTGTGTTACTGATGAAACTGATGAACACACACTTAAATAAGCTCCTTTTTTGACAGTTACTGGATATTCATTTATGTTCATTAATCTGACTGAAATTTCCTTTTGGTTTTGAATCAGTGCTCTTGCAATTAATACTCCTTTTCCTGCTTCATTGTTGGCGTTGGACTCCACAACCAAAACATGTCCATTCGGGATAACACAGTCTAAATTGACTCGTACTAACATCTCACTTTGTTTTGGAATAGTTACAACATCCGCTGCAAGAACACGTGTAGAAAATTCCTCACGCTCTTGCACGAGAACATCTTCATCTCCAATTTTCAAAGATCGCCTCTTTAGATCCAACTGGAATCCATATTTCGCCATTATGTCCATTCCGAGAATAACTTCCTCCTCTATATTCGCCACTAGCACCTGATGATCGAAGATAGAACTACCAATTTGAAAGTTGGCATATGTCTCACCACATATAGATGCCGACTCCCCAGTAGCTGTTCGTAATGTCCATTTAGTTGGTGTAATACACTTTTTGTTATAAAGCAAATCTGGTCTCATGATTGTCATCGTTGCTCCAGTATCCAGCAAAAGTTTCAAATTCTTTCCATTTACTTTGCCATTTATAAACATACTGGTATCTCGACCACTGAATGATGCAACAACTGCAGATCTCTTTGAGGCATTGGTAATGTAGGTCAACAGTTGCCCCTTCCCATCAACCCTTTTTAGTTTTCCTGTGGCTGTTGCTGTTGCGTTGTTGCTTCATTTGGACACCGATTACGTAGATGTCCAGCTCGTCCACAACCCCAGCAGCGAAACTGTCTTTTTCTTCCTTGCAATGCCTTCATCACCTTTTCGACAATGCATTCGATGAGTTTTTGATTCTCTTCAACGGCCTCAACAACGCGGGCTTGAGCATGACCTCGTAAAGATTTTTTTATAGATTCAAATTCGAGTGCCTGGGTTAGAGCGTCACTCAAAGTTTGTGGTCTAGCTAGTTTTACAGCTTGTTGTGTCTCATTTGCCCACAATCCATCCAAGAACTTTTCTACTGCAAGGCTTTCACACACATCATCAGGAACCGTAGGGTATGCATATCTAATTAGACGCGCTATATCCGCCTCAAATTCCTGGAGAGTTTCATTAGATTTCTGATTACGATTCTTAAGTTGTGACCTGTAAAACTGTTCCATGTGCTTATGTCCAAATCGCATCTCAAGTCTCTCAATCAACAATTTTAAATCTCGTCGCTCAGCTAGAGGAATTGTCTCCAAAACTTTTAAAGCATCACCTCGTAATGATACACTCAACACTGAGGCCTTTCTTGTCATGGACCAGCCATTTATCATGGCCACTGTCTCGAACAATGTTAAATATTCTTCCCAGGGGCATTTTCCATCAAAGGTTGGCATATCATTTCGCACGCACTCCACTGTTGGTACTCTTGTATCTTCTACACACTTAAAATTTGTATCTACAGCTGAATTTTGCTCGGAATTCATTGGCGTGATTGAAGGAAGCACTTGATTCTCCAAAACTTTCATCTGTTTAGTTAATTCATTTATCTTCTCATCAAAGGTCATAGAATAATTCTGGAATTTCTTTTCTATAGTATTTGAATGCTTTTGAAGCATCGCTACTTCTCCTTTGATTTCTTTAATTTCTCCTTTTATATCTCTGGAATGTTCTTGAAACTTCTCTTCTATGTCTCTGGAATGTTCTTTTAAGACTTGACAAAGATCGTTGTTAGAGCAAGGCATTTCAAAAAGGTATGTGTCTGGATCCTCACCTACTTCTTGCATCACTTTTCTCAATCGTAGTTGAAGTGCATTTTTATTTCCTGATGTATCAGCGTCTCTCTCCTCCAACTCATGTTTTAAATCAACCACTTTCAACTCTAAAAGAGTTATTTTTTTTGATGCCATAATAAATGTCTTTATAAATAACTATTTTATTTTTTTCTTACACAAAAAATACTTGGGTATTTTTATACCCCACACCTGACACCAAATGTACCGTAATTTATATTTATTTATTTTATTATGGTTCAAAGTCTTATTTATTTTTACAATTTATATTTCTACAATTTATATTTTTACAAGGTTTGTCTCGTTTTTCCAACTCACTACTCAAATCTTTTGTTTTCATTTTTCTTGGGTTCTTATTTTCAAAATATTTCTATTTAAATTTTCAATTTAAATAGAAATAGTACTTAATTTCATAACAATACATATGTATGCATGTATGTAGGTACCTCAACCCTGACGAGTCTCTGTTGTTTGATGTGAAGTGTGAATACTGCATGACTCCTGCTGGAATGTGTGTTCATGCCGGTGGCTGCTGTGGTCCTGGAGAGTGCTCCCAGCCTAAGACACTGCATGGCTTCATTGGCCGTGCTGACTGGTTTCAATGTTACGCCAGACACTCTAATTGTGCCGTTAGTGTCCTCGTGAATCTTCACTCTCCCGTTTGTCTGAAAATATATTACATTGTAGTGTTGAGATGGAAATGGACGCATGAAAGAGTGCATGAGATAAAATAAATCTGACTATGGTTCTCTTCTCATTGAAAATCTGTAATGGTCGAAATATATTAATGATACATATAAAAGAATAAAAATTAAACATTTTAAAGCTCCATTTAATAATAATGGATCATTAAGGTATGTAATATCTCAAGATATCTTTGTTCTCTACTTAAGGCTGCACAGGCACTCAATTGTAATTAGTTTCGTTGGTGTTTCCTCATTTACTCAGCCAATACTAACATTATCATCTTAAAACTAAAAACAAGGATGAATTATAGTATTATCTATCTCTTGATAAAAATAATTCTGAAATTCGAAGGATTCCTTAGTTATCCGTTTAATTTGTTAGATGTAAAACTATAATTTAGCAAAAATATTGTTAAAAGATGTCAACACTTTGACTGTTTTAGACTTTAAAATTCGTGTCTTGATTTTTTTAAAAAGATATAATTCATTTTGTCCCTTATGCCGTTCCTGTAACGCACTCGTCAAGACGTACAAAATGTATCTTGAGACGAACCCCACCACTTCTACTTCAGTATGAGAAGTGGGGTAAAACTCGCTAAAAATTCTCAGTGCATGTGTGGCCTTAATTTATTTGTAATTAAGTTATCTCTTGTATGTTGTCGAGAATCATTGAGCAATATTTTTTGGAACATTAATTAAATTAAAAGATATTATATTTATAAATTTCACACTGTAACTTCAGCTGTTTTGGCAGTCAATCTCTGAAGCATGTTTTTTTCTGAAAACTGTCAAAACCAGGATGCCCCCATGAGACATCTATTAATAGACTTTCACAACGAAAAATTATTTAATTTCAAAAATTATAACCGTAAAAGCTTCACAATAATATCTACAGATGGATGATACTATTAGTTTAATCTTATGTTGCTCTATGAATCAAAGCTGTTTTGCCTTTTAGAGAAAGTTCACATGCTTTGAGCATTGCGGACATCTGCAGGTAATAATAACCCTCACACCAGAACCTATCATAGTAAGTCACCTTGTTGACTCTGTCCAACTCCCTTGAAAAGTTGTTGCTCTGTGATCCAGACAACCCAGTGTGAGATGCCTAACAGGGAGTTCTTTTCTCTGACAAAGTTCTAGAATGTATTTTGGTTAGTACTTTATTATACTTGAATTAAAAATATTGATAAACAAAATCAAACCTTGCATCCGTAAGCGTCTCGAGCTGGGTCAAATAGGTCTATGATATCTTCATTGTACAGCTCCATGAACTGTGCCACAACCTTGAACTCTGGCGGAATGAGACCCTTGGACCTTGCATCTCTACTCCTCTCTTCAATACCCTGGAATAGATCCTGTATGGCTCTGGGGATGATGCCCATCTGCTCCTTGATTAGCTCCACGTCAAATGCTGTGCCCATAGTGTATGTCTTACCCGAACCAGTCTGAAAATATAAATAGTGAAATAAGATGTAATTAAAAAAATAATCAAAATACATTCTGAAAGAGGGAAATGGAAGAAATTTGATGTTGATGAGGAGAAGGATGTGTGCCAGGATAGAAAAATATGGCTTTTGGTTCTCTCCGTCTACCCCAATAGTGACATGGCGTGATGGAATGTGTGCATGTTTTGTACTTAAATCCCGTCAGATAAAAAATAATACAGTTATAAATAATAATTATTAAGGAAATTTACTAAAAATCTTAATTATGGTCTTCATCAATTTAATTTATGAACTATTCTTTGCACCCTTCGCATGTGGCATGTTTATAGTCAAATAGCCACAGTATATCCCAATTAACCAGTGTATCCAGCCCGGAGTACCAATAATTGTGTTAGAAATGATATAAAAATTTCCCCTGTTGGGAATCGAACACAGGACGCCAACATAGAAGTCAAATGACTTATCACAGTGCAACGGCGGTCTGCAATTTTTAATTGCAATGACAATAGTCATCTTTACTGCTGCTATATTACCATAATGTTATTCTGCAACATCTAGTATTGCACAGAGTAACAGGTAAAATGTAATCAGATAAAACGAGTATTTAATTTAATATAACTTGAAATCCTATCAACATTACTAATTGTAATTAATATGTACATGTTAGAAATACATATTCAATGTTCATTTAGGAATTTGTAATCATTATTCTCTAGGGTTACCAACACAACAATTTATAAATAAGAAAGGCGGGAAAAAAGTGTATTTTAATTAAAAAAGTGTAATAAATTGATAATGTATATAAGATGTTAGTTTAACTTATCTGTTTAAATAAATAATTTACCTCTGACATGTGTGTAGTTCAGAGCATTATCACTTTTCAGTAAATTACTGTTACATTGTGAATGTTACATAGAGTGTATTACATTTTACATTTATTACACTTTAATGGGTCTGTGTTAAACCACGATCATAGTAAGCAACAGAAAGTATATTTATTAATTTGAAAACAATAAGTAAAACTAAAAATGACACAGATTTAACAATAAAGGACTCCAGACAGCAAAATGCTGGTATAAGGGGCCATGACAATTATTATAATTAAACAATCAAACAATGATTAAGGCAGATAACTTATGACATATTATTCACATCAAACAATTATTTATAAATTTATATATCTTGATCCTCCAATATGTAGTGTTTGTAGTATCTATACAATAGATATGTAACGTTGTCTCACGTATATAAGTAGCGAGATGAAGGTTTGCCAATCGGTCAGTCGCACAGGTGACGTCGGCCGGTGAGTACGCGTGCCTCGGTATGAGCTACTTAGAGCAGTGGTGCGCCAGTGAGTTTCTACACAATATATATATATATATATATATATATATATATATATATATATATATATATACAATTTGGTCTTCCCAGGGGTCTCTTGTCTACAGGGTTATTTTGCAGGATACGTTTTGAGGCTCTTTCTTCCCCTGATCTGACAACATGTCCAATCCAAGCTAATCTTTTGGACCTGATTTCACTGGTGATTAAAGGTTGATGGACAATGTTACCCGAGATCTGAACATGCTGAATGCTTGTGATGATTGGGAGTCCACTGCAGCTGACAGGAAGGCTTGGAAAGCTATTGTCCAGGAGGCTAAAGCTCTACAGGAGTTGTATGGCCATCGGAAGTAAGTAAGTGAGTAAGTAAGTAGTAACAGTAAATTATGTGCAATTTATTGATTCATTTGACAGTGCACTAAATATTTTCGAAGCCATGTATAAAAAAATATATCTTTGACCTGATATTATAACTATGTATGTATGTTGTTATTCAATGTAATATTCAGGTTTGTTTTGATAAATATATTTTTGATTTATAACATATTTGCTTTTTTGAAGTAGGTATATTATTTCCTCTAAATTTAATATTTTAGTTACTTTATTAAATTCTGTAGTTCAGGTTCAATTGAATCACCTCAAAGTATCGGAACTCTGTGATTCAGACAATCTCAATGTTAGATGTCCTTCTGATGGTAGATATTTTTGACACAGTGTCTTGAATGTAGTGCGGAGCCAAGTCACGAAGACGATCAAGCACACATTATCGTCCATTCGCATTGGACACATCAACCAGTGAAGATGTCAAATTGAATCATTAGATTTGCCTAAATATAAAGTTGTTTAGAGATAAGATAATGATTAAAGAAGAGTCAACCCTGATACAATTGGTTCAATCTCTTTCTGATACATAATGCAGATGAAATTCCACAAATGATTGAGTAGCAATTTGAAGTGTTCAGTCAAGTGTACTAAAATGGGGAGAAAACATCAAATAGATGAATAAAAATAATGTTTAATTATTCAACATACAACATAATGTAATACAACTACATACATATATACCAATATATGTATGCAGTTATAGAATAACAATCTTAAAATAATGTTTATTACATAACGATATTCATTAGTGTATTTAATTATAGGAATATAGTGCAGAAAGAAGAATGCTAAACAGTACCAGCTATGTAGATGTATCACAAATATAAAAAAAAATACTTGGTTTTAAGCCTATTGAAATTTCAATAGAACTAAAACCAAGTATTGTTTTTATATTTGTAATATATATACATACAATGGAGTTCTATCAAGAATTGTCCATCGACAAACTAAACTTAGTACCAGCTATATTAAAGCTAGACCTAATGTGGATTAACCTTTCAACATGAATTTTTCACCAACATACGTATTACAGGACCTTGAGCTCGTGCGGCTCATGCTGGCTAAGGACCTGCTTGGTATCTACAAATGAAAAAGATCCAAAACATGTGATTCCTGATTCCTTTCCTGTAAATAGATGCATTTAAATTTCGGAATGCTGTTTTACTGTGAAGCACCGGCTTAGTATAGTGCTTCTACTATTTTTCTATTATCATTGTTTTTGGGTGTTTCGGGTAATCGAAACAGTACAACAATGAGGCTCACCACCCATGCTGAATATAGTGCCTCTTTATGTGAGACGAAAATGATGTGTTTGTGCAGATGTTGGGATACACGCAAGTGTCGTGGATCCTTTTATAAGTTCTGCACACCTGTCGCCGGTTATCTCACATTGTAGGATATGCCGTGATGGTATGAATGAAATAAAGCATCTGTCGTATCTGGATGTTTGAAAAATGTGATCTGGAAAAATAAACAGGTGCGTATTGCCAGTAAGGTCAGAATATATGACATGTGTGCGACCGATCATGACGTATGCTGTGGAAACGCGAGCAGATACCGTACGAACCAAGGGGCTCCTAAGGATAACGAAGATGAAGGTCCTAAGGTCAATCACTGGTAAAACTCTCCGAGATCGTGTTCGCAATGTTCAAATAAGAAAAACATGTGGAATAGAGGACATCGTTCGGTGGAGTAGATCCAGAAGAAGGCATTGGAGGGACCATGATAGACTTGCATATATAGCGGCGAATGAAATCCCTTCTGGCCGCCGCCTACCCGGAAGACCACCCAAGAGATGGAAGGTTAGCTGGACTTCGTCATCCTAGGAGGCATAGAGTCTGAAGAACAGACCAACTAGGTCTACTAAACGAGGAAGAAGATAAAAGTATGAATGAATGAACAAATTTCGTAATTATCAAAAGTTGAAGAGACATTTACCTGTCCATAGGCGAGTACTGTGGCATTATATCCGTCCAGACTCCCCCTGACCAGATTCTCGACACACTCCCCGTATATCTCGTCCTGCTGCCCCCCCGTGTCGAAGACATAGTCGAATGTGAAGGACTTGTCCTGCCCGAGGGTCACCTGAGGCTCACCGGGCGTCACGGCCGTGCAGATGCGGCACATGTCGATCACCTCGCGAGGGATCTGAGGACGGATCCTGGGGAAGAAAAAAAAACACTACATTTAACCATCTAAAAAACATTTATTTTTTTATAACTTGCGGCGATTAGTACTCGCGACAGCGAGTTGCATCATTACTATTCTATTTGCGGCTTAAATAGCCTTTAACAATAATACCTATGTTCGATTGTTTTGCGTAGTAAATTGAGGTTAAATCCCTTTTCAGCAAATTATTGTTATCAAACGTCGTATTGAATACCCTGATATGACTTCAAGAACAAATGTACATGCCCATAGTTTTTTGTAAGTATATATTTTAAGTCCCTATAATTTACAATAAACCATATAATTTTTACGCAAAGTATAAACCATACCTGCTATTTACAGCTTTTCCTCGACTTTTCCTTCCTAAAAAACATATGGAATTGGAATCTTCGACGAGATTTTGGAGAAAGATACAATAACCAAACCCTTATAATATATTTTTTAACAGATTTTTAATTATCTCAATAGAGACGAAGTTGGAATATTTATTGTAGGAGAACCGGGAAATCAAGACACCTACAGGGCTTACGACCTGTCATCGGCTGGTTTACGTGATCACTTTATGCGCTTGCGCAACGTTCACCAATTATGCCTTTTAATGAGATCCCTATCAATTCAATTTTTGAAAGTTCTATATATTGTAATACTGAAATTCTTTTCGCTTGAAAATAAGGAATTTTTACTACAGCCATCTATGGGTGAAATTATGAACAACAATCTTATTATTTTTATTTATTTTTGTTGGAACGCCATCTATTGAGAGAATTGATTTTTGTAAATAATGAAAGCTACAATTCTTATATCTGAGGTGACAATGCGAAACTATGCGAAACTATGCGACTTCTATGCGAAAAATGCATTGTCACCTCAGATATAAGAATTGTAGCTTTCATTATTTACAAAAATCAATTCTCTCAATAGATGGCGTTCCAACAAAAATAAATAAAAATAATAAGATTGTTGTTCATAATTTCACCCATAGATGGCTGTAGTAAAAATTCCTTATTTTCAAGCGAAAAGAATTTCAGTATTACAATATATAGAACTTTCAAAAATTGAATTGATAGGGATCTCATTAAAAGGCATAATTGGTGAACGTTGCGCAAGCGCATAAAGTGATCACGTAAACCAGCCGATGACAGGTCGTAAGCCCTGTAGGTGCCTTGATTTCCCGGTTCTCCTACAATAAATATTCCAACTTCGTCTCTATTGAGATAATTAAAAATCTGTTAAAAAATATCTTTGACTCCCGACAGGGAAAAAAATCCAATGTTTGCGCATATGCAATAATAAAAATATTCCCTTATAATATATTTTATAAACCCATTAGTTGGTATTCGTATATAAAATGGCGAAGATATTTTTATTTTACCTTTGTGTGGAGAAAAATAAACACAAAAAGCACATCACACAAGAATGGCTGGCTGCGTTCTTTCAAATAAAAGATTATCCACAGACCTATGTACATTTAGCAGCACAAGGAGAGTAAGTACACCAAACTATCTATCTACCTTCCCATGTCAAGAGTTCTCAGATTGCTATCAAGAAATACACACACACCACGTCTGTAAGAGAACAAGTCTAGTCTACAATATTCAGCTGACTATACCATGGGTGCAAAACTCAGGGTTAATCAATTATATTTCATACAATTTACAATGACCCATGAAACCATATTAAATGAGATCGCCTAGAAGAATACGCCTAGGAATAAATCACACAAAATAAATACATATGTCATCAATAGAATGCAAGTGGATACTTTGAGATGGTTTGGCCACACGGGGAGAATGAATGAGGAAGGCCTGACGAAGAAAATATATGTACAATGCGGACAGGAATGGAATGAGAGGTCGGGGACGTCCAAGTAAGGGATGGCGTGACCATGTGAACAATATTCTGAAAGAGGGAAAAGTATGCTTGAACATCAGACGAACATGTGTGAGACGATGTATGAATGTTGATGAGGCGATGGATGCGTGCAAGTATAGAAAAATGTAGCGTTCGGTTCTCTATGACTACCCCGTTAGGGAAATGGCGTGATGCTATGAATGAAATTTACAATTCAATTTGTTTAAACCACGAGTAAGAAATTGATTTTTTTGACAGATGAAAAGTAGTCACCGTTCCAGAAGAAGTTGTTCTGAAACCGTTCGTATCAAATTTATTTAAATGTGCCAAAAATGTAATGAAGAAAGATGTCATCAAAAGAATGATATGAAGCACATTGAGATTGTTTGGCAGTGTGGGAAAAAAGAACAAAGAAAACATAACAAATATACTATACATTATTACATATTATATAACGTCGGGGTCACCAATAAAGCTGATAGGGATTGAGCAAGAATGGAAGATACTTCTGGATTCAGCCAAGGTCGAGCCTGTCGAGCTTATGATGATGGTGATGAGGAATTGAACAAGATGCCGGAGTCGTCCGGAAAAAAGTTGGCTCGATCGACTGCAGCTCAACAGCTGAAATATGGTCCAATCCAGAAATCTTGCTTTTCTGGATTGGAAAGTGAAATAAATAAACGTCTGCACGCATAAGTGCCATTTGTATTTCTTTTCGTCAGTGAATAGAAAATATTATCAGCGTCTACCCAAAAGAATCATGGTTGGTCAATAAGGAGGTGGAAGAAAGATTGAGACTAAGATTGAGAAGGGAGGACGACATAGTTCATAACTGGCAGGAGCTGAGGAAAGAAGTAGTTGGATGCTTGATTAGAAGTTGAACGGGCCCAAGGCTCCATTTGGTCTGTATCGGCATTAAAGAAAAAGATACCATAATTCACAAGTATTGAGTGTACCACATATCTCAAAGTGTACTAAGATACATATTTTGTAAAGTAAGAAAGGTTCTCTATACCTGAACCAGGAAAATATTGGCAGACGTGTAGTCTACCTATAAAAGACAAAATGATAGAAAAAAAGTACTGTCAAGACATGGGAGTGGATTGCTGGAAGAAAACCAACAAAGTCTAGGTATACCATACTTTATTCACAAACATTGGAGCAATATGGTTCGATAAAAAACATAAATATCTGACTGAAATTAAAATTTAACCTAAGAACCAAATTGAGAAAAAATCAAAGGTCTATAAATACGAGTACAAATTTAGTAGTTTTTCTTTAGTTATAGCCAAGTGGGTTATGACCAACGCTATACTCCTCACTACCAAATAAAATTTTCAGTATTTTCATTTTGATTTAAATATTTTATTATGAAAACTTGATAATTTTTCAATGCCATTTTATGAAAATGATGTGCCTTTTAATCAATTTGAAAATAACAATATCAAATTTTAAGTTTCCTGATTTTGGGGTCACTTTGAAATATTTGACAGATAAAAAAAATGATAAACACTGATCAGCCATCCTAGACATCATGTCATTTAGCTCAAGAAAAGAAACAAGAAAAGATAACTCAATGTATGGAAGTGACAGTTGTCACGTGTGTCTAGGAAGCTGATATCCTTCAAAATATAATAGTGTCTAAGTGAGTATAAGATATACAAATTTGCAAAATTTGAAAAGAATCGAATGAGTAGGTACTTTAGTCTATAATCGATATAGTAGAATAAACACGCCGTACATATTACATAGTACACAGCACACATATATACATTGTGCTGAAACTTTCAAAATACAATCTCAGCATGATACTAGTTGATAATCTGCTATAAAAAAGCTTAAAAATTGCGAATTCATAACTCCCCACTATATCCTCCTGGGGTAGTGAGGATTAAAAAGAGGGTATCAGTTATAGTTCAAAAATGTAGTAAAGAAGATCTAGAGGTTGTTTACCGCGACCTAGTAATCAACAACAGGATCTCCAATCACCGAGGTCATTTAATATGTCAAAGACCGACGGAGGCCGATCATTCGTCGAGTGATTGAGCGTAGTCGCCATTCTCAGTCATGAGTCCAAGGAGAACGAAGAATCCAAGACATATTAAGTGTTATTTATAAAAATAAAATTGGTTCAATTGAACCCGGTTCAAAGTCTTATTCTGAAATTCAAATTTTCTCGTAGAAGAATTATTTACTTTATATGAGAATATTTGAATTTCAGAATAAAACTTTGAACCGGTTTCAATTGAACCAAATTTATTTTTATAAATAACACTGATTTTGTTTAAGATTAATTTCTGAATTTTTTTCCTAAATTTCATATTTGTTAAGAAAGGACAGACGACACAAAATTAAGTGTTTTGCACGGAAGATTAAACAAAGAGTGAATCATTCCAATTAACAAAACGTCGCGTGTGTCTGTCTGTCTGTCGGTGCAACGGTCATATAAAAATAACACCCACAGACGAGAGAGACCCAACCCCCGTCTGTCGTGTTCGATCGAGGCGGAAAAGAATGGGGTAGGTTAAGTAGGTTTTGAAAATGATATCAAAGGGGTTAAACTATTTATTCGACTTGTGTAATTTACCGATATAATTACTCGAGCTTTTTTATACGAGGAAGCTTCCGGTCATAGTTTGAAACACCCTCCGTTGAACAGAAATCAGCACAACCGTTGAAATGGGGTAAATTTAATATGAAGCGAAAAATGCGCTGGCGCCAACGATAAATTACAATTCAAAATTCAAACTCGTAATTCAAAAATTATCAAATTTTTGCTCAACTTTCACACGTTGTTATGAAGTAAACAAAATTAAATAGTCATCTGGAACACTTTGCCTAATAGGATCTTAGTTTATGGGTAAAAACTGAAGAATTATTTCATGTCGGCCTTAGTGGCTCAGTTGGTTGGGTATCTGACTGCTGATCTAAAGGTCCCGGGTTCGATTCCCGGTGGAGACACATTTTTAATTGTGTTTTCAGTCTGGATCTGTGAGACGATTAATATCGTAAGTCTCCAAGTGGCAACTTGTTATTGGGTGCGTTTTAAATTAATATTTGACATAGTACCTACCTGTTAGTTGCCCGAGAAGTAATACAAAATAAAATTAAAAAAAAAAAAAAAAATATTATTTGTTATAATATATAAATCCACGATACGGAGGGGGACAGTTTGCACAGATACCAGCAAAACAAAAAGCCAAAATTTGCGTTCTGCGCAGCCCACGTGATTTCTCAAGTGAAGATACAATAACTTTGTCACCATTCTGACGATGCTCAGCATAGAGCGATACCGGTGAATGGGAGTCGCGTTTGCGAAAAATTTAAGTAGAACGTAAAATTAAATATAATTTTTTCATAATTTTAGTTGATTATGGAGTTCTATCATGAAGTGACAGTTTCAAATATTGAAAAAAAAAACTTTGTTTTAGAGTGTTTTTTTGTAAATACTCAAATATCTAGATTCATACAAATTGAAGTTGATTTGGCAAATTAAATTCTAGCTAAGAGCTATGGCTACTGTGCCGGCGTCCTGGACCGATTCCCAGCAGAGAAGATTTATTTAAATTACTTTCTCGAAGTGTATGTATACCTCCAGGAATTATCTGAAATAGGTTACACTCCTTAGATGGCGTTTCTTAAGATTTTGTGAAATCATTAAGTAGGTTAGGTTATAATTGACGTATTTTATTTATGACGAGGCGTTTTCGAGAGGTCAACGACGCTTAATGATTTTAATAATATAACATTTTAAACAATGAACCCATGATGTATGGAATCGCCAACGCGCAGTTGTTTTCAGCGTATACAGAGATGCAATGTGTGAGGTTTGTGCGAATGTGGTCAAATGAGTCAATATAACACACGGATTTTACTCAAATGAATATTTGTAACAAAGCCTAATTTAGTATTGGGAGCCGAGAGAAACTCCAATTTGATCATTGTTACTGACGTATTAATTAAATTTCGTTGGTAGTGTTGGCGGAGAGTGTTGCAAATATTACGAACTGCTTAGAAAACCAATGTGTCTATTGTTCATATCCAATGTATTACAGATAAAGGATCGTCTGTCGTCAATCTATCTACATATCAGTAAATATAATCCGGGGATGAACAGTGGCCTTACTCTTGACATTAAATCCGATCCCTATTTCATTTGTTTTTCGTTAAGAACCTACCTTTGTAATGGAGCATAGGCGGCCATAGGGTTCCCACCACTCCCGGAATTCCGAGATTCTCCCGGGTTCCCAGGAGGAATTTAAAATAAATATTACTCTCTCGGAATATCAAGTTTCTCGAAAATAACGATTCGAAAGAAATGGTTGAGAGCATCGAAAATCACAGCAGCGATCTAAATAAAGATGTTTCATTCAATTTGTCTACATATACCTGTATCAAACGCTGCCTGTGAAGGTGTATTTAGTAGAGTATTTTATATATGGACTAAGGAAAGAAACAGTCTAAACGAAGAACATGTTATGGCAGATATACCAACGTTTTTCAATTTCAAAATGGACTGCAAAGAGTTTTTTTTTAATTCGTAAGTTCCAGACATGTAGTGAAGATGAGTGTCAAGAGTAAGACTAGTGGACTTGAAGTCCTAAAACATTCCCAACGGAGTGGGGTAGGAGATCTATCTCTCAATGTCGTCAATATATTTAACAGCGAATCATTCAATATTTTGGATACAGTGCCAGGTGGGTTCCCGATATACTTAAGAAGTCCATCGTAATGGGTAGCGTGGAGGGCAGGAGATCACCAACTCTATGGAGTAACTTTGTTAAGTCCGCTATAGGATCATTAATCACCGAAGCCATTCGATCTGACTACCCAACAGATATTAGAGGCAGAGAATTTATTAGAATGGTTGAGTACAGAAGCCATCATCAGTCATGAATGAATAATTTGGATATAAAATATAACGCGGTTTTCGTAAATATCTCTCCTCAGGGACGCTGAAAATGGATAACGTTGTATCATTTTGGCTCTGGTAAGATTTGCGAAAAAGGTGCGTTTTGAAATTTTTTCTGAAAGAAGATATCCTATCGGTATGTCTGAGGCTATGTGGGAGATTACTCCATGAATTTGGTCCAGCCACAGCAGACGCACGAACGTCGAAATTAGTGTTGTGCACCCTGTTTATTTCAGCTAATTTCCCAATCATGGATCTAGATGCTGAACAAAGTGATGATTGACTGTCGTTTATTGAAAGCGGAATGTAAATTTCGGAGAGGCGAAGAAGATGAGGAATCGAACCCGGGATCTTTGATTCAGAAGTCAGATATCCAACCAACTGAGCCACGAAGTCCTACAATATACTTGTTAGTTCTTGAATCATAAACTGTTTAGGTACTCAGTGGGATCGTTACAGCTACCAGGAGTAAACTAACGTCCGTGTCTGATCTGTAACTAAATAAAGATGAATGTTGCACGATCATTTGTCCAGAGTCAATTTTGTTTCATCTAGAGCTGTCATGAAGGCAATTCAAGAATGGTTTATCGTGTCGCTGCATAATACAGATGATCAGTCAACAGCGCTGGTGGATTATGACGTTGAATTATCGCTAAACACGTGTGGCATAATGTACGTCTACAGGGTACAAGTATAAAAAACTTGAACTTATTGTGATATCATAGTTTAGTTACATAGGTCACGTAGTTACATGACATTAATTTTGTCTAGCGATTGTATCTCAAATTTGTACGCCGGTATCACAAAATAGAATCCTTTCAACGAAAATGAACTGGGAAAGAAAATTGATTAAAAAAACAGAATTCTATTAAAAAAATCTGTTTTTTTTAATAACCATTTCTTTCATTAAATGCTATGTAAGGGTCGAGACAATAATGATGATAATATCCAACTGTAGATTCGACCAAGAGAATGAAATTCTATTGAAGGAAGAGGTAGTTTAAATCCAAGATGCGTGTACGAAGGAACATTTTGTATGGCGTAGTGGACTTTTTGCATGCTAATAACACCAACTAGAGGCCTCGCAGCATATATGTTCCTATACATCGATTTACTCAGAATTCAGAGTAGAACCTTTTATGTGAGTTTTTTGTGTGTGTGTGTGTGTGTCTGTGTGTCCGTCCCCCCTTATAACTTTTGATCCGCTCAATTTACAGAGCCCAAATTTTCAGAATATATAAACAGTTATAGGCCTACAAAACTTTTTTACTCAGAATTGTGAATTTTTGTTTCAGTCAGGGGTTATCAACTTTTGAAATTTTGGTTTATTTTTCCATATACCTATCTCAGAAACCATAAAAGCTAGAACGCTGAAAATTGGTATCAACATAGACAAATACAAAATCTCTAGTTTTTTTAATTCCAGGGTTTCTCAAACATTTTTTATTAAGAAAAATATTTTTTTATGATTAATTTATGACTTTAACTGCCTATATTTCCATTTTTTTTTAAATATCGAAAAAAGCCGAAACACCCCAACTAGATAATTTAATTTTCTATAAAAAATATTAGCATTGTATTAGCACATCTCAAATTTTTATAAAAATTGAATTTAGTGACGACATTGCTTCACACAATTTGTATGGCAGTCGTCTATACACAATATCTAAGAAGACTTAATAGTTTGATATTTCATCTCCAAAGATACATAAATACCATCATGATATTTTCATATTCTGGGTAGGAAAAAAGGACCTACCTCCATACTATCCTATCTTGACATACATGTGTTGTATAGAAAACAATATATCTTAAAATATTCAATAATTTGTATTTATGGGTTTATAGTTTGGTACATATTCTTCAATTATACATACTATTGCTATCGACAGTTTTGGATCTCATGTGTTACATGCAACTTGTCGTCTAGCAAAATGTATGATAAAAATATTTGAGACTACCTATGTACCTAGTTGTTGCAAACATTGAAAACATAAAATTTCTTATTCTTTTACATATTTATATTTTTGCACATAATATAAATAAATATAATGCACACTGGCGGGCTCATTGCCATTTGAAAATTTCTTCCAACCAATCAGATTACAAATTAGACAAAATTATATATACATCAACAAAACAATGAGAGCGAAAAAAAACAAAGAAAATATATATTACACTAAGATAAAAAAAAACATCGTAGCAAAAAAAGTATTGGGAAAGAACAAGGAGAGGAAATCGGGATCAGGTGTTTAGGGATAAATATTCTTTCATTAGTTTTTTCTTGAAAATACAATTGCCTATTCCATACTCTTGCTGATTGTACTTCGAATGACAAGCTGAAAAATTCTGTGTACTGCTCCAGAAGTCACACCTCTTTTGGATACCTACTCTTCATACATCGTAACAACTTGCTTTAAAAAATCCTAAATCTTTATACGCGTGCATGGTGACGTTTTTCTGGACACTAATAACATGAAGCAGAAGAGACATCGTGCAAGAATTATTTATTATATTAGAAAAAGTAACATGCGTGCAATCGATTGATCTAAAAGACGCCTCCGTAAGACAAAGCATGACAGAGATGTATGTATATTAAATAGGTGACATGACATGACACAAGTGAAGGTGTGGGTAGACATATTTTGGAGCAAGAGGGCGATACAAATCACACCTTAGAAATTCTGAGGCAGCCAGTGTAAAGTGAAACGTTCAACATCTACATACATATATGTATACCTACATACATACATACATACATACATACATACATTACGCTAGACACATAATGAAGGTAGGTATGTAATGAGAGAACACTGACACCTTTAAGGGGGCGACTGCTGCCAACGTACCTATTTTAACTCAACACTATATGGAATAGTGGAGAGTCATGATTTCATAATTTTTAAGCGTATTTTTTCAAGTTCAATGCCAGGATTATTATGGAGGTCAGTCTGACAGGAAAGGATGGGAAGGAAAAGGGAAGGGAGAAGGACATAATTTGTTACTGCTGTGAAAAATAACAGAATTTGCTAGACAAAAATAAAAATGAAAATAAGTGCACAAATCCAATTTTTTTAACAATACACAGTTTTACGCCGCTATGCATCTATATAAAGAACTCTTGTAGCAATCATGACTAGCAGTGAATACATCAGAATGTGGGATACTGCCCGAGAGATTGACATTATAGAAATGACATGCCCTTTTGATAAATTTATTGAATATAAATTATAAACATAGATAGGTACATTAACCTTCTCGATTTGTTCTTATAATGACGTATGGAATAGAATGCAGGGCTGACACAACGACAATGTAGAGCTCACCGAATGTCAAAAATGAGAACTCTCCGAACGATAGCAGGTCTTACACTTAGGCTGGGTTGTTTCAACAAAAGTATCGGTAATAGTAGGTATAGTTAAAATACTTTGTTTTCATAAAATTGTTCAAAATTTTGTCGTCTCACGGCATTAGATTTCAATGAAACAAACAAAAGTATTGCACAATTTTATGAAATCAAAGTATTTTAACTATACTTTTATTTTAATCTTTGTTCGAGAAACACAGCCGAGATAGTAATAAGGAACGCGAGAGTCTGGGAAATATGAGAGGTTGAAGATGTCATTAGATGGGGTAGTCAAAGGATATGTTGGTACGCGCAAGTGGACAGAATGAAGACATCCAGGAACCCTTAACTAGAAAGAGAACAATTTCTCTGCCAACAGGCCTCGAGGCCTAGCATAAAACAAAGAAGAAGAATTTACTATCGACTAGTTGCATGTAACACATGAGATCCAACTGTCGATGGCGATAGTATGCATAATCAAAGAATACGTACCAAACTATAAACAACACAAATTAATAAATATTTGAAGATATTTTATTTTCTATATAAAACATGTAGGTATGTTTGTCAGGATGTATGGAGGTCAGTCTGTTTTTCCTACACAGAATATGAAAACAGTATGATGGTATGTATGTATGTTTGGAGATTTAAGTATCAAACTATTAAGTCTTCTTACATATTGTGTATAGGCAACTACCATACAAATTGTATGAAGTGATGTCGTCACTAAATTCAATTTTTATAAAAATTGTTAAAAAAAAATTGAGATTTACTTCTACAATATTAATATTTTTTATAGAAAACTAAATTATCTAGTTGGGGTGTTTCGGCTTTTTTCGATATTTTTAAAATATTTGGAAATGTAGGCAGTTAAACTCATAAATTTATCATAAAAAGCTAGAACGCTGAAAATTAGTATAAACATAGACAAATACAAAATCTCAAATTAGTTTTTTCAAAAAAATTCCAGGGTTTCTCAAACATTTTTTATTAAGAAAAATATTTTTTTATGATAAATTTATGAGTTTAACTGCCTATATTTCCAATTTTTTCAAAAATATCGAAAAAAGCCGAAACACCCCAACTAGATAATTTAATTTTCTATAAAAAATATTTCATTGTATTAGCACATCTCAAACTTTTTTTAACAATTTTTATAAAAATTGAATTTAGTGACGACATTGCTTCATACAATTTGTATGTCAGTCGCCTTTACACAATATGTAAGAAGACTTAATAGTTTGATAGGTACTTAATCTCCAAACATACATACAGAACCATCATGCTGTTTTCATATTCCTGGTAGGAAAACAGGACAGACCTCCATACTGTCCTATCTTGACATACATACCTGGATGGATGGATGGACGACATAAAAAGATTTGTTGTACCACAGTGGATGGGAGTCGCACAGGAACGGGAGGAGTGGAGAAGGAGAGGGGAGGCCTATGTCCTGCAGTGGGCAAACACAGGCTGATGATGATGAATAGTTTGATACTAATCTCCAAACATACATACATACCATCATGCTGTTTTCATATTCTGGGTAGGATCAAAAGACTGACCTCCATACTATCCTATCTTGACATACATACATACTTAGGTACATGTGTAGTATAGAAAACCAAATATCTTAAAATATTAAATAATTTGTATTTATGGGTTTATAGTTTGGTACTTATTCTTCAACTATACATACTATCGCTATCGACAGTTGGATCTCATGTGTTACATGCAACTAGTTTTATAAAAACCCGACGTACCGCACACATTTGGCTGTCTCATCTAGTTGGTTGGAAGAAATTACTGAACTCTGTCAATACACGTGTATAGTTGTTGCCAAATAACTTGAACTTTTGGCCGAGAAGGGAGGCGATTTGCACGTAAACCAACGAAGCAAAAAAAAGACACATTTTTGCATTCTATGCAACCGGAAGTTCGTTCAAGATGTTTGGCGAATATTATACAAGAAGACATGAAACAACTTAATACATCTGTACTTACGAAAGGTTATGTTAGTTTACTATTATTATTATTATTTTTTAAATGTATATTAGTATTATGATTTGAACTGTTTTTACATTGAAAACATTCAAATTTATTAACAAACAAATTCAAATTCATTAACAAGCATAGCTTTGTTTACTTTGTATTTAATACGAAATTGTTCAGTTTCATAAATATATCAAATAGAAATATCAATTGTCATCGGGAATACAAAAAGTCTGGAAGTTTCAGAGCTCTGACTGGTCAGGGAGTTCAAATCGATTGCGAAATTCAAGTACAGACAGACATACAAGTGAAATTAAAGAAAAGGATGTGAAAAAATGGAATAGTACTTTCAATACTGAATGAAAATTTACAGGAAAATATTCATCAATTTAATTTTCCCCGAAAGTGTTGACGATAATGTTGAATTTATTGATAATATTTTATATAAGTTAAGTGAAGTAGTGTGGGAGGGATTTGATACGAATCATCATCGGTCGACCATATTAGGATATGGTAGCAAGACCAAAATAATACAAAACGTATTATTTGATGAAGTGTTCAAAATTTATGCATATATTTATTCATCCAACGATACAATAACAAGACGCTGACCAGTGCCTACGTACGGATGACGAAAAAAATATATATTTTGCAATATTTTGACCCAAATGTTGGTAAGGTCGATTTATAACAATAAATTCCATTTGGAGTCGCATCTCATCGCAACTTTGAGTTTCATTAACATTTCCTGCTATGTATCGAAAGAAATATGAAGAATCATTCCCTTACACATAACGTTTAAATTTGTTTCTTTATCATATCCTTGTCCCCCCCTCTCCTCTCCTCTCCCATACTTTTTATTATTTTTTTTGTTTTTTAAATTTCTATTATTTTATTCACATATACAGGGTTACAGGGTAAGTCGTACTGAATATTAAAGGACGTTATTATTCAGGTCATTTCTGATGGATTTTACTCTATAATATGATGTCCGAAACTTAACCGTTATGGAGATATTGAATTTTAAAGATTTAAAAAAAAATTTTTTGGCTATTTTTTCAATTTTTTACGGATTAGAGGTCTTAGGGTCCGTTTTTTTAAGTATCTAGTTAGAGGGCATGTCAATTAATAAAAATGATTAACAAAAACTGAACCTACTACTAACAGCTTAAAAAGACAACTCGGCAAAGGTTTGAATTAAAGAATTATCACAAAGTGTTTATTACTTTGAAGCGCTTTTTTTGAAAAAAAAAATTATGGAACTTATTCTGCAAATAATTGTAAAAACATCTACGTCTCTTTAGCAATTCAAAAAGGTATAACACTTGCTATTAAATAGGAAAACCATTGACCAAATAACAGTTAAGGTAGTAGAGGGTACATTTTAGTTTGAGGTAAAAGTAGCTAAAATACGTAAATAAAATAAACATAGCAAAATTTTTATAATTCATGTTTAATAGTAATTTAAGAAAAAAAAATGACAATTTGTGTAAGAAATAGCGGCGGCCATGTCGAAAAACCCTGTATATATATTTTGGTACCTACATATCATAAACACAATTTACCTTACCAAATGGATATGATTGGTTGGAAGATATTACCTTATGGTAATAAGCCCGCCATTTTGCACTTTATATGTGACGTGTACAAAATTTGTCGGTCTTCGTGGTTCAGTTAGTTAGGTATCTGACTGCTGATACAAGGGTCCCGAGTTCGGTTCCCGGTGGCGACACAGTTTTTAATTGTGTTCAGTCTGGATATGTGAGACGATTAATATCGTAAGTCTCCAGAATATGGCAACTTGTTATTGGGTGCGTGTTAAATAATTATTTGACATAGTACCTGTAAATAAAATATACCAACAGAGTGGAAATCCATTAAAAAATCGAGATTGCAAACTCTCCCTAACGTTAAGAAGTGCGCTTCTTCGGAGGATTATAATGGACCCGAATCCAAATAGCTGGTGTCCTCTAGATGTTAAAAAGGTAATTTATGGTTGAATGCAGTGTATTTTTGTGATGGTAAAAATATATTAACAAGTAGATACATTAAATCGTTATTATTTTAGGCGTCAGACGCTGATATATTATAAAATACTTGACAATAGGAAATTTATTTTAACATGTAAATAGCGTTCATCTCATCTTTTATTAAAATTCGTCGAATATTCATTGTCGCCATAATTTAAAGAGCCTTCGAATGTATTCGATGCGTCATCATCGAAAATATACTAAAGAATTTATTTGAATATGACAAAAACATATTATTACAAGATCAATACAATGTTACCTAGAGACATTCAAACTGTATGACAAAAACAAATTCTTCGAATCTACTCGCAAACAAAAGTACGATTAGTTTATTTAACTAAGGGAAAGACAATTTCACACGAAACGAACTGTAAGGGAATTTTGAAAATTCTTCTAGAAAGCGTTCAATCAAAAGAAATGTATCTATGGTTTCTTAAGAACATACTTGAGAATTTTTTGTGCGGTTTACAAATAGGTAGGTATTCCTACTAACCAAGCAAAAAACGAATTTGCGCTCACGTCATTTCTCAAGTTATTTGCCAATAACTGTATGTCTTATCTGGTACAATGTGAGCAAGGTATTGCGAGTTTCTGCAATGCAAGAGTTTACATACGGTCTAGAGAAGCAGCTATCTTTAATATAAGTACCTACCTTCTTTTTGATATGAGGATCTAAATAAATAAATAAAAATAAAACACACCATTACGGAAAATCCCGTGTGTGGGTGTACATAACCTAATAAAAAGAAGCACTACACATGCGTGTATACCCACACACCAGTCTCGTCTCCCCTAGAAAGGCAACATCAAGAATGGGTGGAACTTCATTGCTGCGAGAGTCATTTTTATCTGTTGTATTTTCGTTTACCCGGCTCTTACGGGACACGCGAAAACAGTAATAGCAGAAAATAGTCAAAGCACTATTCTAAGCAGGTGACTCACAGCTAATGCAAGAGTTTAAAATATTAATTATAAATTTAATTGTAAATGAAAAATTCCATTGTTGGAATATGGTCCCTATTTTTCCAAGACTTACTCGAGAGGGTCCAAGGACGTTTTACAAAAATTCCCAGGACACTTCGCAACTTAACATACGAGGAAAGACTTGACTTCTTAAAACTATCAAAACTGAAAAACCGAAGAGAACGTGGAGATCTTATTGAAACATACAAATATTATCAGGCCATTATGACTGTGTAAACATGAACAATCTCTTTATAGTCATAACATTAATTTGAGTGGCCATAGCTTAAAACTTGTGAAAAGTAGGTTCTCGACAAATCCTCGAAAGCATTTTCTGGTGAATACTTGGAATAAACTGCCAACATGTTTTGGATGCTGACTAATGTTAATATTTTCAAGTATACACTGGACTTTTTAGGACACAGCAAAGTAGTTACAACCAAATAATAAAATTCGACAGTGGATATACATAGGCACATCAGCCTTGGCTGCCCGCCTATAAATAAATAATAATAATAATAATAAAATTATAGAAATGTATGATTCAGTTGTTTTGTCCGTAATGACATATGGCTTGGAAACAACGACCCTTACAACAGCAAGTGTCCACAAGTAGAAAGTTGCACAGCGAACCATGGAAAAGCAGATGCTTGGCAGGTGAGTCTCCGCGACAAAATACGAAATTAAGATATTAGGCACCGTACTAAAGTTGCCGATATAATGGATCGTGTTGCTGGATTAAAGTGGCAATGGGGTGGATACTTGACCAGACAGGGGGATACTAGGTATGCATCCAGAATACTACAGTGGTGACCTTAGAAAAATAATGCGAGTGTTGGAAGACCCCCTAAAGGATGGTCAAACGACATTGTCCAAGTGGCCATTAGGTAAAACCTGGATGTGGAGGGGACAGAACAGAGACTAGTGGAAGTGTATGGAAGATGCCTACATACAGCAGTGGAGGGACGAGGGCTAGAGAAGAAGAAAATATAGAAAAACTAAGGAAGACCAATTCCAAAATCATTCTGGTTTTAAACTTGTATATATTTGTTGTACATTTGCTGATAATAATTTAAAAGGATAACTACACGATCCATAACAAGTATTCGAGACAGGCCATAATGATAAGTATAATGGCATTGATTTTGTCTAAATTGCTAATGAGTTAATAGACACTTTAAAAGGAAGTCTTATTATCGATCAACATCCGAGTGAGGATCTAGAGTTGGTGCCGCTCCTTACTTGTCAAATAATATTGATAACAGTTTCCTGAATGAAACACACCTGCATGGAGACCAGCTATTTGTGAAAAAAAAATCCACAATCATTCTCATGAATTTTGTCTTTTTAAAAACTTTTTAACATCTCAATAGAGACGAAGTTGGGATGTTATAGAAGAACCAGTAACTCAAGGCACCTACAGACTTACGAACTGTCATCGGCTGGTTTACGTGACCACTTTATGCGCTTGCGCAAAGTTCACCAATTATGCCTTCTTACTGAGTTTCCTTATCAATGTAATTTTTGAAAGTTCTATATATTTGAATAATGTGTAACAATTCGCCCGAAAATAAGACATTATCACTATTGCTATCTACGAAGTAACGAAAAAACCTTTTTTGTAATCTATTGAGAAATTGGTTTATTTGTAAAAAATGAAAAAATGAAGTTTCTCTTAACAGATCGACAACTTGTAAAATGTATAATATTTTTTCATGTTTAAAAAAAACACCAACTTAGAGGTTTCGTAGCATATGTATATTATATTGATGAACTCAGAATTCGGAGTAGAACATTTATGCTGTGTGTCCCTAATAACTTTTGATCCGCTAGATTCACGGAGGCTAAAATTTCAAGATTTCACATATTCCTACCGCGTTATTTGATTTCCTTTTTCTTATCTTTATTTCTAAAGAGCTGTCATGCCGACATTAACATCTCGAAAGAGGATAGCAAAAATATTCCGAAAGACAGAAGAATAAGGTTATTTTCTTGTCAAATCACGATCTGCTGAACGTACCACACTAGCTATTCCCATTCATTCTACTGAATTTCTCAGTTCCTCTTTTGAAGTACAATCAGCAAGACTATGGAACACCCTAAGTAATGATACTACGACGTCTCAATCGATTCAACTTTTTAAAAAGAAACTATAGCTGTTTTACCTGTCTAATAATTCAATACTGACACCCCATATCCACCCTCCCTCCCCTCCCTCAACCTCTATTTCCTTCCTTCCTTTGTTGCTGTGAATTTACTCTAAATATTCTTTTCGTTTTTTTATAAATTTAATGTACATATCAATTTACTATTTATGACCTCACGTTGCTTTGGTTGGTAGGAAGAAATTGCCTTGTGGCAATAAACCCGCCATTGTACACAATATTGTACATAAAGTTTAATAAATAAATAAATAAAATATGCAATGAATGAGTACCTACCTACATATTATAACCGAAGCAAACAATATACGTCCAGATAGGATAGAATGATGCTCGGTTCAATCTGCCCATCCCAATGGGGACATGATGGCATGTATTTAATTATATTTAAAATATATAACAATTCATTTAATGATTCGGCGGATATTTTGTGGTAGTTAATATAAACCATTTTTGAATTATTAATTAGCTATAAACCACTTGTTTTTTGAGTCACTTCGCGACATGTTTCGGAAGCGCTGTCCTTCCATCGACCGGCGTGTCGAGACTAACATGTTGAATTTGTGTGTATCTGTCTGTGAAGCGAGGGGGGTGGCGGTTGAGGGTTGGTTGGGTTAGTGGGGGGAGGGGAGAATTGTGAAGTGTTTTTGTTTTTGATGGGAAATATATTAAGTATTGCTTAAATACTTAATATATTTCCCTTCACAATTCTCCACTTCACAATTCTCCCCTCCCCCCACTAACCCAACCAACCCTCAACCGCCACCCCCCTCGCTTCACAGACAGATACACACAAATTCAACATGTTAGTCTCGACACGCCGGTCGATGGAAGGACAGCGCTTCCGAAACATGTCGCGAAATGACTCAAAAAACAAGTGGTTTATAGCTAATTAATAATTCAAAAATGGTATATAACAATTCGATTGAGTTAGTAAGCATGACTACAATATGAAGACCTTGAAAATACAAAAGAGGAGTAGGTAGACTCCAGAAAAGATGGGCTGATGACATTGTTACAGTCGCGGAAAACAATCGGTAGGTACAGGGACGCCAAGGATAGATAAGTGGTAAAAGTTGAACGTGGCCTACGTTCAGCAGTAGAGAAACAAACTGTGATTTAGAAACAATTGTTAATCGATGAAATAATAAAAAGGTCAACGATCTCATAAAAAAAACAAATAAAAATAATAACAAGGTACCATCTATCGGGTTGTTTGAAAAGTTCTATCGAACGATTGTGATGTCAGATTTCATTCAGAGATGGCATCATTGCGTGCAACAAAACATGTTTATTGATGAAAATTATAGTTGCATGTCTCGGGTGTATTACAGTCAATGGTTATGGTATAACAACACGAAATGTATTAAACGGTGGGTATGTAAATATAATATTTGGGAAGTAATTAATTAAATAGAGAAAATTTTCACAGATCTAACATCATACATATTACTAGTTGCATGTAACACATGAGATCCAACTGTCGATAGCGATAGTATGTATAGTTGAAGAGTAAGTACCAAACTATAAACCCATAAATACAAATTATTTAATATTTTAAGATATTTGGTTTTCTATATAACACATGTACCTAGGTATGTATGTCAAGATATGATAGTACATATATTTCAGTCCTTTGATCCTACCCAGAATATGAAAACAGCATGATGGTATGTATGTATGTTTGGAGATTAGTAACAAACTATTAAGTCTTCTTAGATATTGTGTGTAGGCTACTGCCATACAAATTGTATGAAGCAATGTCGTCACTAAATTCAATTTTTATAAAAATTGTTAAAAAAAATTTGAGATGTGCTAATACAATTTTAATATTTTTTATAGAAAATAAAATTTTCTAGTTGGTGTGTTTCGGCTTTTTTCGATATTTAAAAAAAAATGGAAATATAGGCAGTTAAACTCATAAATTTATCATAAAAAAATATTTTTCTTAATAAAAAATGTTTGAGAAACCCTGGATTTAAAAAAAAACTCATTTGAGATTTTGTATTTGCCTATGTTTATACCAATTTTCAGCGTTCTAGCTTTTATGGTTTCTGAGATACATGGAAAAATAAACCAAAATTTCAAAAGTTGATCCCTGACAAACAAAAACTCACAATTCTGAGTATAAAAGTTTTGTAGGCCTATAACTATTTATATATTCTGAAATTTTGGGCTCTGTAAATTGAGAGGATCAAAAGTTATAAGGGGGGGGGGACAGACATACACACACAAAACTCACATAAAATGTTTTACTCCGAATTCTGAGTAAATCCATGTATGGGAACATATATGCTGCAAGGCCTCTAGTTGGTGTTATTAGCATGCAAAAAGTCCACTACGCCATACAAAATGTTCCTTCGTACACGCATCTTGGCTTAATGTCGATTCATTCAGAGAATTGAATCCTCATGAACGAATTGACAGTTGGATAATGTCGATTCATTCAGAGAATTGAATATCTCATGAACGAATCGACAGTTGGATGATTTTGAAATAAACCTGAAATTGAATCGACGACCCTAAAACTTAATAATATGACAATTCAAGCAGTAACCATTTAAAAGTATCGAGTACTTATGTAAAACTCAATTTCATACACACTGAGAAACGGTAACTGTCGCGTGCGTTAAAAAGGGTTTATATGTGATGTATATTATAGAATACCCAAAATATTTATATTATTTTGAATTTTTAAAACAAACCTGAGCTGAAATGGAAAAAATACTTTGATTTTATGCACTCTTGAAGGACACAAAATAATTATTTCTCTGTGTATAGTTATGGAGTAATATTCAATAAATTCTTTAAAAAGGATATGTATGAATTTTTAATATTGTTTTAGGGGAATTCATGCATAATTTTCAAAATGTGTGACTAGAGGAATGTTGAAAATTTATGGTATTTTTTGGAAACACCCTGTTTAAAACGGGTGCTAACATATTTGAGAAATTTGATTTTAAATTGGGGTATTTAGGTTTATATACCCTCATCAAACGCCCATAAAATACAATGAAACAATATTCATAGTAGTTGCATACTGGATTAAAGAATAACACGGTTGTCTGTGTCATTTCCTTATTAAAGCATATTTATATAATATTGTCGTCATGCAAAGACCAGAAGCGACTCTTGGTCCGGCTTGGCTAGTACCTACATACATACATATTACCTTCTTGCACTTGCTTGAAAAGATCATATATCACACAATTAAACAAATAACTTGGTTGTGGTTTCAAGAAAATAATACGACATAAAACCACTTAAGTATAAATGGCCAACAACGAGACTGCCTGACGCCATACATAATACATTTACTAAAAAAAACATTATTATCTCATAAAACAACAAATTAATTTTAAATAGCAGCTAGATATCCGTGTTTTCGATTGCTCTAGCTTATTCAAATGTCGCAATGTTCATTTTTAATCGTTCGAGAGTCGAGCATTTGCAAATATTCTTCAACTCAATATTTCCTTTCATTTCTTGTCCAATCGATTGCAGATTGCAATGTGTTTACTTTTCCGATCGTTTCTTGTCTTGCAAAAACACATCGATAATCAATAACATCAAATAAAACGAATATCAGCAGGTCTATTCCGGTTCTTTTATTGCGGAAATATACGCAAGTTAGACTAAATTCATACGGTAACAAACACGAGATAACTCCCTTCGAAATTGGACATTGCAAAGAATTATCGCTATTATGTTGATCCCATAATTAGATCTTTACTAAAATCAACACGAGATACTCCTTTTCTTATGAAAAAAAGGTATCACCGTAATTGGACAATATGGTAAAGAATTGTCGCTGAAAATGTAATTTGAAGATTGTGATGATTTGTTCATGGAGGTTCCATAAACAAATCATCACAACATGAAACTTCCGTTCGCAGTTCGTAACGCGGTATTCTGATTGGAGGGAAATACGTATGACATTCGACAGGTGAATTTATTCGCAATGTTTTATGCGGCATATCGAGGTGGTTTTAAGTTTTGTGTAAAGACATAAAGCGACGCGTACACACATTCATTCGCTTCATAGATTATAGTTATTCATGTCAGCTCCTGATACGTAACATTCACTTTACATAATGTTAATACACCCCCTTTCGTAATTTAAAAAACAAATTATTATATAGTTTAATTTTAATTATTATTTAAGAAAAAATATCTCTAGGAGTGAAAATATGAATAATAATAATTGTAGGAGGGTATTAAGTTGTTTTACACAATACAGTTAGTAATTGTTGGTGAGAGTTGTAGAGGAATAAAACACATAACGGGTATTTTAAATATGACCAGGGGTCATGTATATTGAAAAAAAATTAAAATGTGTTAGTAAACTTAAAGCTAAGTACACAAAAAAATGAAAACAGTAAAAAAAAGGAAATATTGAGACGTCGGTGCTTTGTGTAGTGGGTGCGTGTTAAGGCGAGTGATTTTGTTTGGTGCTGAGATGAGGCGCTAGTCGAGCGACGTCGGCTTGGCAGATGGTGCAAGCGGCTTTGGCTCGCGTGGCAGGATGTTGAGGCGAGAGACGAGCGGCTTTGGCTCGTGTTGTGGTGAGGCGATGAGATACGAGCGGCTTTGGCTCGTCGTGGATGCAGCAGACTCGCAGGCAGGGGTTGCTGACATCGTGGAGGACGTCGGATTGGAGCAGGGGCTCCGTGAAGCTGGACTGGCGAGGAGGCAGTCGCTGTAAGCTTCGCCGGGACGTCCAGAGACATTCAGTTGTCTCAGTGGAGCGCTGGACTCTAAGGCAGGAGTCGCTGGGCTCTGGATGAGGAGTCTAGCGGCCGTGAAATATACCTATGCAAGGTAGAGGCGCGCTAGGGATCCGAAAGTAGGTATCGCCGGTTGTGTTGCTCGATTGCTCTGCCCGTGGTGTGAATGTTGACGTCGCGACGCGTCGTAATTATGGTGTCTACTTTTTAAAACAATGTAAGAAATTTAAGACGAAAAAAAATAACACTGATAGTGTGCGCTGTATATTTAAATTGTCTTTAATACTTTTAACTTAGGCAGGTAGGAGACATCTGCCGAGGCACAGATGCCCGTCCGTCACTTGCTACACAAACTGAATTTAATTTTTTTTTGAACAAGGCGATGAGAACTATTGAACTGTCTGTGGACTGACTCCACTGGTGGACTCCAGTTTACCGACTCATGACTGACTCATTACTGACTGTTTTCAACTCTCGAAACGTCTTCCTATCGAATTTTGTAGGAGGTGGTCAGAGCCTCGATCATTGGTCACTACGAGTAGGCTGTCCTAAGGACACCATTGTTTGTCTTTTATTGCCCTCGAGATAACAACCAATTACGATCTTGGTTGGGGCGTGTTAAGTATGAAATACCCTGGCGTAGACCAACCCAACATGTGTTTAGAAAGTCAGCCTCGACCGGGCAATATATCTTATTACTAGACGTTTTGGAGACTTGTAAAAAAATGTGAATTGGTTGTCTTCCGTTTCAAATATTAGGTATGTTCTTTTGTTGCATTTTAAGACAAAGAAGGATGCACATGTTGGCTATATCTTTAGAAAGAATGATGCTTAATGGATTTGCAGTTGTTACATGACTATAGAAATGCAATAAATCAGGAGATCTATTCAGTTGGACATTTTAAAATATAAATGAAATGCATTCTATAGTTTTGAAAGAATTATTTCGACACAATGTGAGCAGTAAATTATTATCTTGCCCTAAGAAAAATAAAAACCCACTGCGAACATTTTATAAGTAGGTATTATTGCGTAAGAATTAATTCAAATAATTCGAACGCAACAATGTGATACGTAAAGATTAGCGGAACTTATCGCAAAATATTACACGTGAATGGGAATAAGGTTCAGGTATTGATATTTAAAAAAATATAAATATATATGTGCATACTATAGAGTAGTATAGAGTATATCAAGAACTGTCGATCAAAAGACTAATATCTACATTTGATTAAATAGAAATTTGTAACATAAAATATAAATTAAAATGACCTCAATAAAATGCCAAAGTCAATATTTTGATCCACGCAATATTATAAATTAAATGGCGCTTGTGAAAATGCCTTGAGAAAAAAAGTGGTCCACCTCAAAGATATGAACGTATTTCGTTATCACATAATATATCATTACTAATCATGTGGGTTAAAGCTGTATATGCTAAATATATATTGTACCTACTTACATATTATTGAAATGGTTTGGCCGCTTGGCAAGAATGAATGAAGAACGTTTGACGAAATTGCATTGATAGGGGAATTCAATAAGAAGGCATATTTGGTGAACGTTGCGCAAGCGCATAAAGTGATCACGTAAACCAGTGCCTTGAGTTCCTGGTTCTCCTATAATATTCCAACTTCGTCTCTATTGAGATGTTAAAAATTTGTCAAATAATAACAAATTTAATTTTTCGATCGACAAATATGAGCATTTCCTCCATTTTTTATAATTCATTTTTTCTTTTTCTTTTTCTTTCGTTAGCCCACCTTCATTCAGTAATGGACATAGGCCTCCACAGCTCCCGATCTTGTGCAGACAGAGTTGGTTTTCCTATCTCTTGGCGAAACACCCAGCATTCTCCTTTCCATGGCTCTTTGGGATTGCAGATTGCTGCTAAATTATGTAGTATTTTGTTTGTAAACACAAGAGTTTCACAGCCATACGTCAGTACCGGGAGCATGCAAGCGTCGACTTTATTTTTCAGATAATTGGCGTACTTCGAGATTTGAGCATGTTGTGATTTAGCTAGACACCGTTAGAATTATCAGAGCCTTAAATTATCTTGCAGGATAAAAATAATCCGTTCAAAAATAACAATTTGTTATTGGTATAATAAAATCACATGACTAAAATTTCCCGTGTTTGCATGTATATTTATTTATCTTATGGTCACTAAAGTTAGTATATCACAACAATATGTCGCACTGTAGTGCCCGTCAAAAGTTAAAAAATAAAAATCTAAGTTTTCTAGATAATTGGCCGCTGCTTCACTCAGGACCATATCAACAAGAAGATTATGTATAACACAACATAATCTTCTTGTTGATAGAAAAAAGCTCTAGGTTTTGAAACAGAAATCGATGGTTCCTATACTCCACGGAATAATATTAAAATTTGTGATGTCAGATAACTAAATTCGTTATATTATTTGAATCAACGAATTTATTTTTTAAATGCGTAACTTATTAGCGATATTAATTTACATAACGCGAATAACGCGATGATAAATCATTCTTAAATTATATCTATCGAAAATAGACGATTACATCATATGTATGTTAGGTGAGTATGATAATATACATCATCTTCTTCCATAGAACTAGAAGACATGATTATTGAAGATACTGACCGGTGAGGCACTTCATAAAACGGGTTATTGAGTTAGATACTAACACTAATAAAATGAAAAAACAATAAATGAAACCTGCCTACCGTAGACTGCTGCGATTTACGACAATACAACTTTGTTAACCGTGTTACGAGAATTTGGGCCACCTCACGAAAATTAAAGGTAAGGGTTTGGTAAAATAGGGTTTATTGTAGGTTGCGAAACGAAACTGGATCAAAGAGAATAAGAAGGTCGCTGAAGATCTATAATTGGACAATATTAATGTAACAAAATATCTGCAAAAAAAACAATTTAATTGTTATTATAACTATATAGTTGACTTCTATTTTATCTATGGTAAGATTACGTCTATTTGTTTCTGTGGTGTCTATAATATCAGTTGACATTATGTCTGATGACAATATGCATTCACAGAGAGGTTAATTTAAGAAAAATATCATTCAAAAGTTTCCAATAAAATGTCTGAGAGCATTATTTACTCCACTGCCCAATTGTAGTCTTTCGATGAAAATATATGTCGGATGATGTCGGCCTTCGTGGCTCAGTTGGTTGGGTATCTGACTGCTGATCCAAAGGTCCCGGGTTCGATTCCCGGTGGAGAACAGTTTTCAATTGCGTTTTCAGTCTGGATCTGTGAGACGATTAATATCGTAAGTCTCCAGAATGTGGCAACTTGTTATTGGGTGCGTGTTAAATTAATATTTGACATAGTACCTGTTAGTTGCCCGAGAAGTAATAAATAATAAATAATAATAATAACCTAAAAAGACACATGTATAATAAATGACATTTGATAGGTATTTAAAAACGCCCGATGCTGCGTTTAGATTGAAACGCCGCTCGAAAGCGTTCAGTGAGTTTGGTGTGAAAAACGTCATAATCTGCAACTTCAGGTACATTCGACACTCGACGTCGAATGTTCTATCTGAACGCAGCCCTACAGAGAGAAGACTCGCTGAAGACGGAGCGGAGTTGAGGACGATATGCATCGCTTTACTGCCAACCAATCTTCGAGATTGGCAGTAAAACGATGTTCTTCTTGTTCAGTTGGCATCTTTTACTGTCAACTGAACAAGAAGATATATAAAAAAAATGACAGCTTAATGACTATACATAAAAAAATCCATTCCTGCCCATCTATCCCAGTACATCCGGGATCGGAACTCTTGGCTCAGTCGCGATGATCTTCGACTCTGAGCTGTCTACTGTGGGACACCTTGCACTTTACACTGCATGAACAAATCTTCTTATTCCTTGCCTCTTCCCAGTTCATCTGGGGTTGGCCCTACTAGTACGAAATCGCCAGACTTTTCGATCTTGCGTCATATTTCTAGTTTTGGACAGAACCATAAAAAAAAAAAATTAACGCCAAACGATAAAAATGTTGTAGGCAATATTAGACATTACCTAACCAACATATTAATTACCCTATATCTGGGTCACAGAAAGATTTAAGACCCCCTGGCTTAAAATCTAAAGTATCTAGGTAGGTGATTGTTGAGTTCCGTTTCATCAAACGGAAATGTATATTATTTTTCTCTATATAGGCTAATAACACTGTTCGGTAAAACTTTGGGAAATTCATTAATCATTACTATTTACTGCTCGCCTTATTTTCAACTCAACACGTATAAAACTATTAATAGTTCGTTTTCATCCGAAGCAGAAATTAAAACGAATGGTTTAGTAAATTATTCAGTAAAAAATCGTTGGACTGCAGTATGTTGAGTCCGGGTTTACGAATCAATAAAAAATGTAGTTCAAATATATGACTAATGACCCAGACTTGGGAGGGTTTTGGCAGATAACAGGTAGGAGAAGCGTTGAAAATTGCTGTCCGTGGGCCTCTTCAAGGTCCCATTGGTTATGCGGATTTTGTGATTTCGAAAAACAATTCTAAGGCCTTTAAGGAGTTCTTTCATAGTTTTCATGCCTTACTATAGGTAGATACCTATTAAGTTGATATTTAACAGAGATCTTGATCACACTTCTGATGCTTTTCATTTAAAAAGATCAGGGGGGCAAGTCTGGTTCAATCGGCGAAATCAAAACCCTCGTGATTACCCATGTCATGGATGTAATTATTATATGGAGTTCTACAATATCTTTAGATGTCATAGAACTCCATACGATAATTATATCCATGATATGGGTAATCACTGGGGTTTTGATTTCGCCGGTCGAACCAGACTTGCCCCCCTGATGTCAATGACAGTCCACGAGTGTGAATCTTCCATTCACATTCGTCGATTGGTCTTTTTGCACTATGGTGCCGAGATTACCAATATAAAGGGCTCCATGAGCCACTTTTCGTGCTATGCATTTTTTCTATTTTGTTGCTCACTTGCGTTCTGTGAAGGAGACGTTTACAGTCCCCATATGCAGAGCGGGGGGTGGTGGTGGAAGTAGTGAATATTAAGTTAAACGCCAGAGACTCTCTATAAACATACCAATTGAAAAATTGATTTATTTACAAAATATACGGCATAAGCCATTTACTTGTTACAATAATTAATTACACACAAAGATGAAATATAGGAACAAATAAAAATATAGACATTGATGAAATATAAAAACATAAAATATAGATTCAGATAAAATATAAATATATAGATTTAGATAAAAACACAGATTAAGATAAAAATAGACAAAAAAGAATCAGATATTAAGAAAAAAAAAATAATGATAAGAGCGAAAAAATCGAATGTGACAATAGATCGACTGCAGCTATATAAGTTGACAGCTATATCGATATAAAAGATCGATATATTTTTTTTTGTAGACTGTCATGCTATTTCCGAAAATATCTGCAACATCACACAGTTCATTACCAAACTTATAATAAACCTAATTGATGTAAACATGTGTTTAAAATTGTGAAATTATGTGGACTCTCCTCGATTCCATAGTAGTGGAGATTGAAAATACCAAAATACCGAATGCATTGTTAAGCTGTACCTAATAATTGTATATTGAATAGATGTGACTTTTACGAGCTGCTAACTGACAGACAAATGACCACGAACTATAGATAAACCAGCATCATCAGCATAGTAGGAGATATCCCACCATTGACATTTAATTTCATTGACTGTTTAGCGTAGCCATTGTTAGTTCTATCTGATATCAATCCGGATGACAGACACACAATAATAATAAAATTTACAAACAATAAGCCTAAAACTATATTCAATTCTGTTTCCGGTATAAATAATACTAATAATGAACAGAAAAATAAGAATTTAGTACCTGCCAATATAAAGATTTTATAACGAAAAGAAAACTGATATTAATAAAATAAATAAAATATTTTAAAGAAATATGAATGGGATAAAATTAATTTTTAATCGACGTCCAAAACGGAGGCTATCAATTCGACGTGAACTTTCTTTTTTATGTATATTCAGCGATTTTTTTTACCACGTTGACCAATTTCGGAAAAAAAAATTATATCTTCCGATTGGTTCCATTACAATTTGATCAAGATATGATCCAAAGCATCCAAGAGAAATTTATCAAATTCTTCAATTCGCACTTCAGCGATATGAACTCTTTTCAACATTGTCTGACATTAAGTCGTCTGCAATTAATATCAATTCTTTAACACGTCGTTCGAATTCGACGATTCCTTTTTCTTTAGAAAGGGGTTACTTCTGGGGTGGTTCCATCTGAACTAAGCCAAGAGGTTTGACGATGGGAATCATGAAATTCATCAATTTGCAAAGAATTTGCGTATTATTGTATGGGCGAATTGTATGAAAGATAAGATTACTACATACATACATACAGACCATCACGCCATGTCTCTTGTGAGAGAAGAACTAATAAATCTTACGCAGAGAGAACCGAACACCACATTTTTTTATCTTGACATATATTCATTTTGTTTTTAGCTTCATAATTTTTATAGCGCCGTTTAATAATTCAGGATTCCGAGGGCGCTGATCTTGTGGACTTGTGATGGTATATGGCCATATGATACCTGATTGAAATTTCTTATCTATTCCTTCATCTCTTTTTATTCATTTTGTTTGATACACACGTGTATTTTAGTTAAAGTTTTGCACACATACTCTGATGGCATAAATAATATACGATTGGATAATAGATAATTAATCATAGAAAAAACATAAATATTATCAGTCCATATTTGATAAAAAAAAACTTAGATACATTGGTTAAAGACTTTTTATTCTTCCTGTATTAGTTCGTAGATCTGTTTTTTCGAGAAAGCTATTCCTTTGAAGCTGAGGTCCAGCTATCCCTCCATCTCTTCGGTGGTCTTCCGGGGAGGCGATGCCCTGGTGGGATTTCGTTTGCCGCTATGGATGGGATTCGAGATGCGTCCATCCTGTTGACATGGTCCCTCCAGAATCTTCTCCTAGCTCTACTCCATCGTATGATATCCTCGGTCTCACAGGTCCGCCTAATGTCGTCATTGCGAATTCTGTCCCTAAGCGTCTTCCCTTTGATAGCCCTTAAAACCTTCATTTCCGATGTTCGTAGGAGGTTTTTGGTTCTGGTCGAGTGGGCTCTTGTCTCCACCGCATATGTAATGATAGTTTCTAACCGGAATTAACACATGTCTTATAAATTCTGACCTCACTATCCGTTCTTATATATCTGTTATGCCAGATGATATTTTTGAGACATCCTGAACTAGCGGCTGCTTTATTGGTGTGTTTTCTAACTTCTGAGTATAGGTCATGGTTAAAGACGTATAACAAAACGTATGCTGGCATTCAGTTATTTCTGCCCACTCCTTTAAGAACACAGCGTGATGTTATGCAAGTAGGTATGTACCTATGTCAATTCCGGTTAGAAACTATTTTTTTTCATTTATGAAATGCACAGGTATGTAGCTAACAGGTGACAGTGTGTTGGCGGCAGTAAAACATTGGCATTCATTTTATTTTTAAAGTAAAATTATTTCAATAGTATTTACTGCATATACATACACAATAAACCTACACAATTTATATCATTAGGTCGATACAAAATGTCTGACAGAAAACATGGACTTGAATCACAATCATATTAAATCAATCACGACAGAATAAATTTATACATTATGTTAACAATAATATTTTTAAAAACCTAGTGCAATGCTTCATTATGACATCAAATTAAAAAAGCATATCTTTAAAGGATATGTATATTATTCAATATAAATCTTCTTCATCTTGTAATTGCGTCGGTCAATATTATATATTTATTGTTAAATATAAATAATATTCATATTCATCATGTGCCATTCATACTCTTTCACCTACCCCTAGAGGAATGACATTCTGTACCATGTGTTTCTCGCCGCTGAGATTCTGTACATGAAGACTGAGAAGCTGTAGTATGTCGCTGTTGAGATGACCTGTACACCGAAATACAATAATCACCAACTTCCAGAAACAGCGCGGAGATGCGTTATAAAGTGAAAGATTGTGGGCGCGCCAACCAGTGCCGATCTATTCTCTCTCCTGTTCATTGCTAATGATTATTATTTAGTGCAATTGTATTCTACATCTAAAAAGTTGTTAAAAATATAAAGAGTAATCGTGAATATATCGTGAGTAGTCTTTCATTTCCTTGTACTCAACAAAATATAAACCTGGTACCTTTTATAAAATACATCTGAATAATCTGATCATTTCAATATTAAAATAAATATCTTATTAATTAGTTTACATATGTGTGTGATAGTATGCGTAGATTCGATTTGGTTTCATCTGATTCGAATCTGCATATCAGGGATTCAAAAGCCGAGTAAACTTAACAATTAATCGGCATACACACATATATGTTACAAAACATACACACATATATGTTACAAAACATACAAAGCGGACAGAAATAAAACTAAGGCTTCGTTCCAACGTCAAATTAAAAAAAAATGACAACTGTAAATAACGGATAAGGCACGAGCATAAAGAAATGGGTAGGTAAGTTCACGACCAGTTGGGTGTCGCAGGTTAGATAAGCTAACGCAATAGTAGCAATTAAATAATTTACGACTACACGAGAAAATCGTTTATCTCGGGTTCAAGGCGTACTGCACCTAAATCGGCATAATTCATAATAGGTATGTACCATGTCACTGACTGAACAATAAATTAAATAATAATTAAACTCCAGTTCACTCACTCCAGTCCAGTTTGAAATGGAATATATTTATCCTATAGAAATAGCACATGGAAAATAATTGCAATAGGCCTGTCAGTGTACGATATTTATATATATGTTGTACAAAAAGACTTGACACGTTTTGATTTTGTATTGCAACTCGGGCATCTAACAATGTCAAATATTAAACATGCTACCAATAAAAAGTTGCTAAAATAAATAATAATAACAGAGACATGCTGAAGGAGAGTAAGGTAAGGATCTATAAGACCTGTGTAAGACCGATCATGACATACGGCATAGAAACAAGAGCTGACACCGCCAGAACAAAAAAACCTCCTAAGAACCACTGAGACCCATCGCAGGCGTAACACTTCTTGACAGAGTAAGGAACTCAGAGATAAGAAGAATCTGTGATGTCGAAGATGTTGTGCGATGGGGAAGAACACGAAGACGATTCTGGAGAGATCATGTGTGGAGAGCGGGTTCCGATCGAGTGGTGAGGATGGCAGCGGATGGGGAGATAACAAACGGCAGACCCCCTGGGTGGTCACCCAAACGATGGAAGGATAGCTGGACGTCCACTTCACAAGAGCAGGCTCCGAGAATAACAGGACACAGTCCTAAGAAGAAGAAGAAGGAGAAGTACAACTAATAATAGTAAACGTTCTGGTATTGTGGATCTTCCTATGTGTTGCTGAGCTATGGAAAAACTATCTTTTGAGAGGAAGAAGGTTGCTGCTTATGTGGGATTGACGACGAATGCGAATTCCGTGGACTCCAAAACGAACTGATAATCCATCAACTAGATAAATATCAGGCTGTCAAACAACTGCTACCAAAAGATTCTGAAGTATAAGTATTAGTCAGATAGCGAGAACGGATCCAGAAATTTTGTGGAGCGACCAGATATAATGAAATACTGATGTCTCAGTAGCTTCGGGCCTAAGAAAGGCAGAGGACTGAAGCTTTTGGATTTTTTTCGAGGATGTAAGAATGGCTTTCCAAGATGTAGACAACATTCAGAAATGAAAAGCTAAGAAGGAGAAGGTATACTAATCTTTTGAAACATTCTTTCTTAACAATTTGTAACGGCTTATACCGAAATATAAAAGACATCCAATATAGTTTTCCATAGTCTAAATTAATTTATCCAATGAACTTGGTAATGTCATACGTTTTGTGACATTTATATGACATTATAGTCTATACAAAACAACTCCCCACTGAGGTGGTTTCTGGTCATATAACAGTAGGTAGAGTATTTGATGAAATACAAATAAGGCAATCATTAACCACAATATCAACTCAGCAGTTCTTCGACTAATCAAACATTAATAGTCAATAACATTTGGACGGCGAGAATAAAACATATAATCGAAGGGATATAAAAACGAGTCGGTTATGGGCAACACAGTAAGCGTCTACATTCTTGAAAGGTTGACAATTGTGTACCATCTTTTATCAACCCCATAATAAGCCTCGCACCTGCGTTAAACAAAGCAGTCTGTTTAGCTAATACTTGGAAAAAGCAGCTTAATATACAGAACTCGTTGCATATAACACAAGAGATCCAACTGTCGATAACGATAATATGTATATTTGAAGAATACGTACCAAATAATAAACCCATAAATCCAAATTATTGAATATTTTAAGATTAATTTTCAACGTTCTACCCAAAGACCTTATATACTTTATACGGTCTTTGGTTCAACCTTATATAGTTTTTGAGATATATGGAAAAGTAAAGCATAAATTAAAAAGTTGATAACCCCTGACTGACATACAAATTCGAAATTCTGAGTAGGCTTAAAATTTTCTATACTTTCTGAAATTTGGGGCTCCACAGACACACTAAATGTTCTACTAAGAATTCTGAGTAAATCCACAGACTTGTCCATAAAAATCTCGAGTATCTTGGCTTGATCCTTTGTCGATATGATAAAAGAAATAAATTCTCTCGAACAAATTGACAGTTGGATTACAGTAATGCAATCCAGACGCAACAGATGCATTTATTTGTGTCGCAGAAATATATGAGTCTTCTTCTTCTTTCGTATCAGCAACACTTTTCGACCGATATCACTCATCAGCAGGTAGCAGGGCAGTCGTAGGTGCCCTGTGGTCTGCATTCACACAAGAGGTAGTCATCATCCGTTAGGATCCCCAATGTCCTTAAATTGTCTTTAGATCTGCCGACGCCCCTTTTCAATCTGTTCAGCGACTTCAAAGTGCTTCAATCGAGTTTGTGACTCGGCGGAAGGCACTCATGGGGTTCGATAAAATCGTTGGGAGATTTTTCTTGCCACAGGGTGAGCCTTGCTTCCTCTGGAGGTGTTTTTAATGGCTCAGTATGCCTTAGGAAACCTTACAACCAATATGAGTTATATTGCATCTTCTATATTTCAATAAAAAGTGTTATAAATATAACGAAGAAAGAGTGTCGCTGACCACTGTCAAGAGACATAAAGCCGCATATTTTGGCCACACATTCCGTGGTGATAAATATGCCCTTCTACAACTTATAGAGAAAGGAAAGAAAGAGTATGATGGGGCCTAAAAGAAAATCGTGGTTTAATAATCCCAGGCAGTGGTTCGGGATGCCAGATGCGGAGTTACTAATTAGGTTGACGAAAGATCGTTATGAGTTTGGTGTGACGGTCGCCAAACTCCGTTAGGAGCGGCACAAGAAGAAGAAGGTATTTCAGAGCTGCTTAGAGAAAATCCAATAAAATATTTTAAGCGATCAACGAGACTGAGAAAGTATGTTCTGTAATCCAAAGACTATGATGCAACACAAGTGATCTCTAACAAAAAGCTAAACGTTAGATCTTCCTTTTCACTTGATTTTCCATATTTGGTTTCAGATTGGAACTGTACTATAAGTAGGTACCTGTATACTACGAGTATAATATAGAAAACATGCAAGGCATTGCCACGGTGTCGTTAAAATGACAATCTCTTCCAATGTGGACATAAAAGATTTATTATTCATCTGCAGAGTTAATAATAAAATGAATAATTCTTTCGGCCACATGGCTTTGTAATGCCGACGGACAAATCAGGAAGGCAGGTACATACATAGTGAGGTTGTTGGGTACAAGTTATGTATCGAATCTTATGAAGGAAAACCTTCTTGGGTAATCGTTTGTATTCATTGTTCCCAAGATGACAGAGACATAATGACAGTATAATACATGATAATGGAAACAACACGTACAAAAAATCAAGACTGATCAGGGTTGAAAATTGCTTAGGTACTTAGTTTTGTATAAAATCGTTAAAGAATATTCTCCAACTCGATCTCATGAAAATAAAGCAAAAGCTGCTTGCTATCTAAAATAGTAAGAAGACATTATATTAAAATATAAGAACTCTGCATTCTGATGATAGCTTTCATTAGACCTTCTCTTTGTGGTCACAATCCTAGGTTTGGTTTGCACCAAACCCTCATTAGACCAATACCTAGTTAAAGCCTTCGATGAAACACTCTCCCCAATTTTCAAATTAAGATTTGATTTTCTACATTCCCTAACGTGGTAAAGAATTATCGCTGAACTTAGATAAAAAAATTCTTTCCCCTTAGCGCTTTTGTCCCGATTCTATCGGGGTACGTTTTAACCATGATCCTGGAATTGGCGAGTCTGGTTATTATATTGAAGCGACTGCCATCTGACCTTCGTAACCCATAGAAAGGGGAACCAGACAAATTGGATCATGGCTACACATAGCTAGTGATATAAATCCGCACATAGATATTTTTTTTAATCCAGAGGTGCGTGCCCCGCCCGGATTAGAACCGTCGACCTCACGCATGTGAGGCGACGACCTTACCGCTGGGCTATCACCGCTCTAACTTAGATAAAACAATACTTAAACGAATTGAGAACCTTCTTTTTTCTTTAAAGTCGGTTTATAAAAGAAATAACAGAATCATGATGGATATAATAGTGTTATGAATAATACATCAAACGACTCCTTAGTTCTGAGTTGATGCTAAAAGACAATTGAAAAGATTTCAAAGACATCGAGTAGGTACATTTTCTATTGTGATGGTATGTATAGTTTCGTAAGAACACCCTTGACCCGTGCTAATTAACGCAAGTGAAACGGTTGCATTTCACATCGTCTAACTGGATCTAGACAGACGTGAGAATGATGATATGGGGAGATAACATTCTACCTGTCTTCTTTTTTTAAAGCTGATATTTCAACGTTGGCATGATGAGGCGAAACAATGGATTGGAGAAAACTCGACCAAAACCAGATTCCCCTTCTAAAATTTTCATCTTCAAGACTAATTTATTAACAGCAGATCTTCCCACTTCTCATAAATTAACTTGTTTGATTATTAAACATGCAAATTATTTACTTTGCATGTTTATTGAGATTGAAGATAACAAATGCTTAGTTCACATATTGAAATACATACTTTGAATACACTAAAAACGAGAAAATTTTGGCGAGATGGGAAATGTCGGAGGATAACCAATAAGGACTTTGTTCCTGTTGTGCGGAGCAGATGATGGTTGGAGACACCTGTTGGAGCGCCCTCTGGTGGGGGCGAAGTACACCTAAGGGCAGTTGTAGGAGAAGCCAACTAGGAGGATGACATCAATCTTGACTTATTGGTCTGAGAAGGGAGTTTAGGATGCTGCCGACACGATAGAAGAAGAATAGTAGAATAGCAACGCAATGTAGGAATATAAACAAATATATATTGTTTTAGTCTTTACTAATATCAACGATTGCACAAGTATGAGACTACAGTACTTCCATACCTATATACTATGTGGGAGTCGGTTAAAACTACCTAGTGTAAGATGCATGCAAATATAACATGGCACGCTTTGCATGTAATAGAAACATAAGTGTTGCTCTTATATGTAGGTACTAATGTTGAGTTTTACTTGATTATGTCTGCAAGTCTGGTCCAACCGGCGAAATCAAAACCCTCGTGATTACCCACATAATGGATATAATTATCATACGGAGTTCTATGACATCTAAAGAAATTATAGAACTCCATATAGTAATTATATCCATGATATGGGTACCTAATCGTGAGGGTTTTGATTTCGCCGGTTGGACCAGAACTGGTCAACCGTCGAAATCAAAACCATCCATGTTTTCCCATATCATGGATATTATAGAACTTCATAAGATATTTATATTCATGATATTATTATTTTTTGAATATGTCCTTGTTAAACAATTACATATACATCTTTCTACGTTTCCTAAATTAAGCATAAATGCTTGTGTGGTAGAAAATAAGACATTTTGAAATTTTTTAAATAAATCCCACGCTAATATAATTTTTTTTTGAAATTTCTGTTGATATTAATCAATTAAAAACTGCGTGACTTCCCGGAAATATTACATGCCCACATTTACCAACGTAAATTATTGAATATTTGATTATAACAGACGGATAAACAATTATTATACAATAATAAACGTTATACAATATCTAAAGGTGCTGTTAGAGAGTCGGAGATTAAAACCTCTACACATAAAAATCTCGGCGTTTACTACACTATAAAATATCATCACCGCGTCTCCAGCCTCTAGTGACAAAACTACGTCTCACGCTGTGTATTTTTGACTTAGAGATGTCATTTCAATACGCGCAAATTAAATATTTTTTTGACACAGAAATTGTATTTATTTATTCGTTAAGGAATACAAGCAGTTACAGTTAGTATAAATGTGTATATAACTTATAGCAATATGATAAGTCAACGTTTATCTGCAACCTTACAGTATTCACAATTTATACCTACAAGTGAAAGTTTGTAAAGTAATACAATAAAAATAAAAGGCCATAAATGATGAAACAAGTAAAAAAGTAATAAAAAAATAACATTAAGGAAATGAAATTCAAAAACATGAAGAGGAGAAAAAATAATTATACATTAATAATGGATAAAATTTAAAATTAAAATTAAGAAGCCATAATTCAATATTACAAATGGTGTATATGTCTTATTTCATGTTTGAATGCTGCGTTTGATTTTTATTGTTTTATTCATTTGGAGAAATCAATACGGACAGCAGACATGAAGGCAATTGTCATCCGTTTTTCATTACATAGGTATATGGAAGAATTTTTCTGCATGAAGACTTAAAACTTACCCAACGTACCTACATGCATCACCCTGATCTAATTCGGGCCTGTGCCTACCAAAGTCTCTAAAAAAGGCGAGACAATTCGTTACTTTTGGTGGGTTACAAAGTTGTAAATTTTCTTATAGACTGCCCAGCTTTACTTGAACACCTCTACGCTACACAGAACTACGTGAGAGGTAGAGGACACCATTAATTTGTTCCATGTACCTGCAGATGTGGTTGCACACTATACTCTAGGGTAACTGACGAGTTCATCGAAAATCAATTCATCAAAAACGAGTTCATCGAAAACAAATTCAACGAAAACCAATTAATCGAATGATCAATTCATCGAATCGCCAATTAATCGAAAAAAATTTTTTTCATAGATATTTGAAAGAAATGCCAAGGGGACTGGCAAGCTAAAAAAAAGTGGTCAATATAAGTTGAAAGATTACTCTTAATCTATCATACTTGGTATATTGATAATTTAACATTCAGAAAATATGTACACCAGGTATAAGATAAGGTTCGATTTAAAATATTTTGCAATATTTTGAAATCGAACCCGTAGATCGGAAAACCCGGTTAGTAAAATCATAAATGAATTTTATACACCCATTATTAGAATTATAAAAATGGTATTTCCAGATCTGTTATGTCTTAAGGGTTTTGTGATATGTATATTATGAATGTCTGCAGATATTATTAAATAGTTGAAGCTGACGTCTTCTTTTGGTGCGTTCAGCGATTCAAAAAATATATTCAATAAGATAACAAACAGGTGTCGCAGTGTAACAGGCTTAAAGCTGTTGTGCGAGAAAAGAAAAATAAACACAGAAAATATGTATCTCCGCCGGTAATCGAACATGACACCAGAAGAATGATATTTATTGATCGAATGTAACTCATTGAGCCACGAAGACAGACCCTTTTAATTTATTTGTTAAATCGAAACTATATTAGCATGCATAATGCATAAAATGTGATGTTTTCTGCTTAAAAACAGCCATCAAAAGAAAAAAAGGTTAATTTCGAATTCGCCAATCGTGTCATACTGAAGACCGTAGTCAGAAATAAAGAGATTCTTGGAGTTTTTATACCAATGACCGCGTACATATGAAATGATTCTAAAACTCTATGATTCTAGGTAGCCCCTAAAGTATCGTTTGGTTTTCACCAGTCTATTTTATCTGTTCCCTAGCTAGGAATTCAAAACGATTTTTTTGTTTATACAGTGGCAACATTTGTATTTGGAATGCATCATATTGCATCATGTTTTTTCTATGACTGTCACTTTCTGTCAATTACGTTGTGATTTCGTTCAACATTTCCAAATAATTCAGTTTTCGTTTAGTTGATTTTAGTTATTTTCTTGTTAATAAGTAACTATTACTTGTACTATTATTAATAATATGTATATTCAATGCCTAAAAATGCAATAATGTTATACATAAATATTGAGGACATTATTTAGCAATTTTGTCTTGTATTTTAGGAAATGCCAATCGAAAGAAAAAGGCAACCAAATTTTACCGTCGATGAGAGTTTGAAACATTACGGCATTTATAATCATATTCATTTTTATTTTCAAAACGCGTGTAAATCGACGTAAAATTAAAATTATAAACACAATTGACAATATTATGCTACTAAATGGCTATATACTGACTGTCATTTTGACAGTTGTTTCTTAAGTATTCGTTTAGGTGGCGGAAATCGTCTCCCCAGAATTAGGGGGCTCTTAGCGTCTTAGGTAACTCTTATGTAGGTGGTGAAATGAAAATTAACGTTAGGTGCTACATAAGAATTCTTAGGTAGCACCTAAGAGTTAGGGGACGTTAGAGACTTATACTAAGCCGTATAGAGACACCTTTAGTAACGGATATTTGTTTAATCTGTATGCAAGTGTGTACTTACATTAGGAGACACGTGACTGTCCATATTAAACAGTCATATACATAATTTTTAAGCATAAACAACTTAAAAAAACAAACATCTAGTGAATCAAACAAGAAAAGCGACCTTCACATGATCCGTGTTCTATGTGCAAGGAAATATCTAATACATATAATATTATAGTAGATGCTCATATATATAATATGCCATTCAGTAGATGCTCTTTGAGCGAAACGCGTCAGTGGTCAACACTTTAAATTAGTGGAATAAAGTTAAAAATTGTGTTTTTACTAATTTTTTTAAGTAATTTTATAATACATATAATATATGTATAGCACGTACTTACTTGTTTTTTTTTTAATTTTTGAAACTGTCACTTCATGATCGAACTCCATAAACAACTAGAATTATGAAAAAAAAATTTAATTGTAAGTTCTACTAATTATTTTAGAATTTTTAATTTTTTTCTAATAATTAGTAGAACTTAAAATTAAATATAATTTTTTTCATAATTCTAGTTGATACTGGATTGTTATTCGTTCTATTTGACTTAATTGATTTTCGAAGCGTTTCGCACAAGGCACATCGCCAGAATAAACCAGACTCGTTAATCTGACGATGCGCCTTGCATGAAACGCGTCGATAAACGATAAAATAAAATAGAACGAATACCAACCAATTATTTTTATTAATACTATGGAGTTCTATCAAGAATTATTGTCGTTCGACAAACTAAACTTGGAATGTGGCATATAATTGTGGTTATGAGGCACTGGCTTAGAATAGAATAGTGTTTCCACTCATTTCTATGTCGTTTTCGGGTGTCCCTCAAGAGCCGGGTAATCGAACACACAAGATGCGAAATAATATTTCACATAGTTCAGGGGGGCAAGTCTGGTCCAACCGGCGAAATCAAAACCCTCACGATTATCCATATTTTTATTATTTTTTTTTAATTAAAAAAAAACGAATATGTCCTTGCACATATACATCTTCCTATATTCCTTAAATAAAGCATAGATGCTTGTGTTATAGGTGGAAGAAATCGGTCGAGGCAGGATTCGAGCTCGCGACCACTGGATTACTAGCCCAGCGCGCTAATCGCTCTGCCATCGCTAATCACCCAGTTCTATTGTGGCGAGGATGTACCTCTCCATCATCGATGCCATCTCGCTCGGACGATCTCGCTTCTCACGAAGATTGCCGAAGACGACCGAGAGACAGCGCATCGTATTTTAATCAACTAACGTGGCGATTTATTCGCTCGTCAGCCCAGCGTTCAAGCACAGTGTTCAATAATTATAATATTTTATCCCGACCGACCCTAGTATCGCGAAGCAATTTAATTAAATTTGTTAACTGTTTTAATCTGAAAATATAATTAATCTGAGTAAGTTTTCTTTTATTATGAAACCTATCATCATTCTATTATTTCAATTATAAATAAATAGCTGATTAAAACAATTGCAATATCTAAAAATAGTTGTATGTGTTTTGGGAGATGAATTTAGAACACGCAATAAACTCGCAACCTTTTCTGATTTCTTATTAATAATCTTATTAAATATAAAACATCCTCCCAACGCACAAACCGCTAAACTATAATATCTTTAGGATGTCATAGAACTCTCCACTAAAGAATACACTCAGGAACATAAATAATTGTTGAACTTATAATTAAGTTATTGGTAAGTAACCATGTTTTGTATTCCTCCAATTAATCTTTGTCTAACTAGAAATAATTCCTGATATAAGACTTATTATATAATTTTGTATTTCATGCAAAGTAAACAATAAAAATAATACTCATTGCATAAAAACAGGAGTATTTTTTATGAATCTCTTAAGGCGAAAAGAAACTTGAGGATGTCCTCGATTTTTTTTAATTACATGTTCTATGTCCACGTACACTGAAAAAATAAATGAATGGTGATTTAAAAACCAAATTCCATGTAAACAACAATGGATAAACATATATTTTGAAAGGCATTATGTTTCTTAAATCAATTAATTCAATCCGTGTACAATATAAATAATAAATGTAACGGACTTCGTTCACAAGGAATACATACATACATACCATCAAGCCGTATCCCTACTTGGGGTAGGCAGAGAGAACCGAACGCCAGACACCTCTATCTTGACATACATGTTTTGCCTCATTTACATCCATGCATCGCGTCATACATCCTCTCCTATTATTCTGACTTCGTATATTACCATCTTTCAAAATCTCATTTATATGATCATGCCAACTCTTTCTCGGGCGGCCACGACCTCTCATTCCATTCTTTTCAGCCTTATATACTTTCTTTGTCAGGCGCTCATCGTTCATTCTCTCCACATGTCCGAACCATCGTAGTGTATTTACTTTCATTCTACTCACAATATCTCTTTCAATCTTGCATTCTCGTCTGATGTCCACATTCCTTATCCTATCATAGATCGTTCTACCACACATTCGTCTTAGGGACCTCATTTCCACAGCGTTAATTTTACTTTCATGCGTCTTCTGCACTGGGAGAAAACATGCATCAAAACCATGCCATGCGCATGTCTCACTTGCATACATTAATGTTGGTACGACTATTGCATTGTGCACAGCGAGCTTTGCTGGCCTTGAGATAATCGGGTCGGCCATTATTGTTCTTAATGCACCGTTCACCCTATTTGCTACCGTTACCCTTCTTTCTATATCCTTTTCCAGTCTTCCATCACGCTGAAACATACTTCCTAGATACAAATGTTCATCCACTTGTTCTAGTAATTCATTATTCACTCGTATTTCGCATTTTGTTCTTCTTTCGCATTTTTCATGGTAAGTATATTTTGATATTACTTGATCGGAAGATCAGAACATTTGAAAGTCATTTAAGTGTGTTATATTTACTATCTAAAACTTGTTCGTGCGATATATGACATGTTGAGATGGTGAGTATATTTAATGTTTGACTTGACATAACGAATCTACCTATAAAAATAACAGGTACTCCTTGAACTATACGCCGCATACATAGGTATTATATATTATAGGTACAGTATAATTCAATGAATGAATCATTCGTCAGTCAACTATTATGTAGATAGGTATAATATGTATTTCACAAGTCCATTCATGAAATGTATCGACAAGGCTGTTAATTATTCGGCATTTATAGCATCGTATCGCTTTTTGTTCTAAACTACTATGGAATAGTGGAGTGAACTTTTTATCGATTTTAATGCTAATTTTTCAACAGGTATCATGTAGAGTATACATACAATTGAATTTCGTCATGATATTTAAGTATGTATACCGTACTGTACAACATTGTGTCCACTGCAGTCAAAAATATAGAGGGCATTATAACGCTAAATCTACAGAGCTACTCACGAAGTTGATTTAGATTAGATTCAAACTTAAGCAATCGTTTAGATGAAAATTAATTAATGAATTGTATTAATTAATTTTCATCTAATTATCGATATTTTTCTTTTAGGACCTAACTCATTTTCTACTGCCATCAGTTCAAGTAATAATGATTGAATTTCACTGGATGATTGAAGTATCAAGATTGAATGGAGTAAACTATGTGAGCTTGCAGGTACCTGTACATTCTCTCTTACACTTATATAGACACATTCACACACATATCTTCCCTCTCCTGACTAACAGTCGTTTCTTTAAAATTTTCAGAACAAACCTGTGGGGGTAAATCTGGTCAACCGGCGGCATCAAAACCATCAATGATTACCTCAAAATAATCATCCATGATAGTCAAAACATGGATGGTTTTGATTCTGCCGGTTGACCAGACTTGCTCCCCTGACCAGAAATGAAAAATAAAACTATCTCGAACATTCGAACACTCTGATTTTATGCAATTTTAAGGAATGCTGTAAAAAGGATTTTTTTAATAATCATGCTAAATAATAAAATTGCTTAGAGCTTATTCAGTAAATAATTGTTGAAAATTCAAAGGTTTTCTTTAGAAACATACTGTTTAACATATTAGAGTGATTTGATTTCGATGTCTGAGTTTAATATTACCTCTAAATATTGTAATACTACGTGTAAAGCGCGTCAGCTCGGGGGGGGGGGCAAGTCCCGTCTAAAAGTGAAATCAAAACCCTCACGATTACCCATATCATAATTGTCTTACGGAGTTCTATAACATCTTAATATATCATAGAACTCCATGTGATAATTATATCCATGATATGGGTAATCATGAGGGTTTTGATTTCACTTTTAGACGGGGCTTGCCCCCCAGAGCTGCGATTAGATTTCCATAGACGTCCGTTCATTCTTCTATGTATATATTATAATTAAAACTTGAAATTTTCAAAAATACTGATGATGTTATAGAAAAAATGTTTTTTTTTTAATTTATGTTCACAGAATGTAAAAAAAATATGTTGTACATAAATTCATTCCGAATTGACAACCTTTGAGAAAAAAAATATCGTATTTACTAATTAAAATTGGGGTATTACCTTCAAAGCATACAAGATAGAAGAATATAACAGCAACATACCTGAAAGCAAAAGAAAATGAAATATTAGCCACAATAAAGGTAAAATATAGAAAAGTCAGTGTTGTGAGGCACCGGCTTATAATAGTGTTTCTACTTTTTTTCTAGATACACACATGTGTCTTGCTTACCATAAGGTAATGCATACCTGTTGCTGGTTACCTCACATTCAGCGATTTGATTTTTTTTCGCATTACATACAGTTCGATACGTAAATTCTCATTATGTCCCCAATACAGATATCTTACTTTTGCAGTGATGCACCGACTTAGAATAGTACTTCCACACTTTTCTATCATCAGCGTTTTCGGGTGTCCCGTTAGAGCCGGGTAAACGAAAATAATCTCTGAGTGAGATTTGAGACTGGTGTGTGGAGATGCTCGCACGAGTCGTGCTTTCTTTTATAGGGTCATGCACAGTCGCACACATGTTTTCTTAAGGCTCAATTTAGGGCTACATTATTGTAATAAACTAAATAACAAAATAGATATTTTTATTTATTTATTGAACGAAATTTCTGATATGTAAATTAATATATTTTTAATTGCATGTAGGTAAGTACCTACGCAAAGATTGGATTTTTTTCCCTGTCGGGAGTCAAATGATTTTTTTTTGACAAACGTTTCAACATCTCAATAGAGATGAAGTAAGAATATTGTAGATGATGCTTTGGGTTATTGGTTCTTCTATAATATTCCAACTTCGTCTCTATTGAGACGTAGAAAATGTCGGATTTGTCTCTGAAATTCAATTCTCACACAAAAACCTCGTAGCATCCTTAATTTATGAAGCCACGTGATCTCCAAATAGTGAGCGACTGTGCAATGAAAACATGGCTAGTATTTAGAATTTAGTATTTAGGTAGGACTCTGCATTCGGATCTTCAACTCTATCGAGAGAGTATCAATAAATAAAAATTCAAACCGATATAACAATTAACTAGATAGCAAATCACCGCCAATATTACATTACAGAGGGTGGCCAATTTAATGTACTCACTCAAAAAGTACACAAATCGTTGCATAAGTAGTAACATTGTTCTTATGAATACTTTCATAGTGATGTTGGCTACAGATCTTAGTTCAGTTCATGCTATTTTTGTATGAAAACGTGTTTTTGTAAATGTTTTGTTATGTGAATTCATATATTTAATTTCTTTCTTTTTGGATAAATATTGTTTTCAATCACATACGTACATTATATTTGTGTATTATGTGGTAATATTAGTCACTTTTAATTCCTTATTTAAGGACATACATCAGATGAAACTCGTATTATATTATTTTTAACTTTGTTTGTAGAAAGGCAAGGGGATGTGACCTAACACCAAGAAAAAAGCCAATATACCAACATTATTTTATTAAATCCTGATAAGTCCCTCTGTGAATATTAAAAATATAATGGTGCACTAAAATAATTGTAAAAATCTATGCTTTTAAAAAGATAGAATAACATTAATTAGGTCTGAGTACATTAAACTGGTCACCCTCTGTATTTGATCAGATTGATTAATGCTTCTGCGACGACTGCGGAAGGCGCGTAGGCTACGACAGACCAACCACACCAGTACAAGAAGAGTGGCCGTCTTCATGCAGATATAATATATATATCGGGTGTTTATCTCAACAAATAATACCGGTATAGATAACAATATATTAGGTACGTATGTATGTATGTATATGACAACTCAGATCAATGAGCGTTCTCGCCCCCGCCTTCAAATCGAAAAACCGCTCAACAAAAAATATTAACGAGAACAGGTACCTAGGTATATCAAATGACGTAGGACGTATTAATAGAATGCATCACATGGTTGATTCCCTTGCTCCAATTATCTTTACTTCAATAAGATTGTGTCTTGTGTCGGGTTTCCTTTTATGGGGTAATGCACACCCGCACATCTGTCGCTGGTTACCACACATTGTGGGATATGCTGTGATGGAATGAAATAAGAAAATCATATTAATATACAAATCGAATATTTTTATGTTGCATATACGCAAACATTGGATTTTTTACCTGTCGGGAGTCGATGATATTTCTTCCTAACTGGAGGATACTACGAAGTTTTTGTATGAGAATTGCATTGCAGAGACATATCTAAATGCTTAGAGCATGCGCGTTGGCGAAAAATAACATTTGCGAATTGTCAAAAAGTAAGGTTGATAGCGAGGAACCTTATGAGTGGCTTAATAATAAAATACGAGATGTTTTCGATGGATGATGATTTTAGCGACTTCGTCAAATATGTATCTGGCAATTTTGTCAAATCAAATCCCACACAGAGTATTCAGTGATCTATACGAGATGTCGAAAATTTTCTGGATTTTCAGAAAAATCGTGACATCGAGCCGTCAGTGTGATCTTGGTTACATATGTTTGTGTTGTTATGACGAAAACATTTTAAACCCATAGAAAACTATCTATGTCTTTTCTTCATATGCAATAATGAGAAACGCTAAGCCATCGACCTTAAGTTTGGCGTAGTATTTAGTTAGTGATGTCTCTGCAATGCAATTGTTAACTTAAGAATACTATATACTCCAGTGAGGAGTTAGTATATAGTTACCTAGGACTGCGCATTCGGGTCTTAGGTCCGAATGCAGAATCCTATAACCTAAATACTAAATTCTAAATACTAACCATGTTTTCATTGCACAGTCGCTCAATTAAGTTAGAAGATCACGTGGCTTCCTAACTGGAGGATGCTACGACGTTTTTCTGTGAGAATTACATTGCAGAGACATATCTAAATACTTAGCGCATGCGCATCGGCGTAAACTAACATTTGCGAATTGTCAAAAAGTAAGGTTGATAGCGAGGAACCTTACGAGTGGTTTATTACTAAAATACGAGATTTTTTTCGGTGGATCAGTCTAAACCCATAGAAAACTATCTATCACTTAACTTCATACACAATAATGTGAAATTCTACGCCATCGACCTTAAGTTTGGCGTAGTATTAAGTATTTAGTTAGTGATGTCTCTGCAACGCAATTGCTAACTTAAGAATACTAAATACTCCAGTGAGGTTAGGAGTTATCTAGTATTTAGGTACCTAGGACTCTGCTTTCGGGTCATAGTCTGAATTTCAGTTCAAAGCTTTTGGTTCGTACCTTTAAGATGTAGACTGAAACATTTATTGATTTTAAGAAACAACAAATAATAATTTAAAAAGTAATGAAAAGCAATTTGTCAAAATTTGGAGATTTCAAATATCTATTGTCTTACATAATCCAAACTGAAAAGCACAATGTGCTGACGGAATGTTGATAAAAACGTCATTTCTTGTTTTCCTCGTTCTTAATGTTCGGTTTTTTACAATATTTTCTTAACTTCACTCGTCTGTCAGTCTGTATTGTAATTTTGCAATCGATTTTTAACTTACTTCTGGACCAGTTGGATCTCTGAAAATTTTAGAATTTGTGATTCCCGATGGCAGTGCACATTGTTTCCAGATTGGTGGTTCATGTGATATTTTGATAAAATTGTACAATTTTTTTAAATCATACAAAGTAAACAACGCCATGCGTTTCTAACTGAGCTTTTAAATTTTGAATTTTATTTGGTTAGAAGTAACATCAATATTTACCTATTTTTACATGTTTTCAATGTGAAAATCGCTAAAATCACAATAATATACCTTTCAAGCATGTTAACTAAATCAAATTCAATAATAGTTTATCAATTGAGTAAGTAATTAAATGTATGGTAGTGAAAAATCGACTACAAATTTGATATGTGATGAAATCATTGAAAATGGTGTCTGTATTTTTTGATTTACTTATTTATGTTATCATTATACTGTTTGTTTTTAAGTTTGAAGAATCTGCTGCACAAAAATAAGTAAACTTCTCACTTGCCTGCTTTTGAGTCTAGCTTTAAAATTCGAAGTATTATTCACAAAAACAGATAGATGTATCGGATGAAAATGTATACACATAATATATAAATATTATTAACAAATTTAATATGGCAATGTGTAGGTTGGCGAATATTGATCTGTCACATAACGGATTACAAAATATTGAAATAATAATATGATACATTTCATTTACCTATATAGATATTGAGCAAAGTAAGACACTCGGTAGTGATAAATACGGTTACAAAAATTGTAGTGTCGATTAATAGTGTAGGTAGATAGGCATATTTTAATAAACTATGATAACCACAAACTAAATAATAACCTGATTTTACATCTGTAGATACAGATAAGTTAATGAATTATAAAATAAAAAGAAATTTGATCTCACAGTTCTAGAATCCGAAACACGGTGATTCGTGAGGCTTATAACACAATCACAATCACAAGATAAAAACAACATCCCAGAAGGAAACCGCCAGCTTGGAAGACCAGCAATGATGTGGCGAGTTATCTGAAATTCGTTGTCCCAGGGGACATCTATACCATAAGAGATTCCTGGATATTATACAAGAACAAACAGAAAGAGGTTCAAGGAAAAAAAGTATTTGAATAAATAAAATATTATGACTAATAGGTATTACACCAAGGAAAAAATAACAAAACATTATCAAAAAATGCGACAAAATTATGCATTGGAGGATAAACAGTAAGGGATTGAAATCGAACCCTCGAGGTACTCCAGAATAAAACTGAAATTACGACGGTTGGTAAATTCTATAACATATTAAAACTTCCAATGTGATTGGCACTTTGAGTGATTAGCTGGTTTACCGTAACAAAGGAAAAGGTACCAACATCTCTTAAAACACGCAAAGAATATAATGAGTAGAACCTACACATAGATTAGAGACACAATAAAGAATATAAAGTGCTGATGACATTTGCTGAGACACGCTATTATGATAATACGTCTTTGAACAAAGCCACGACAAATATATCGACATAAAGAAACAAAAATATTCAAATACAAGTGGAAATATGATGCGTGGGTAAAGAAATAATGTCATTGAATAATGGAACAACCTCTTGCTTAGTGTTCGGGACATACTTAAATTATTATTATGAAACAAGCTGATATAATTTTGCAGATATACCTACTAAACAAATGATAATTCATAACAAGCTGTTATTCGTCTACACAAATATAAGTGTTGGAAAATAAATAAATATGTAAGTATACATGAGAGAGAAATGCGGGTCCTAAAAACCAAGGAATAATGAAAATGCATATTGTGGGTAAATACATAAAGTTAAATATTTATCTCAACATTCATTTGGGCCTATGATGTTTGATATTTAAAATCATAGACTTATATTAAGAGGGGGACTGCTGCCAACGTACCTATTTTTCAATTTGATATACCATCATTATTTCTTATCAAATCGTTTTGAAAAAAATAATTTAGATGGTTTGGGTATTAATAAAGAAATATATATCTTTACTTTTTAATAATGTTCTGTATAAATTCTTGTAGAAAAATAATGGCATACCCCGATTTTCAACGTTTATCTTATATTTTTAATGAAATATAAGGCGTAGTTCAACATATTTTTTTTTTAATTAAAGAAGACAAAAATATCTAGAAAAATATGATGTTACGTTGCATTAATGCTTCGGGTTTTGTAAATAAACCTAAAAACATTTATTTTTCATTCAGCGCCATTGCGAAATAAAAGTTTTTTGGTTTATTAGCTTAACCTGATGCATTAATGCAACTTTACATCGTATTTTTCCAGATATTTTGATCTTCTTTAATTTATAAAAAAAATATAATGCTCTATGCCTTATAGTTTTTAAAAATTTAAGATAAATGTCAAAAATCAGGGTATGCTTATTATTTTCCTACAAGAACATATACAGAACATAATTAAAAAGTTAAGGTATATTTTTCTTTATTAATATCAAAACTAACTTGGTTATTTTTTTCAAAATGATTCGTTTTGTAGTAATGATGCAAATTCAATTTGAAAAAATAGGTACGTTGGCAGCAGTCACCCTCTTAAGACTAGTTCGCAGACGAAATCAATAATACTAATTTCAACCGGAATTGATTATGAATGTACTGTAGTACCCGTGTCTAATGTCCAGATGAAAAAGGTCTCGTATCTAGATCATGCACTGCGTAAAAAAGGATCACACCCTCCAACTGATACTCAAAGGTAAGATAGAGGGATGAAAATTAGTTGGCCAAAGAAGAATGCAGTACCAGACTATTAAAAGCATTCAACACTCCCGAAAAAACTATTCAGTAAATATGCAAATTTCAACTAATGTAGTAAAGAAAGAAAACATGACATCATTTTACTGGATCACAATATATAAAATTTGATTCCAATTAGCTGAAACCTTTAGACCATTGTAGAAAAATACATATATGAAAATTCACGGAGACAACAATAATTGTTTGAAATGATTGCAACTTTGCAGTGAATCTAAACATTTCTTAGTAACACAAGTAAATCTAATAAACAATACAAGTCCAGTCATTCTAATTGGCACGCAAGATAAATCAGATTTATAAACCAAAGACACCGCTGGATTCGATGTCACAATAACATTACACCATTGTTCTTCAAAACGAAGTGAATGAAATTAAAACGACATAAAAATTAGACACGGTACAGTTGCAATATAGGTACATATGATCGAGTATCGAATCACTAAATGAAATGAAGAGAAAAATTCTACGCAGGTTTTATGAACAAAAGATGACATTGGATATAGTCAAATTATTTATTGCTCGTTGCTTGAAAATGTCATCATATTATGTTCAAAAGAGGACATTCGAAAAACAAAAGCATCGCGATTATTAAATGAAATAATGACGGTGTAATTATGTAGATGTACAAATGAGGACGATGGTGAGACAATGATTGATGTTAATCTGCGTGATTTGATGGGTGATATTAGAATGGTGACGCGTCACCAAATGTGCGAAATTACAGTTAAATCGAGGGGCGACGCAATTATTATATCGTTGGTAAATAATTGCATGAAATTGGTTAAATTACGTACCAATAAATAAGCAAAAAAACGGTGATTACAAATACATCATTGGAAACTGAAAAAAAAACCGCTCTACAGCCTTGAAAAAATCTACAAAATTGATTGGAGTGGAAATAAGGTATCTAACATATGTATGATTTATAAGATGATCAGATATGGAACAAGATGACAGGGTCTTCTATGTAATTTAATGTAGCTAAATGACCACGTGAAAGACATTTCATCTTCTCCCTTGCTTAAATTCCAACAGTTTGTTTGTGCCGACCGTTGGGTTCATCTCTCCTTGTCCTTAAATTATAGATCTTTCGGTCCTGTATTAGATCACCTAGGTTATGTTTCTGCAGTTGGTACGTCTTTGTACGATCCAGGAATTCTCTGGTCTTCCTTTGGATGTAAGTCGAGGTAGATCCATGGAGATACCATGTTTAGCATGTTATATCCGCGTGGTCCGCGTTCAACGTGCCCGTACCATCTCAACTGTCTTTCCGCTATCTTACTTTGTATATCAGTAACGCCTAGGCTTCCACGAATGCGTGAACTTTTTATTTTGTCTCTTAAGGACACTCCAGCTGCTCACCTTAGCATACACATTTCAGCAGTTTCCAGTTGCGTATAGATTAGGAGTTATACACGTGAAAGACATTCTGAACAATGAAAATGTAAGAAGAGTGAAGAGAGCGAATTCAGAACAATAGAAGAACATCAACAATGGCTCAAACAACCCGCAGTAAGCATTGGCTTCCTCCAACATTCGTGGTCATTTCCCTCTATCCCGGCATGCACTCTTCCAGTTCTCGATGCCGATATTGTCTACGTCCCGCTGCACTCCATCCAGCCATTGGAATTTGGGTCTAAGAACTTCGGGGCTTTGTGTGAAAAACATGTGTGAAGCGTGAATATGGAAAAAACACATTTACATGATTTGATTATATATTATTAGTGACAAAACACTTCATAAAGTTGTATAATTATGAATTGTAGAGTAAATTTTCTTGCAGTTTACATAATTGTATATCTATTTAATGTTACAGCTGCAGAGGTTACGTGAGGACGATCATGGACGACCTTGATTGAGAAGATGATGTGATAATACAAAGATATGGCAAATGGCCAAACTATCAACATGCTGTACTAAGGTGGGGTTTTGCACATGCGACTGTTGCAGTGCGCACAGTCATTCATTGTACGCATTATAGTTTCTGGCATAATTTGAAAATTCTCTAATAACTTTTTTACTGCCGGATTTTCGCTCTGCGCAGCCCGGATGATTTTTCAAATTATTCACCAAAAACTGCATCTAAAAATTCGTCACACGAAACTTATACTTTGTCGGCGTGTTCGCGGGAGATAGTAATGCTGTAGGTGTTTGTGAAAGTGGTCGGTGATGGGGTGGATTTAAGGTAAACATTGTAAACTATGTTATTTTCCCACATAAATAAAATACAATATATTTTTGTTTTTCAAATAACGATATTATGAAAATACTCACATTTATAAACATGGTGTCAAATTGGTTAGTAATAATACAATTTGTTTATTGTTTCTTGTTAATTTAGACAGTTCAGTGGGCGGAAACCTACACCGCATTTGTAGATTATTGAGTGTCGCAAGGTTTTTTTTGCGATTTTTCGACAAAATCTATGTCGAATCGTTCATAAATTATTAACTAATACGAAAATCTGTTGAAAAGATTTTTAAGGAAACGTATGTAATTTATGGTTCTTGGTATCTGTATATACGTGTATATGAGTCTATTTTTGTTTTGTATGTCTCAAAAATTCAAATTGAAAAAAATGTCGTCGCCCAGGATAATTGGCTTAAAAGTCAGATAATTATTTGACTATATTAATTTGTAGGTAGGTACATGTATACCGTTTTTTATTTAATAATATTTTTGTTATAAATACCATTCACATGGACGTGCCATCCCTTCCTTGGGCGGCCCCGACCTCTCATTCCATTCCTGTCCGCAATGTATATTTTCTTCGTCAGGCGTTCCTCATTCATTCTCCCCATGTGGCCAAACCATCTCAATGTGTTCACTTTCATTCTATTAATAACATCTTTCTTTATCCTACATTCTTTGCTTATGTCCTCATTTCTGACCCTGTCATACATCGTTCTATTACAGATTCTTCTTAGCGATCTCATTTCAACTGCATTTATTCTACTTTCGTGCGACTTCTGCCATGTCCAGGTTTCACTTGCATACGTCAAGGTTGGCACTAAGATAGCGTTATGAATGGCAACTTTAGCATTTATGGTATTTTGAAAGACGGAAATGTTAGAAGCGTGAACAACAGACGAACATGTACAAGACGATGTATGAATGTTGTCGAGACGATGAATGTATGTCAAGATAGAAGTGGCGTTCGGTTCTCTCTGCCTACTCCGTAAGTGACATGGCGTGATGGTATGTATGTATGTATTGTTATAATATGATGATTGTATAAACCAATTGCAAGCGACAATCGCACAAACGCAGTCTCACTTTTATATTTGATACTTGTAGCTATAATGGACATTAAGCTATAACAGAAATAAACATTTGACAATTGAACGGACCACTGCTGATTGAAAAAAAACGATTTTTGCATAAGCCATAGACAATCGTATACATTCTTTAACAAGATATTTAATTACTCATCAATGACAACACGTTCAATTTTACAGCTTTTTGAATTAAAAAAAGAAACGATCTAAAATTTTAGAATTAAGGTCGTTTGAACTTTCGTATTCTGTGATTGACTATGTTCCTAAAACTAAAACCATAGATAATAATATGAACTCAAATTGTCTATGCCGTAGACCACGCATGAGAACTGAGTAGGCCATGTTTATTTATGTCATGTTGGCTAACCTAACATTTCAATTGATCAGCAGTATTATTCTTTGGTTATTTTTTTTTTCAACATAATATTTTTTTCCCGTACACAACTGATAAACTAAAATATCCCGGACTTGTTGTGGAAAAAACAAGTACGCTTGTAATTAGGTGTGAACTAAAATTAGGAACGTTTTGACAGTTGATCGACTTAAATGTGGTTGGCATTGAACTAATTCGTGACTTACTTGAAGTAAGAGCGTCCCTATTTGAGCGTTCTAGAATATTAAGTTGGACTAAAGGGAAAAAAAACACCTATTTTAGCCGGAACATCTTAAATCCGGACGTAATAATAAAACACAAAATATTCAGACAAGACGCTCCATCACATACCACAATTATGAATTTTGAACCAAAATTTTGAATGAAGGTCGAAACAAAGATCAGAAAAAAAACATAGTTTAATTTAAATATATATTTTAGATGGACATACCTACAACGTATAAAATACGCGATTTTGACAACTTAATACAAAAATAGTATATTCTCCGTTCTGCTTCATTTTGAATTTAAATAGCCTTAGGGTTTTCGCTAGTTACAACTAACATCCTCAGAGGCAACATGATAGGTAAATCAAATTCATACTCTTTGTGGAGTATAACTGCATTTTATTTTTATAAATAAATTAAAATTATATTTACTTAACTCGCTGTCCTTCCATCGACCGGCGTGTCTAGACACGCCGGTCGATGGAAGGACAGCGCTTCCGAAACATGTCGCGAAGTGACTCAAAAAACAAGTGGTATATAGCGAATTTATGATTCAATATGATTAATATTAACTACCACAAAATATCCGCCGAATCATTAAATGATATATTTACAAATATTATGAATTTTTTACTGTGTTAACGATAAAAGTTTGAAACCATTTTTTTATAATTATGCTTTGAAAAATCCTGCAAAGTCACAAGGTCTGGGGGAATGTCACAATTTCACTAGCTCGTCACTAAACCCCGTGAGTGAAATCATACCACAAGATATCATATCACATGACGTTAAGTTAGATATACATACCTATGTGTTACGTTAGTACAGTAGTGAGGTCACATTGCGTTTAACAAAGAAATAGATAAATATGTTGGTAGGTATGTACTAGGGATCGACACAGGTAATACAATATACTGTGGTATTCCATGAAGGTGAGCCAACTAGTTAATTAGAGAATTTCAAAGTTACATTACAGATAACAACAAAATATTATCTACTAAACAAAGCAATCGAAGACATTCCTGATTGTACTACGACATCTTTTTTTTTTTTTTAACATGTCTACGTAGGGGACGCCAGCTATTAGGATTTGGGTCCATTTTACTCTTCCGAAGAAGCGCACTACGTAGCGTTGGGAGGGGTTTGCAATCTAGAAATGAGTTTATTAATTCGGATTTTAAAAAGACCCGGGTTGTACGAAGATGGAAACACAGAATTCGGAAGATCGTTCCACAGTCGGGCTGCTGTATTAATAAAGGAGTTCGAGAAGCGACTTGTTCGTATATGTTGAAGGTCCACTGTGAATGGATGCTGCGATTGAGTGAAGCGAGTGACTCTGTTGCGAGTGGGAGGAGGAGGGACCAAAGATGCAAGTTCTTCTGAGCAATTCCCGTGGTAGTATCTATAGAATAAACTTAAAATACCGACTCTGCGTCTGTGTTCTAGTGATTGCAATCCATCAGTCAGTGATGGATCATCAATCAGACGTATAGCACGCCTTTGGACAGCGTCGAGGGTATTCAGTAGGTATTGGGGGGCGCCACTCCAGAGGTGACTGCCATATTCAATAATTGGACGTATTTGCGCTTTGTAGAGTATACAGATCTGGGTCTTAGTAAAATATCTGCGCGCTCTATATAGTACGCTCAATTTTTGGAGGCGAGTTTCACCTTAGCTTATTTCCATTTGTGTTTTGACCCTAATCATTTATTCTACTCCTTTGTGTCCAAACAATCTTCATCTTCTCCCTGGCTTATTGTTCAGCGTGTTTTGTCGTTGTTCAGCGTGTCTTCTTGGGTCTCTTAGGTCTGATCACTTTATACTTACTATCTGCGCAATCTGGGATACCTACTATAGCCATGTGTTTTACAGTCACTGGCTTGAAGTACTCTCGCGACAATCCATGTCTGTGAATATTATCTTCACCGACGTTGATTGTTATTTTTTGCACAATTGTGCCGAGACCACGAGTCTAGAGGAGCTTCTAGAGCTACTCTTCGTGCCATGCATTCTTTATCATTCTTTCTAGCGTTCTGCGAAGGGGCCGTTTCAGTCCCCATATGCGGAGCGGGGGGAGGTGGGCGTAGCTAGCTATAGCCATGTGTTTTGTTGGTTTTATTTATGAGATCTGTTTATTTGCTTGAACCACCGCAGCCTGCTTCTATACCTTCTCTATGCACTTACGCATGAAAGAAGAGTTATGGCAGGAAACAGAGTGAATGGAGCACTAAGACCAATTAAGAATGATCGCAATATATCAAAGGATGCCAAAGTTGCCATTCATAACACCATCGTAGTGCCAACCTTGACGTATGCAAGTGAAACCTGGACATGGCAGAAGACGCATGAAAGTAGAATAAATGCAGTTGAAATGAGATCGTTAAGGATTTGTAATAGAACGATGTATGACCGGGTAAGAAATGAGAACATAAGGAAAGAATGTAAGATGAAGAAAGATGTCATTACTAGAATGAAATTGAACACATTGAGATGGTTTGGTCACATGGGGAGAATGAATGAGGAGCGCCTGACGAAGAAAATATACAGAGCGGAAAGGAATGGAATGAGAGGTCGGGGACGCCCAAGAAAGGGATGGCACGAAGGGATGGCCATGTGAACGAAATTTTGAAAGACGGAAATGTTAGAAGTGTGAGCAATAGACGAACATGTATGAGACGATGCATGAATGTGGACGAGGCGAGGGATGCGTGCCAGGATAGAAAAATGTGGCGTTCGGTTCTCTCTGCCTACCCCGCAAGGGACATGGCGTGAAGGTATGTATGTATGTACATTTTAGTCTAGTATCATATTTTCTTACATATATGGTATCTTCAGTTTTACTTGAAACACCTTTAGAATAAATCATTTTGAAAATCGGTTGTTATTCCACGAGGTAAGAAATCATCTGGATTGGTTTCAAAATATGGATACCCTATACCAGTGCTGGGAAAACTTTTTGCCACAAAGGATCAAATTCAGAAGTGAACGGCGGCGGCGGACTGCAGAAGTAAAATACCAACTAACATCCCTCATAACACTTCATTAAAAATCTCTGTTTTGAAACTATACGAATAAAGAGAAATAAATATATTATTGTAACTATATATACCTATAATTCGTTCTCTACGAGTCGACAAATTAAAAAGGATATCAAACATAGCCAAGTTCTACAATAAACTTATATTTAACGATATTCACGATTTCCACGCATTTTTAAGCAGTATAATACAAGGCTTTATGACACTGATATATTCAACAACACATCCGCAATATCTCAGGACTCAGGAGTAGGTATATCGACAATGACGCAGTGAAATGAGGCATAGAATACCTAACTAGTTTATCTCTACTTCTTCTTCTTCTTCAATGGCGCTACAGCCCATATCGAGCCTTGGCCTCCGTCAGTCTTCGCCTCCATCTCCTTCTATCGTCTGCAGAAACTCTCCAACTGCCCGGCACTTGCAATAGTTGGGAACCATCCTTTCCAACTTCGTCCTCCCATCGCAGCCGCGGTCTTCCAACCTTTCTTTGGAATTCGCTGTAGTGGCATTGTACATGTCCATACTCTGTTATCTCTTCTTGCTCCCCCTTAATTCCTACATAATCATTTTCATGTTTTAAATTTTGAATTACACTGAAATTTATTTTTGTTAATAGTAACAAAATTTCATGTTAAAATTAACCAAACTATAGTGGCAACAAAACATTTGGTTTTGTGCACACAGCCAAGCAGTACAGACATAAATAGATAAACCTTTATTACTGATAACAAAGGTTTGGACAAAACGCAGGTAGCCAGTTCGTTTTTTTTTATTTATTATTATTACACCCAATAAATATGACATATATAAGCTGACTTATAACGCCCCACTAGGCAAAAGCATGTTCTGGGACTGTTATTTTACACAGTTGGCATCTTTATTCGGTTGCCATAATATTTTTTTCAGTGTACTTAAATTGTTTTGTGTTGTTCATATTTTGGGATGTTACATATTTTTTTTTTCAATTTCTTATATCTTTAATTTCAAACAACTACTGTTTACATAAATGCATGTAAAAATTATGATTCTTTCTTCTATTTATTTATTTATTTATTTAGGGACAAATACAGTCTTAAAATACTAAAATGGAATAATACACTATAAAATAAAAACAAACAGACCAATTACATATGTCCACAGATATTAAATATAAAACATTTCAAACATCATAAATTTAAATATAACTAAGATGTATGTTTGCCTGTGACGGGAAAGGAAAAGGATGGGAAAAGGATTATGACAGTTAAATTGTTATATTTTTGTTACAAACAACAACTCAAAATGTAAATAAAAGTATACAAAAGATAATATTAGAAAAAACAAAAATAACTAACAAAAAAAAAAAAAATTCAACATACGAGTTCATGCTATGCACTTATAGAGAGAATTTTTGTATGCGTTATTACTAGCGGTGAATATATCAGAATGTGTGATACTGGCTGAGAGGTTGACATTATAGAAATTACAAGCCCTTTTGATAAACTCATTTTGATTAGAATTAGTGTTACTTCGAGGAACATAAAACAAGTAGTTCAATCTGCCATTTCGCAACGGCGCATGGAAATTAATTTTATTTAATAAATCAGTACAGTCAACTTTTGAATTAATAATTTTAAAGAGAAACATTTGATCCGCAACTTCTCTCCTGTGTACGATTTTTTTCATTCGGAAATGTTTCTCAATTTCATCATAAGAACTGTATATGTTATATGATTTGAAATTTAAGAATTTTAGAAATCGTTTTTGAACTCTTTCTAGTCGATCAACGTATATACTGTAGCGTGGGTTCCAAATCTGTGAACAATACTCTAAATGTGGACGAACATAACTATTGTAAAGGAGCAAGAACGTTCTGAAGTTGGTGAAAAATTTACATGTTCTTAGAACAAAACCCAGGCTCTTTGTTGCCTTAGTGACTATGCTATTAATATGAGCCTCAAAAGTAAGTTTTGAGTCCAGAATAACTCCAAGATCACATACACAGTCTTTGTTTGATAAGAGCGACCCAGAAATATTATAATTATGGATTACTTTATTACGGTTACGAGTAAAGGTAACTTTGTAACATTTAGATATATTTATAAAGAGTTTATTTTCATGGCAATATTGGGACAATCGATCAAGATCTTCCTGTAGGCTCACACAACTACTAACTGAGTTGATGGGAAATCTTCATATCATCCGCAAAAAGAAGTATTTTAGCAGAATGGAAACGAGTTGCGATATCATTTATGTAGATGGAAAAAAGTAAGGGGCCCAAAATGGATCCCTGAGGGGATTCATTAATAATATTGAATTCTATAATATTGATCTCTTCAACTCATCGCATAGAAGATTTAAACTATCCATTTTGGCCACGTTCCCTCATCGCTCTGAGTGATCTTACGCACGCTTCCCATATCGCCCCATTTCCTTTCAATTTCCATTTCCTACAGCAAATAATATTATGCTACTGATTGTTTTTTTTTTCTCAATTCATGTTTTGTTAACCAGTAATACTCATCAAACATTTTTGGCTTATTTGTTGTATTAATGTCTGCTTGTCCTATGTACTAAATTGGCTGTCTGTTTGTCTTCAATAAATAAAATAAAATAAAGTTTTTGAAATTTAATTTTTATACTACACATAATGTATTATGATAGAGTTATTTTGGCAAATATTTAACATTCACTAGTGTATTTTGTAATTTGCAAATTGCTGTATGTTTTCCTCTAAAAATTAAAAATAAAATTACATTATAATGCAGTGTATAGGTTAAGCATAACAATATTCTGGAGGAGGCCAGGGCCCACAAAGGGATGTAGCGCCTATGATGATGATGTATAGGTCATTGTAAGCAGTCGAGTAAGTACCAAACACTTGTGCATCTTTGTTTAGACGAAAAAGAATAAGTTGTGTAGCCTAAAGATCAGAGCCGCCCATGCCCTCCCACAAGACCAGATATTTTATCATAATTAACACAAAGAAGAGGCTTGACTTTCGTATTGGATGAAGCCAACGTCGGACGCTGATACCATAATAAATTATCACGAGCCAAATATGATCTTGTCGGATATCCGAACTAATTATAGGTACCTAATTGATATATTCAAACTAAAAAAATGCCGGCTAACCAACACACGTATATTACGTACATTATTTATCTCCACTCTCCATTCTTATATGGCAGAGTGAAGGGTCATGATTTCATGATTTTTACACATTTTTTTTTATTTTTAACAAACTTTTTTTATCTCAATAGGGACGAAGCTGGAATATACACATTCTACATGGTTTACGACCTGTCTTCGGCTGGTTTACGTGATCAATTTAAGCGCTTGCGCAACGTTTCTGCCTTTTTATTGAGCCCCCTTCTTCATTCCTTTTTCTGAAACAGTAGGTATCTCAGGTTACTGAGCCATGAGATTCTTCGTCGTCCTCTCGAAGACCCCCTTTATGAATCCAAATTTTAATCTTCTTTAAATGTATATTATGTTGTGCAGCATTTAATGCTTGAAAACAATGCGAAATTACTAACTCCATCTATTGAGAAATTAGTTGGCATATTTCTTAAATAAATTTTTAAACGGGAATCATGCATATAGTGCATACTGTTATTTATATCGTAATGTTTTTGTGAGAATGGCATAGCTATGGCATACTGTATAATTTCGTGTCATTTGCCCAAATTAAAAATTCGATCTATTTCATATTGATAATAATAATTATTTATAAAGCTGAAATCATTTGTGTAGAATATATTGACTTTGAGCTAATAAGTTTTCCATATACATCCGTTCATTTCTTATCTATGATCTATTCGTCAAAACTTTCAAAATGTTCTCTCGTTCTGCAAAAAACACAAGCAGGGCGAGTTCTGTTCCATGGTAACCAATATCGTGGTGGGTAACCCACATATGTAGCAAGAGTATTCTGTATAGAAAATTTTAAAATCCAATATCTACATGGAGGATTTTCATTCCGTCATTTAACCGGACTTGCACCCCCCCCCCCAGGTCGTCTTTCATATAATTGTATTATGAAAAAAATGTAAAATTTTCTTGTAGAAGTCAAGGTCCACCCGATGAAGGTCGGTACCTACTCCTAATCACGCAAATAATATTAAGTAATTTATGCTTAAATGTACGTAATTCGTTACAAAACACGTAACAAACTCATTAACCCCATACTTTAACAACATTTTTGAATCGATCGCCCATTTAGTAAGACGACTTTTTTTTAAATATATCTCTTAATATTCACAAAACACAAACTTTTTGAATAAACGTATATGTCAAAGAATTCAAACTTACAAATATAAGCAATACGCTTATAAACACTTTTCATTATATCGGATGGTGAGAATGAAAATGACTCAATCTAAAATTAAAAAGATACTGAAAATAAAAATAATTTGTTTTTTTTTATTTATGAACACCTTCCCTATGGTGGGGTTATTACTAAATGTTAATATCTTACAACTGACCAGAGTTAATCATCCATATAAGTAATAATTGTATAAAAAAAATTTTTGAATTAATTTCTTCGCTGCTGCGAATCGAACCTAGAACGACGAGCACATAAACCAAATGATTCACCACTATGCCAAGGCGTTCGGTTATCTCAAAACAAACAAAAAAATAACAAAACAGCGTAAACAATGTACAATAGATAAATGATATTGATATAAATATGTACTGATTATAGTGACTAGTAAAATAATATTAGCATAACTTTATCATAGATCATGACTTATGACTTATCATAGATAAAGAATCGCGTCACTAGCTTCATGTTGATACGTAGTACATGTGTGATGATATTAGATTATCTATGATAAAACGTTATTAAACTATCGAAAAATATATTGAATCATTCAACAACAATACTACTAGTGACTTTATAGCGCCGTTTAATGATTCAAGATCATTCCAAGGGCGATGAATCAATAATGGATCATACATTAATAGTACACAAAAACAAATAATATATATGATTGCAACTACATATTCTCACAGGCAGAACCATCCTGAATTATTTTCTAGTGAAACAGAAAAAAACTAGAGGACAATCCAAAATCAACATATTACCAAAGAAAAATATTCATCATCATCAATGGCTCCTTAGCCCATTGCGGGCCTTGGCCTCCTCCAGCATTCCTCGCCATCTCCCTCTATCCTGACATGCTTCCCTCCAGTACCTTACACCAACAGCCTCCACATCCCGTTGCACGCCATCCAACCATCGGAACTTGGGTGTATCAACGTTTCGTCTACCTTGTGGCTTTGTGTGCAGGACCCTTTTTGGCACTCTTTCATCGCCCATTCTTTCCACGTGTCCTGCCCATCGTAGCTTCCCTATTTTTATCACCTTAATAATGTTGGGCTCATTATAAATATTGTAGATCTCATCATTGCGTCGTATTCTCCAAGCTCCGTTTACCTGCACGAGTCCGAAGTATTTTTCTCTCGAACACTAGTAGAGAAAATTCATATTTTTTACTCAATACCCAGCATTCAGAAAGAAAAATATTAGGTTGGGGAAAAAGTTTCTTCGCATTTTATATGAACACTCAACTCTTTTTTTTCAAAGTTCATTTACATTTAATTAAAGTATATAATATGTGACATTTAAATATAAAAATTAACAAATGATTCAACCACTAATATTGTACCGTTAATATTCTATTTATATATTTAAACAATGTTTAAATATATAAATAGAATATTATTAGAATATTGTTGCGGGTTTTTAGAAAAGTGGACCACTGGTATACAGAAAAAAACTAACCCACAATAAAAACGTCCGATCTTCACCCTTTCGGTAAAGACTTTATATTATTTTTAAACAGCTGTACTGTAGGTTTTTACATTACTTAAAAACACCTGCATCGACGTAATTCCCAACATAAACTATAATACAACTGTTTTGAACAATTCATAATTGCAAAAATGTACCGAATTTTAGTATATAAGAAAAAACAGAGTTTCTATGTTTACCAGTTGATAAGGGCCTAATAAGCTGAAACGGTCGTCCTGGATTCAGGAAAATATATATATATATATATATGCAGACAAAATCATTTGTTTGATTTAAAATACCCATTATTATGGAATTCTACATATTCAACACCGTCAGCATTGACAAAAAAAAAAACATTGAATGTGTTTGGGATACCCCCGTTCCAGCTCACTAGCTGTCAGGTCTGTATATTCCTTACACTGTAATAGCGGTCATATGGAATCGGTACAGTAACATGTTTTCTCCTATTTAACTTATAAGCGGTATCGCTAGTATGTAGTTTTTATTAACTGTCAACTTTTCTCCGAGATCGTGTTGAGAAAAACGTGACAGAAGTCTCGTGTTGTATCTATTAAAATCTCAAACGACATACACTTATGAATATAGGTTCCATAGTTTACAATATACACATAGATTAATCCAACTGTCGATTCGTTCATGAGAATTCGATTCTCTTAATGAATCGACATTATTAAGCCAAGATGCGTGTACGAAGGAAAATTTTGTATGGTGTAGTGGACTTTTTGCATGCTAATAACACCAACTAGAGGCCTCGCAGCATATATGTTCCCGTACATGGATTTACTCAGAATTCGGAGTAGAACATTTTATGTGAGTTTTGGGTGTGTGTGTGTGTCTGTCTGTCCCCCCCTTATAACTTTTGATCCGCTTAATTTACAGAGCCCAAAATTTTAAAATATATAAAACATTACAAGCCTACAAAACTTTTATACTCAGAATTGTGAATTTTTGTTTCAGTCAGGGGTTATCAACTTTTGATATTTTGATTTATTTTTCCATATATCTCAGAAACCATAAAAGCTAGAACGCTGAAAATTGGTATAAAGATAGACAAATACAAAATCTCAGATTAGTTTTTTTTTAAATTCCAGGGTTTCTCAAACATTTTTTATTAAGAAAAATATTTTCTTTATGATAAATTTATGAGTTTAACTGCCTATATTTCCATTTTTTAAAAATATCGAAAAAAGCCGAAATACCCCAACTAGATAATTTAATTTTATATAAAAAATATAAACATTGTATTAGCACATCTCAAATTTTTTTTAACAATTTTTATAAAAATTGTTTTTAGTGACGACATACATAACTTCATACAATTTGTATGGTAGTCGCCTATACACAATAATATATGTAAGAAGACATAATAGTTTGATACTTAAATCACCAAACATAAATACATACCATCATACTGTTTTCATATTCTGTGTAGGAAAAACAGACTGACCTCCATACTATCCTATCCTGACAAACATACCTACATGTTTTATATATAAAATAAAATATCTTCAAATATTTATTAATTTGTGTTGTTTATAGTTTGGTACATATTCTTTGATTATGCATACTATCGCCATCGACAGTTGGATCTCATGTGTTACATGCAACTAGTTTTAATATTTTATGGTTTTGTTATGTCTTATGCCAGGGCTAGCTTACAGGATTCCAGGGGCAAGAAGAGTGAAGCGGAGGAAACAAAATCGTCCATAAGAAGTTAATGGATTTGGGTGCATATGGATATAAGAACAAATAAAAAACGCATCCTACATCGAAGAAAAAAATCGAGAATTGCTCGTCGTAAATTGTGAAAAATTAAATACGTAAAACGTAAAAACCGTAATAGTAATAATGGTCGGGTAGATTGTGGGACCATTGCTCATCACAATGAATTAATACAGGTAACTGAAAATGATGAACTGAAGACATTCTATTTATGACAATAATATATAATTTTGACAGTATAAAATTTTGACCCTGAATAATACACTAAGATGACGTGAATCGCGCCGTTTCTATGATATCCTCACCTCAAGCGCGCTTTAAGGCCCTTGTATACGGATTTACACAAAAATGCACACTAAATTACCTTGTAATGTATGAAACACAAATATTGTATATCACCTTATATGTGAGATACAACATTTTTTCGCGAAGAAAAGGTAAAATTTAGAGATTTTTTTAAATAGCAAGAAAAAACTCAGCTGGTAGATTTTCATATTCTCTTTCGATTGAAGTAAAAATCTACTTAAATGACCTGTAGTATTTTTATTACTTTGATTAAAAAAATAAAAAAGGGTTTTAGTAAAACTAATTTTACAAAAAAATATTAAACAAATTCAAATTTCAAAAAACTCGTGCAATACAAACTGTATTTTTTTAAAGACGTATCTTTTGAGGATACTGGGGAAATTATTTTCAAAATATACTATGCAGCCTACTATTGCCTCTTAAACATATTGCTATTTGTTTTTGTATGACTCGCGGAGGAAGAAGGAAGTTTTCGGGTGTTTCCTGAAATTATTTAAAAAAAACACGTTAATTTTATTTTGTACTGCTTCTCGGCTTACTAACAGGAACTGTGTCAGATATTAATATAACTCGCACTCAATAACAAGTTGCCACGTTCTGGCGATGTTTATGGTCACACAGATCCAGACTAAAAACACAATTAAAAATTGTGTTCGCCAGAAATCGGATTCGGAACATTCGACTTAGCTGTCAGATTTCCAACCAGGGAAGATAGACGATTCTAGTATAAGACAACGACTGGTGTCATTCCATTATAATCATAATCTTTTGAAACTTTATTAATTTATTTATTTAAATTTTCCTTACTGTTTTATTGTTTTACTTGTGCTACTTTTTCACGCTCTTGAACAAACTCACTCTCGAGCACACATATGTATACACACACACATACTAATCCTTCTCCATGTTTCCCATACTCCTTATTTCTTAAGCACTTTTTTCCTTCAATTTTTGTTGCATTTCTTCTCTTCTTCTTCTTCTCGTTAGCCTACTCCCGTCCACTCCTGGACGAAGGCCTCCTCCATTTCTCTCCACTTTGCTCTGTCTTGAGCTGCCTGCATACAGTTTATACCAGCATATTATCTTACAATGTCGTCTCTTCATCGCAATGGTGGCCTCCCCACGCTCCTGGTTGCTGCTCTTGGTCTCCATGTTATGACTCTTTTTGGCCATCTGTCATCTGAGCTTCTGGCCACGTGACCTGCCCACCGCCATTTTAGAGTTGTTGCATTTGAAATAAGGATATATTTTACATAATTTTTACATAATGATACATAAATATTTGGATTGGTAAAATGATTTAATTTAAATTATTATTATTGCGTACAATTAATAGAAATAAAAGAAAAACTCTAATTACTTTTTGTCGTACCTATACTTAACTGTGGTTATAATTGGTACAGTTGATGATAAACATTTCTATCAAATATATACCTATGTAGTATGTATATTTTTTGACGTTTCATTAAATTGTTAATCATCTGACTAATTTTGAAGATCCGAGGAATACTTATCTGACAAAACCCCTTAAAAGGGGAAAAGTGACGCAAGTCCCTGTATACACTTACAAAATGACTGATATAGGTTGTTGGATGTGACGCTCGTCGCTTGTAAGAATGCAAAAAAATTAACTCTAATAAAATTTCAAGGCTCATATGAAAATGTTGCGTCAAAAAATGCTCGTAGCGCAACACAAAAAAATCAGAGTTTGATCAAACAAATGAGGTGTATTTTCTAATGAGTCAGTCAATATCTCTGCAAAAGTTAATGATCGTAGGACAAAAGGGAAAAAAGTGAAAAAGTTCGTGTAGGTATATATGTTCCGCAAGTTTTTCGTAGGGACGGTATTTAAATATAGGTAAAATTTTCAGTACAATTTTTGTATGGGAATTTTAGTACAGGTGAAAGGTGGTTGGGACTTGCGTCACGGGCCCTTACTAACGTGGGCCCATGATTATTACAAAAAAAAAACTACAAAGAGAAATATACAATTGTAACAAGGTATGTAAATTTATGAAATATGTAAATTTGTTTGACTAGTTTCGCACAACACAACACTTGTGAACACAATTGATGCTCAAAATATGTTTTAGATAAAACATAGATACCTACTTTATATGCAAATTAACGGCAAATATAATTAAAACTAGAATTAGATCAAGTGATATATGCGTTACGTTGTTTAAGTAGTAGTTTTTTATAAAAATTAAAATGGTAGACAATGGTTCATGGCTTACTATTATTCCTTTTGAGCAGTGACTTCCAAAGTAGCCTAAATGTGGACTCCCAAAATGGCCTAAATGTGGATGGAGTACCAAAGTGGCCTAAATGTGGAGTCCCAAAGTGGCCTAAATGTAGAGTCCCAGAGTGGCCTAAATGTGGAGTCCCAGAGTGGCCTAAATATGGACTGCCAAATTGGCCTACTTACTTACTTTTCGAATGGCTAGGCTCTTCTTCGCACAGAAAAGGCTGCGTCTATGGAGCTCGTTAGAGCCTTAAATTAAAACCCCGCAGCCAGTCCAACGCTTCTTGCTTTGCCCCGTGGATGTCCCCCAGCTCTCCCGGATACTTGTGCAGCGGGCACTCTTCAACAATGTGGCGGATCGTTTGGAGCTCTGCGCCACAGGCACACCCCGGCGATTCTCTCTTTCCCCATTTCCATAAAAGATGGTTGCAACACCCCATGCCTGTTCTTATTCTGTTGAGCTGCACCCAGGATCTGCGAGGGAGGTCGAAACCAGGGACACGGATGGTGGGGTCCCGGACCAGATTATTGTTGCTCACTTCTGAGTCCGTCTAGAATTATCCTAAATGTAGACTCATAAAGGCCTAAATATGGACTCCAAAAGTGACCTAAATGTGGATTCCCAAAGTATATTAATAAAGACTATATTCAGAGTAAGAGGCAGTAGTCCAGAAAAACACCTTGTTTGCGGTAACCAGCGGCAGGTGTGCGGGTGTGCGTTACCTTTAAAAAAAGTAAACACGACACATGCATGTATTTCCACACACTAGTCTCGTGAACTAGTATCCCAAAAAGGCACTACGTTCCGAATGGATGGTGAACCTCATTCCTTAACTTTGTGAGATGTCATTGTTGCCTGTTGTATTTTTAATAACACGGCCCTTACGGAACACCCGACGATTTGTGGAAGCATTATTTTAAGCCGGTGCCTCACGGTATTATTAAAACAAAGTGATAATAATAAAGGTTGTGTAATACAAATTAACAGTAGATTCGTTCAACAACAAGAAAGTATAACTTATGTTAATATCACAATGAAACAAAAAGTTATTATCACATGTACAGTTGCTACTGACTGCTGACGGTAAATTTATAAACAGTATAAGAATAATGATAATATATAATAAACAATCCAATGATCTCCATCTGACGATAAACAACGCCGAGTAGAAAGCGACAATAGAATATAAGCATATTATACTATGAAAGGTATGTATGGTATGACACTGCCGCATTGAATATTTGTATGTAAAATAATACACGCATAAACTTCCTGCCTCAATGTCTGGGACATGTGGAGGTAGGTATACCCAACACTTAAGATAGGGCTGTCAACACTTAATTAACATACATAACAGATTTTTAATTATCTCAATAGAGACGAAGTTGGAATATTTATTGTAGGAGAACCGGGAAATCAAGGCACCTACAGGGCTTACGACCTGTCATCGGCTGGTTTACGTGATCACTTTATGCGCTTGCGCAACGTTCACCAATTATGCCTTTTTAATGAGATCCCTATCAATTCAATTTTGAAAGTTCTATATATTGTTATACTGAAATTCTTATTTTCAAGCGAAAAGAATTTCACAACTTTCAAAATTGAATTGATAGGGATCTCATTAAAAAGGCATAATTGGTGAACGTTGCGCAAGCGCATAAAGTGATCACGTAAACCAGCCGATGACAGGTCGTAAGCCCTGTAGGTGCCTTGATTTCCCGGTTCTCCTACAATAAATATTCCAACTTCGTCTCTATTGAGATAATTAAAAATCTGTTAAAAAATATCTTTGACTCCCGACAGGGAAAAAAATCCAATGTTTGCGCATATGCAATAATAAAAATATTCGATAACATACATAACCTTTTCATGTTTTTAATTAATATGAACAAACACAACAATCTTCTTAATCTAGTGCCATGTCAGGAACCCCTGACGTAAGCGATCACCGCTGCTCCGAATATCTGCTCCACAGTTCTGAAGCCCGTCCATTCCCTAATATTACGCAGTCAGGACGTCTGTCTCCTTCCAGCCCCTCGGCGACCTTCAACCATTTTTTGTTGAAGATATGACTTTGACATAAATAAACTTTGTGTGCAAGTATGTCTGTATAAACCTAAAGTAGCTTGCATAAATCTAAAAGACGCGGTTTGCAAAATTAAAAAATAACTGTAATAACAATTAATTTTTTTTAAAATCAAGAGCAAGATATTAAGTACCTACTGGTTCTACAGCCCAACTTCCTTCTAACCTCTCCAGTTATTTACTGCGACTCTCCAGTTTGACAAGCCCAGAAGTTGAATTTCATCCCTTAAATTAATTTCTTTCACCTATAATTTTATCAATTTAACTAATCAATTAATTTATTTACGGTTATAAACAGTCACAATTACAAAATACATTAAAGAAGACAGTTAATTACGTACATAAAGACCAGAAAATGTAGCACAAATTTTATAAAACTAATTATCATAGTAATAACTGATAATGGACAGATAATAAATAATTTTGCACTTTATTAGTTTTGAAATATTATGTTTATTTGAATTCAAACTCACATTAAATGAATTATTGATATTCTGAAAGAAGGACGTATAAGAAGCTTGAATAATCGACGAGCATGTATGAGACGATGCATGGATGTAAAAGAAGCTAGGAATGTGTGCAAAAATAGAGGAGTATGGCGCTCGGTTCTCTCTGCTTACCCCGTAAGGGATATGTCGTGATGGTATGTATGTAATGTATGTATTGATGTAAACTTTTTAACACGCTTTTGCTTTGTAAATAAATATAATTTCACTGAACCGAATTAACTCGAGGGTTGACGTTGGTCGGAAGAGATTGTCTTACTGCAATTAGCCAACATTTTTGAGTTTGATTGTACAAAAATAAAATAATAACATTTTGAATGAGATTTAAAATTTCAGTCGACAACCCTGACTGTTTGTTGGTACGCTGAAGGAATCTTTAATAGGACATGACAGTCAGACAAGACACGACATCATGGTTAATAGTCTCTAGAGGAGACCATGTCTCCGGATATACGCATCCAATATGGTGCACGTGCAATGCACTGCAATATGGATTTGGAAGACGACGCCGAAGGAAATGCATAAGTACAATTTAGCTGAAGATGCGACAACACCATTATATGAGTATGTCGACCAATTATTGGAAGTTTACAACAACATACAAATATAATTATTTCAAACCATTCATAATGTTTTGGCTCTGTAATAATACCATATCTGAGTTGAAATATCTTAATCCCAAATAAAATGAATAAAATAAAATAAAATAAAATGAAATAAAATAAAATAAAATAAAATAAAATAAAATAAAATAAAATAAAATAAAATAAAATAAAATAAAACAAAATAAAATAAAATAAAATAAAATAAAATAAAATAAAATAAAATAAAATAAAATAAAATAAAATAAAATAAAATAAATTAAAATAAAAATAAAATAAAATTACAAAGAAAAAATTAAAAAAAAAATATTCAATAAAAAAAATAAAACGAATTAATTAACAACAGTAAAATATTTACAAAACAAAAAAAAAATACGACAAATTTAACAAACCAATAGACGAAATGGGATTATACATTTTTATAGGAGAACCCGTAATTTTGTTTTAATAAAAATAATAAAACGTGTACTTAAGTAATAAATCACAAAAAAAAAAACAATGCGAGTCAATTTATTTGCTTGTCGACGGGTTTTCAAGACAATAGTAATCAGGCACCTACAGGGCTTACGAGCTGTCATCGGCTAGATTACGTTATCACTTTATGCTCTCGAGCAATGTAACCAATTATGCCTTTTTTGTGATTTCCCTTATTAATTCAATTTATTTAAATTGTATGTATACATGCTACAATGTAGTTTCACATCGGTTAAAAATAATATGAACCTATGTGAGAAGAACATTTATGAAAAGTACGTGATAAGTCTAATATCCTTGATAAACGAATTAAAAAAATATCGTCTAAATTGAAACGGATGAAGAAATATCTCAATAAATCAATTAGTGACCGGTGTAAGATAAATAATGTGGGAGAATAGATCGAGATATAAAAAAAAATAAAGTCGTTTATAAGTCAACGATACTTAGAATTATTATGACTTATATTTAAAATAATAAAAGTAACGCAACACCGTTGAAAAAATATGTCAAGATTAAACACTTCTAGAATTGGCGGATCGTGACTAATCAATTACTCCTCGCTATTTGAAATTACAGTATGATACTATACATTGAGTATGACCTTGAGAAAGACAAAAATAATAAATGATGACAAAATATGTATATGAGAAGTATTTGAAAGAATTTTATGAAAAAAATCCAGCGTATATGCAATTGAAAATATTCGATTGAAATTGGAACATTTACTTGTTTTTTTTTGTTGTTTTTATATAATTCATACTGTATAAATTTGTTGTTTTTTCAACTTGTTAATACTAGATGTAATGCATTTATTTTTTACATCTAAATAAAATATACATACAAATAAGTACTAAGGACATATGTTCGATATCCCGTGTAGTCACAATTTTTCACAATATTTAGTCTGGATTTGTGTATGTAACATCTGATTATGTTTATTGATAAATATATTATCATGTAATTGCGTGCGTCTTGAATGAAATTATTTGTGATTCATTTTTTTATTAAATACCGACGATTGAACTTCTTTGTAGGTAAAGGTATACCTACAGTAAGACATAGAAGGAATTATATAGGTACATTGTGCAATGTGTAGCAAGTATGTACATATAATTAAGCACTGAACTCAATCGTTAAGTCATACCAAGACTCCACTCAGCCTAAAGAGGCACTCGTATTGAAAATATGAATGGGCGTTTATGACGAACAAACCAAACACTTCTCAATCAAGTAAATAGTGACCAAGTAATGTCATAATAACCCAGTTTACACCACGATTCTCCATATTCGGTTCTACATGAGCGGCCATCATGTATCTACTAGTATAATGGAGGTACTTTTTGATGAAATTATATATTTACACATTCTATTTGTTACTACGTTTACAAAACGAGTGGGTTGTGGCCAACGCCATACTCCTCACTACCGAGTCACGAATTATTTAAATTTTGTACTGGAAATTTTTCAGCATTTTCATGAAATGAGTTTGTTAAATTATTTTTGATTTAAAAATTTTATTATGAATCCTTGATAATTCTTCAATGTCATTTTATGAAAGTGATGTGCCTTTTCAGCAATTTTAAAATAAAAATATCCTGAGCTTGTGGTCACTTTGAAATATTTGATAGTTAAAAAAAATGAAAAGCACTTATCAGATATTATTCAAAATGTAATGGGGTCTAAGCGAGTATTTGAAAAGAATCGAGTACTTTAGTCTGTAATCGATAAAGTAAAATAAACACGCTGTATTCTACTTTACGTATACATTATACACATTTAAATATAAGCCTCATCCCTTTTGTAGTTGGGCTGGAAACACTGGTTAGTTGGTATAAATTGCCATACGGCAATAAACTCGCCACTTTCGCAGGATGCATGTTATTATTATAACTTAAAAACACCTGCATATAAGTAAATAGTTATAAGTGGTTAGTAACATCGGCTTTATTACAACTGTATAGGATATTTCACATTGTTAAATATAATTAGTATCGTTATAAAAATATACAATTTTTAGCATATAAGAAAACAACAAAATTCTATGTTTACCAATTGATAAGGGCCTAGTTAGCGAAAACGTTCGACCTGATAAATATTATTTGTTAAAAAAAACGCAAAATGAAGTTCTACACCAATTGACAATATAAAACTATCTGCCCTTACACATTACAGCTCTTCACAGCATCTTCACAAGAAGACGTCGCTATTTCCCTCGGTCGATAGCTTTTCTCCTCAAGTTATTCAACCTCGAGACTCTTCAGGTCCGCACAGCCTATCTAAGTTTGGGTCTTCCTAGGCTTATTTTTCTTAACGGTCTTGATCGAAGTATTTTTTGGGTGGCCGTTGAACATCCATACTCTCGATGTGCCTCAGCCATCGCAATCTTCCCATTTTGAATTAGTTGAAAAAAAGGGGTGCACACCACTAATTTCGGCGGTCGTGCGTTTGCTGTGGCATGGAAAAAGCTCCCACACTCAGACAAACCGAAAAAAAAATTTGTTGCAAAAAATTTTGTTGCAAAAAATTTTGTTTGAAAAAGAGTTGTCGCCAAATAACTTGAACTTTAAGTCGAGAAGGGGGGCGATTTGTACGTAAACCAACGAAGCAAAAAGACACAAATTTGCGCTCTACGCAACCGGAAGCTCGATCAAAATGTTTTGCGAAAATCATACCAGAGCCAAAATGATACAATTTAATCAATTTTAAGCACCATTGAGATGATCACGAAAATGGCGCTAAGTATATAAATTATCATTATATGTATATATTATCGATGGTATTTAGTGAAAAGACACAAATTTGCGCTCTGCGCAACCGGTAGCTCGTTCAAGATGTTTGGCGAAAATCATGCCAGAGCCAAAATGATACAATTTTATCAATTTTAAGCACCATTGAGATGATCACGAAAATGGCGCTATATAAATTATTTTTATATACATTATCGATGTATTTAGTGATGTAAGTGTCGTCGAAGAGTTGGTAAGGTTCGTGGCTGTACCGTACGCGCCATTGATTATTGCATATTAAGCATACCTAACTCTCTTTTAGACAAATCGTAAAAGATCGTGCATACCTGAAATCCACCAAAATTAAAAAAATGCAGACTACATAGAGATCAAAAGAGGTTATCGCGACTGGAAATAAGACTGATGAAGAAATTAAATTATTACAGAAAAATGGAAATCACCTAATATTATGATGAGATGACATACGGGATAAAACGTGGACAAGGCAGCAAGATTCGAATGCTGTACACGTTTGATAGAGAGAGAGTGTGTAAATTCTGGGACCCGTGAATGACGGAGAAACCTTAAAAGATATAGGTAATGATGAGATAATATATAACATGCATAAGACTCCTAGATTCTCTGTACATGCTGGACTGAGTAGGCTGGACATGTGTTTTATTAATTTACATTCATTAATTGAATACCATGTTAAGTACTTTACATATCACATATTTTTTTCATTTTCAGAGTGAATAAAATCCAGAACGACATTTCAAAGACAAAAGTTTTATATACTTTACTAATTAAGATCATTTAGTTATGATGTAACATAAAGTAATATTATATGTAATTCATATACTGTAGGTAACAAACTGTAAATAAACATGAAACTGACATTCTTAACTACCATTACATACAATATACATAATGTACTTATGTTTAATAGAAATTTGAACATTATTAATTTGAAGTTGTAAAATCTACATTACGCCTTATTTATTTATAGTAGGTATATTGTTTCTAAATAAAAAATAAGAATACTTTGTCAAAATGATGTAGGTTCTCAACACGTCATGTGCCTAACGAGGTAGGCACAGAGAACCGACATCATATTATTCTATCTTGACGCGCAGCCATCGCCACATTTGCATTAATGCATCGTTTCATAGGTGTCATTACATTGTTTTACATACGAGATAAATTTTGTGTATCTGTGTGTACACATGTGTGCATGTGTGTACATTTTACACGTAAATGTGTAATTGTGGTGGTACAATGATCACCTAACTAGGAAATCCTGTGCCTAGGTGTTCATATGTATGTTCAGTTAAGAAGTACAAATAATAAATTTATACACACCATTTCCCACATTTCATGTGTGATAACCAGTGACAGGTGTGCGAGTGTGCAGAAAACTTATAAAATATTATTACTCAGAAAGCTTAGAAACACATCACATTCGTATATATACACACATACGCACCAGTCTCGTCTCGCCTAAAAAGGCCCTACATTAAGAATGGGTGGTGATCCGCGGTGGTGCTGAACTGTGTCAGATGTTATTTTGCCTCTTGTATATAATCAGTAAAATATAAATTGTTGATTTAATTAGACATCATGTATGTTTGTATGTATGTCTGTCCGTTATGACCTTCTCAGTGCATACTAAACAACAGCGGTTTCTAGAAAGGCGCTTCCATTGACATAAAATATACAATAATTCGCGACCTTAATATGATTCTTCTGACCTTCATCTCTCTTTAACTCGCACAACACATTCTTTATTGTGAGAATCTGTGATCATCGCAGATGGTCATTTTTATCTTCAGCGGATAATCGGAATTCCTATCTACGTATTCATTTTCAAGAATGTCATTCGTTTATGTATCTACGTAATTATTATACCTCTACTTTCATTGATTGTCGACCTTCTTGGCTAAGTTGGTAAAGATATCTGAATTCTGAGCTAAAAGTCCCGGGTTCGATACCCGATAGAGACTCAGTTTTAAGTTTTTTATTTATTTGTAACATTCTGTCCTACACATAAATTTATACACTAACGGGGTTATTGCCGGAAGGAATTTTTTTCTAACCAACCAGATTCAAAGCTAAATATGCAATACAGTGTACTTTTACAAGGTTATTAAATGACAAAAATAAAAAGTGTTTAATACTTTGAACAACATAGCACTAAAATATATTCAAGAGCTCTGTGTCAGAGAAATGAGCACTCTGGGAGTCACCACACAGTAACTCTCCCTTAAGCAGTTGGACAGAGCCAACAAAAAGGGGTTGCTATGACCGATGCCGATTGGTCCTATTAAGTATAAAAGTCCTATTATAATGAACCTCGTTGCTGAACTATGCTAGATGCTGTTTTGCCTCTTGTATGTTCGGTACCCGGCCCTTACGGGACACTCGAAGCACTATTCATTTCTTTAAATTAAATTATTTATTTATTTACCTTTAATACACCATATTTATAATGACAACAATAAGTGCTGCTGCTGCCCAACTAGGAAATCCTGTTCTACGGCTAGCAGTTTACAATTTTTAGTGACAATTATACCTAAGCAATTATGAACCAGGTGATTGTTCCCGTTCCACAGTAAATAGGTACACAATCTCAAAGCTTTTTGTAAATAATTGTATATCTTGTAAACTATTATGATGTATTTGGATATTATCGTGCATGTAATCTTTTCAAATTTGAAAATATAATTACAGAATAACTATATTATAACAAATACGAGAATTACAGGGTTTTTAAAAAAAATATTGTTTTCTAGGTATATTTTTTTATTTAAAAGTTTAAGTTACAGATGGGTAATATAAATAGATGGTTCAAGATTCAGAAAAAATAATAGTTTATATTTCGGAGAAAAAAAAAACAGACAAGTATCATGATATATGAATTACCTACATATTATTGTACCTACAAAAAATAAGTAGTTCAGTGGACTAGTTTATTTAAAAACTCTTGTGTCAAAAAATATTCCTACTGTTCCCATTAGAACTTGGCTTAGGATAATTATAGGTACTAGAACAATGATACCATTCAGTTAAATATAGTATTTACATGATGGAATTATACATACAAATATTTACATCAATATCAGATATAATTATTGTAGGTACATATCTTTCATTTTTTGTTTTTCTTTTACATGTTATTGTTTTAATATTTATTTTTCTATGTAACCTATTTATATATTATATTATGTAGATTTCGTGGAATCCACTTAGAGATTTCTCAATAATGTATTTATTTATTTATTTATGATAATAATCTGTACACGGTTAATACACATAAACATAATAAATTTGGATAATTTATATAGCGCCGTTTTTGTGAATATCTCACCTCAAGGGCGCTGAAAAAATGATTATGTTGTATCATTTCGGCTCTGGTAAGATTTGCGAAAAAGGTGCGTTTTGAGTTTTTTCCTGAACGAAGATATATTTTCGGTTTGTCTGAGGGTGTGTGGGAGCTTATTCCATGCATTTGGTCCTGCCACAGCAAATGCACGATCACCGAAATTAGTTGTGTGCACCCTGTTTATTTCAACTAATTTCCCAACCATGGATGAAGAGGCAGAACGAAGTGATGATTGTCTGTCATTTATTGAAAGCGGAATGCACAGTTCGGAGAGGTAAGTAGGAGCCATACCACGAAGTGCTTTAAAGATTATGAGACAGAGCTTATATTCAATTCTTTCGGGGACTTTAAGCCAATGTAGATTGCGAAGATGGTGAGAGATGTGAGAAAATTTGGAGGCTCCAGTGATGAGTCTGGCTGCAGCATTGAAAACTGACTGAATTTTATTAATTTCTTTCTTTGGTAAATTCGCATATATACCGTTACAATAATCCAAACGGGAGACAACAAAGGCGCTTACCAAAGATTTCATGGCTTCAATTGGGATACTCCTTCGGATTGACTTTAAACGTCTTAGTAGAAAGAAAGCAGAAGAAGTAACTGTGTTAATTTGGTTTGAAAAGCTTAGATTTGAATCTATTTTGACTCCAAGAAGTTTAACACAGGATTTAGGAAGAATATCTGAATTTTCGAAAGTTAGTGGGGAAGTGTCTATTAAATGGCTTCGTTTGCGTGTTGCTGTCCAGAGTAGTTCTGTCTTTGTTGGGTTTAGCTTAAGTTTATTTGCTGACATCCAAACACCGATATCTTCGATACATTTACAGATTGTGGTTTTTAGATGGTGAGCATTTTCTGGTGAGCAATAAAAGTAAAGCTGCCAATCGTCCGCATAACAGTGTTCGAGTAGTCCGTGGGAGTCAATGATTGAAAATATGTCTTTTGTGTATAAGATAAATAGTAACGGACCTAGCACGGAACCCTGGGGAACTCCGAATTTTACAAAAGCGGGAGATGATTTTAGGTTATTGAATTTGATAGTTTAGTGTCGTCCTGTGAGATAAGATTGAAACCATTTATGTGTTTTCTCGCATACCGTAAGTTGTTTTGAGTCTTTCAGTGAGAATAGTGTGATCAATCGTATCAAAAGCTGCACTCATGTCGAGAAATGCTAATAGAACATGATTTCCGGTTTCAGTAGCTAGAATCGTATCAGATAATATTCGAAGTAGTCCAGTCTCAGTTGAATGATATTTTCTATACGCAGATTGAAGTTTGGTAAACATTCCGTTTGTCTCAATGAAGTCATTTAGTCTTGTACATACAATTTTTTCTAGTAATTTAGCGATAAAAGGTAAGTTGGATATGGGTCTGTAGTTATTAATGTCATCAGGGTCGAGGTTTGGCTTCTTTAGAATCGGGGTTACTATTGCTTCTTTAAGACTTGTTGGTACTACACCAGAGCTCAATGATAAATTGAACAGTTTGCAGAGATAGGGTGCTATTATAACAGAGCATTTTTTCAAGAGCCATGTTGGTATCGGATCTAAGGAACAATGTTTGTTGGGTGAGTAATTGATGAATTTGATGATTTCTTGTTCACTTGTTTCAATGAAATTATTTAGAAAACTATTGCTTATGTTGGTTGAATAAGAGGTAGGAGATGGCGAAATAGTTGTAGAGTGAATTTTCGAAATTTTGTTTTGCAGAAAGTCAGAGATGGCGTCTGGAGAGATATCCGTAGTAGTTGAAGATCCATTATTTTTATTTCCTAAAACTGTGTTTATGTATTTCCACATTTGTCTAGGGAGGGTTATCTCCTTCTTGTTGGATTTTATCTGTCCAGTAAAAGTTCTTCTTGGCTGCAAGTGTGTTCTTAATATAATATCAAACATAACAAAGCAACCGTAGGTATAAATACCACAAGGCATAGCCTTTATCTATAGATTAAAATATAGACAAAGATTTTTGTTAATAACATTAGATTATAATATATATATATATATATATATATATATATATATATATATATATATATATATATATATATATATATATATATATATATATATATATATATATATATATATATATATATATATATATATATATATAAAATATAAATAAAACACAGACAATACATCACAATAGAGCAAACAATTGATAGTTGAACGTGATTTTTGGCGATTTGTTTGTTTGGATATCTTACACGACGTTAATCGCAACAAAAATACGTAAATAATTAATGAAAAGTAAAAGTAAATCGGAGAGAGAAACGAAAAATATAATATTATTATTATTGATTTATTTTTACGACGTTCGGCCACACATTCATCAGTCACATTAACGAATTGAATGGATCAATTATTTTTCATAATTCACGCTCTAATCTAAAATATGAAAGTAAATATTTTATTGGATGCACGCAAAGCCAAATTACGTCAAACAGAACAACGAGATGGTTTCGACACACGAAAATACTGACAAAATATCGATATAGACTTAAAAAAGGTGGGCACTGACGATGCATCCAATTGGAATTGATATAGGTACTAGAAAATTGGGGCTCACATAAGTGACAAAATAGTGATTGAACAGAGATTTAAATTAGACCGTTTGAAAGTTTGAGAGCTTTAAACATTTATGGATAAAAAACGAGTGGATTGTGGCCAACTGTATACTCTTCACTATCAAGTCACTGCACAAAGTAGTCATTCAAAAATTGTATGGAAAATTTTCAGCATTTTCATGGAGTGACTTTGTTAAATTATTTTTGATTTTAATATTTTATTACGAAAACTTGATAATTTTTCAATGCAAGTTTATGAAAATGATGTGCCTTTAAAACAATTTTAAAATAAAAATAACGATTTTCGAGTGTCCTGAGTTTGGGGTCACTTTGAAATATTTGACAGTTAAAAAAATTGAGAAATAGGTACTAGGTATTCAGATATCCTTCAAAATCGTATGGGGTCTAAGAGATTATTATATTTAAAAATTTTAAAAGAATCGAATGAGTATTTTACTAACACGCCGCACATAGTAGATACACAGCACACTCACACACAGATACATTGTGATGAAACTTTCAGAATACAATCTCAGCATGATACTAGTTAAAAATCTGAAATAAAAAAATAACATTAAAAATTGCGAATTCGTAATTTCCCACTATGTCGTTTTGGGGTAGTGAGGAGTAAAAACAAAATGTATTCCTCAATGGGATACAAAGCTTTCTTTTCACATATTGGAAAGTGTAATTTATTGTTTAAGTACCAGTGATATTGTATTTTTCTTTAACATGCACTGTATTTGTTCGGTACACATAACTGCGTTTGACAATGACAGGTTTGATGTGAAATTTTAGATTTATCAATAAAAATATAAAATAATAATGTAAAAGTCGGTCATAATAATAGCTTATCATAATGGACACGACAATCAGCAGTGAAGAAAACGAACAAGAAGAAGAGGAAAGAATCACTATTTTTTTTTTGAAATTTAATATTAAGAAATATATTATAATAGTGTTGATAGGTAGTATATGGATCTCCTCGTAGCCTAATCCTTAGATATGTTAAGTATCTGGATGGGTGAATTATTCCCAATTGAAATTTGATCAATGCCTTTGTTGTATTTCATTTTGTTATTTGAATAATTTACATACAATGTACGTATTGGTAAAATAAAACAAATAATTCGCAATAAAAACATTACATCAATAATCCAACTGTCGATTTGTTCAGGAGAACTTTGTTCTCTTAACATATCGACAATGTATCAAGCCAGAATACGCGAGAATTGTATGGAGAGGTCTACTTTTTTCACGGCTTTTCCAACTTTGAAGTCAAAAAACACCAACTTAGAGGCTTCGCAGCATATATGTTCCATACACGGATTTGCTCAGAATTCGGAGTAGAACATTTCGTGTGTCTGTGTGTGTGTGTGTGTGTGTGTCTGTGTGTCTGTGTGTGTGTCCCCCCCCCCTTATAACTTTTGATCCGCTCAATATACAGAGCCTAAAATTTCAGAATATATAAACAGTTACAGGCCTACAAAACTTTTATACTCGGAATTTTGAATTTTTGTTTCAGTCAGGGGTTATCAACTTTTGAATTTTTATTTTATTTTTCCATATATCTCAGAAACCATAAACGCTAGAATGCTGAAAATTGGTACAAACATAGACAAATACAAAATCTCAAATTAGTTTTTTCAAAAAAATTCCAGGGTTTCTCAAACATTTTTTATTAAGAAAAATATTTTTTTTATGATAAATTTATGAGTTTAACTGCCTATATTTCCAAAAATTTTACAATTATCGAAAAATGCCGAAACACCCCAACTAGATAATTTAATTTTCTATAAAAAATATTAATATTGTAGTAGAAGATCTCAATTTTTTTTTAACAATTTTTTTAAAAATTGAATTTAGTGACGACATCGCTTCATACATTTTGTATGGCAGTCGCCTATACACAATATGTAAGAAGACTTAATAGTTTGATACTTCATCTCCAAACATACATACATACCATCATGCTATTTGCATATTCTGGGTAGGAAAAAAGGAACTTCCTCCAAACTATCCTATCTTGACATACATACCTACATAATATATGTTGTATAGAAAACAAAATATCTGAAAATATTCAATAATTTGTATTTATGGGTTTATAGTTTGGTACATATTCTTCAACTATACATACTATCGCTATCGACAGTTGGATCTCATGTGTTACATGCAACTAGTCATATTATTTTATGAATATAGCACACCTATATAAGGATTACTGAGTACCTACATTCATAATATTACCTTTGTACTGAAAATTACCTTTAAAATACATATGTACCTATATACAAGAGTTGAGCGCCGATACTGTATTAGTCAATATGTTGTATTATTCAATAAAATGTAAGTAAATTATTATTAAATAAACATACCTATTACGTTATATTAAGTATGTATGTCTTGTTATTAGCGCGGGATGAGAGGATGGGTTGAATCAATTACCGTAGACGGTAACTACTTTTATTAGGGCTGTCACAAATTAAAACAATTTGGTCGCCTCATTGACAAAAGATAAATATTGTATTGATAAAACTAGTTGCATGTAACACATGAGATCCAACTGTCGATAGCGATAGTATGTATAGTTGAAGAATATGTACCAAACTATAAACCCATAGATACAAATTATTGAATATTTTCAGATATTTTGTTTTCTATACAACATATGTAGGTATGTATGTCAAGATAGGATAGTATGGAGGAAGATCCTTTTTCCTACCCAGAATATACAAATAGCATGATGGTATGTATGTATGTTTGGAGATGAAGTATCAAACTATTAAGTCTTCTTACATATTGTGTATAGGCGACTGCCATACAAAATGTATGAAGCGATGTCGTCACTAAATTCAATTTTTAAAAAAATTGTTAAAAAAAAATTGAGATCTTCTACTACAATGTTAATATTTTTTATAGAAAATTAAATTATCTAGTTGGGGTGTTTCGGCTTTTTTCGATAATTGTAAAAGTTTTGGAAATATAGGCAGATAAACTCATAAATTTATCATAAAAAAAATATTTTTCTTAATAAAAAATGTTTGAGAAACCCTGGAATTTTTTTGAAAAAACTAATTTGAGATTTTGTATTTTTCTATGTTTGTACCAATTTTCAGCGTTCTAGCGTTTATGGTTTCTGAGATATATGGAAAAATAAAATAAAAATTCAAAAGTTGATAACCCCTGACTGAAACAAAAATTCAAAATTCCGAGTATAAAAGTTTTGTAGGCCTGTAACTGTTTATATATTCTGAAATTTTAGGCTCTGTAAATTGAGCGGATCAAAAGTTATAAGGGGGGGACGGACACACAGACACACACACACAGACACACAGACACACACACAGACACACACACACACAGACACACGAAATGTTCTACTCCGAATTCTGAGTAAATCCGTGTATGGAACATATATGCTGCGAAGCCTCTAAGTTGGTGTTTTTTGACTTCAAAGTTGGAAAAGCCATGAAAAAAGTAGACCTCTCCATACAATTCTCGCGTATTCTGGCTTGATACATTGTCGATATGTTAAGAGAACAAAGTTCTCCTGAACAAATCGACAGTTGGACTAGTTGCATGTAACACATGAGATCCAACTGTCGATAGCGATAGTATGTATAGTTGAAGAATATGTACCAAACTATAAACCCATAGATACAAATTATTGAATATTTTCAGATATTTTGTTTTCTATACAACATATGTAGGTATGTATGTCAAGATAGGATAGTATGGAAGAAGATCCTTTTTCCTACCCAGAATATGCAAATTGCATGATGGTATGTATGTATGTTTGGAGATGAAGTAACAAACTATTAAGTCTTCTTACATATTGTGTATAGGCGACTGCCATACAAAATGTATGAAGCGATGTCGTCACTAAATTCAATTTTTAAAAAAAATTTAAAAAAAAAATTGAGATCTTCTACTACAATGTTAATATTTTTTATAGAAAATTAAATTATCTAGTTGGGGTGTTTCGGCTTTTTTCGATAATTGTAAAAGTTTTGGAAATATAGGCAGTTAAACTCATAAATTTATCATAAAAAAAATATTTTTCTTAATAAAAAATGTTTGAGAAACCCTGGAATTTTTTTGAAAAAACTAATTTGAGATTTTGTATTTATCTATGTTTGTACCAATTTTCAGCGTTCTACCGTTTATGGTTTCTGAGATATATGGAAAAATAAAATAAAAATTCAAAAGTTGATAACCCCTGACTGAAACAAAAATTCAAAATTCCGAGTATAAAAGTTTTGTAGGCCTGTAACTGTTTATATATTCTGAAATTTTAGGCTCTGTAAATTGAGCGGATCAAAAGTTATAAGGGGGGGACGGACACACAGACACACACACACACAGACCCACAGACACACACACAGACACACAGACACACACACAGACACACACACACACAGACACACGAAATGTTCTACTCCGAATTCTGAGTAAATCCGTGTATGGAACATATATGCTGCGAAGCCTCTAAGTTGGTGTTTTTTGACTTCAAAGTTGGAAAATCCATGAAAAAAGTAGACCTCTTCATACAATTCTCGCGTATTCTGGCTTGATACATTGTCGATATGTTAAGAGAACAAAGTTCTCCTGAACAAATCGACAGTTGGAATACTATACACAGTTGATAATAATAACGTAGATTTTATATCCATATATGTAAGTACATACTAAAGTTAACTATGGATTATAATAATATTTAAAAGGTTATATACTTAAAATAAAAGTTTGTTATAGTTGATAAAAGTACAAAAGTTGAGGTTGAAGCGATGAAAAGAAGAACCCCAGGGCTGCAGATGTATGGTTGTAATCTTAATATATTAACGAAGTATATTAATATTAGATTCAGAAATTAGAAATCCTTAGATTAAAATTAACTTATTATTTTATACAAAAAAATAATGACAATTTCATACTACGCTTTGATCTTAAGGAAGAGATATTTTTGATTGTTAGTAAAGATTAGATTATGATAGATTACCTACTGAATTAAATATTTTGACAATTGATACAAAATAATAACTTAAGAGTGAGTCATTGACACTGTTCTATGTAAAATGGATATCGTGTATTTCTTTGATTTGGGTGCACTTGAGATTGAAAAACCCACAAATTCTACATATTTAATTAGATACAAAGACGTTTTTAACTCAAAAACAAAAAAAAATTAACATATTCTAATACCCCTATTCAAACGAAAAAAAAAATATTTTAATTTTTCGCGTCTCCTTTCATCTTACTCGCACATAATTCGGCGCAATCATCTTCGTGTGATTGCGCCGAATTATGTGCGACTGAATCCTATCTACCGATCGTCACAGATGACACGAAAATGTGATATTAAAAGAAAAGAGACACTGCACGATGGTATGTATGAAATGTAACAACCCTAACTAGATCGCACCAACGATAATATAGCATTGAAGGTCACACATGATGTAAACATAAATATTGCCAGTAAAAAGTGAAAATAAAAATACCACGCACAATTATGACCAAATTTTTGAACGTATAGATTGGCCATTTGTTGATTTCTCGCTACTCATTAAACAAATTAACATGGATTATGACAACGCTGTTAAAAGTAATGACGTGTTGCCAGGATATTCTAATGGTAATAAAAAATAATTGTGGGCGGCCTCCGATCGATATGAAAAATTATTTTCATTTCGATTTAATTCAATAAATAACATTTGTTTATCACACTACATTTTATTGGGACAAAAATCAGCAGATTACTGCTGGTTTTGGTCAAACAAGGAAACCCTGTTCTAGGGGAAGCAGTTTACAATAAATTTTGATAGTTATTGGCGCCAATATGTCATTGGGATAATTGTCACATTTTTTTATTACCTATATAAAGTGACACAAAACTGTTGCAATCATTGCCCGCCCCACATCCATAATTCAGTATCCTTTCAAACCGCGTCTTATAAAGACTGTCCCGCATCTCTTCCACCTTTTTACCGTTCCTACATACTCGCTATAAAATTGCTATCACCGCGCGCGTGTGAATAAAGTGCGATCATCCAACCAGGGAGAGGACTAAGGATCTGGTGAGTTTCCATAATATATATCCTTCCTTTGCCTTGCCGTGGTTGCAACTAATCACCCGCACCAAAAAATACAGTCCACTTTATCTTTAATTTCATATCCGCGTCAACAATAGTGAAAATATAATGTTGAAGTGGATTTTTTATTTATTTATTAATTTATCTTCTTATACATAATATAAAAAATATAATACACACTGGCCGGCTAAATGTCATTAGGCAATTTCTTCCAGCAAACCAGATTACCGTTCCCGCTCGTCATTATTCCAACGCGGTTTTACATATCACATTATAGTTACAATAATTTAAGGACGCATTATTTTAATGATAATTGTTGAATGTTCAGTATTTGTGTGTTAGTTCTGTTCTTTCATAATTTGTGATGTGTTTTTCAATGTTGGTTTTGAATCTCATTTCTTTAAGAGATGTATATTATATTTGTCAATAAATGACATAGAGTCGCCGATGCTCGGCATTGAGCGATACCGGTGTGGCAGTCGCTTTTGCGAACTAAATTAAATAGAACGAAAAATTATACATTATTTTTTATCATAATTCTATGTGATCATGAAGTGACAGTTTCAAATATAGAAAAAAAATATTCATGCAGAAAAATAAATATAAAAAATTAATTAGTACCCACAGGACGATTGATTGATTGACCAATATATATTTATATATTTTTTATGTTGTAATACTTATCTCTGAAAACTAGGTAGGTTCCATTTAATTTAAAAGTGTATTTTGCGTTTATGTTAGTATGAATGGATTTGGTGTTCTTATACGTTAAAAAAGGATATTTCCTATAATTAGGATTTTTTTCTTTTGTAATTTTTGTGAAAACATTGAATGAAATGTGTTGTGTTTAAAATAAATATAATAAGAAATGTTCATTCAATCATATAAAACTAAGATCGTTTTCTTTTTTCCATGACATTGCATCCTATCGGATGACGTGAAACTTGAACGGATGAAATGAAAAAATTACAAACACACATGAATTACAAAATTATAAACACACATAAATTACAAAATTGGCCTTCAGTGATTTGTGGAGGATCGTCTTAACGGGCAGGGTAAGGCAATGTAGGCGAGTCAAATGCAAAATTTGAAACTATTGTATGAGAATGTACGTCCTTAAAGATTACAATCGTGTGCGCCCAAGTTAGTGTATTTGAATCGAGCGTTACATAAAATACTATGGTTTATTTGATTTTACAAAAAAGTGAGAACAATGTGTGAAAACGTATCGAGCCAATTTTTAGATTTATAAAATATCTATCATTTAAAGAAACATTCATGTTTCTAAGCCTTATTAGTTTTGAATTATGGATAAAAAATCTGAGAAAACAGGTACTATTAAAAAAAATACTATGAACAAAGTACACAAAATAAAAAAAAGTGTATCGGGCCAATGTATAGACAAATAATGAGAAAATAATATATATTTTTGTTGAAGACGTAACTTTTAAGAGTAAGGCGTAATGAGCATCCAAAAAGTACTTTGGAGCCTATCCCGTCACCTTAAAATAGATTCCGAAGCCGAGCTCAATAACGACTCATATTGTTAGTTGGGAAGGAATATTTTTACTGGTGTCATATGCGTCCCCTCAAATGGGGAGCTTTGAAATAAGGAAAGTTTGTGATGTTGAGGACGTGGTGCGATGGGGTAGAACAAGAAGACGTTTCTGGAGAGATCACGTGGGGAGAGCAAGCTCAGGCGTCGTCTTCCCAGGAGTACCTTTCAGAGGAAGAACGGATCCACGGAAGAACTGTGAAATGCATCTCTGAGTATCTTCACTGGCTAAAATCTTCACTGGAGAGAATCTTCACTGGCTAAAAGTGCCAGAGAGAATCAAATACAAATTATGTTTGTTGACATTCAAAGCGATCCATGGCATGGCTCCCACGTATCTTTCAGACTTCTGCATCCCTCTCACCGTAAACGAGCGACAACAAACACTTCGGTCAGCCACCACATCCGTGATTGGCAAGTTGACTGAAATAAATAGAGTCAACACTTCATCCTTCGGTGATCGTGCTTTTGCTGTGGCCGGACCAGCCTCGTGGAATAAACTACCACCTGAACTGAGGCAAATCGACAACTTAACACTATTCAGGAAACACCTAAAAACTCACTTCTTCCGCGAGTCTTACAAAAACCCCTAATATATTCAAAGCGCCCTTGAGGTGAGGTTATCACAAAAACGGCGCTATAAAAATAATCCAAATTGATTATTATTATTTATGTATCGTTTCCTTATTAGGTAATTCAAGAGATACAAAGGAGTTGATACAAAACATTCATTTTAACAGAAGAAATCAATAAATTCTGAAAAGGAAACAGATGGAACGTGTTAAAAATATTAATTTAATAAAATGTAAAAAAATCAAGACAGTAAAAAAGATGTTAAATCTACAGGATTCCCGGTAAAGTATACTTGAAATGCACATATAGGTACACATTAGGTATGCGTCTGGGTAGGTAGATAGATATCCGCCCCAAAATTTGGACATAAACATATTAAAATATTAACGAAACGTGAAATATTCCGAGGAAATGATTTTTGATAGCAGAGAAACGCAAGCAGAATACTTAAATAAATAATTGAATAATTGTCAACTAAAAAGCGGCTACCCTATTTTTATTATTATTTTCATACAATACACATAGGTCCCGGTCTTACGGTGAACCATTAACGCATTCAGTTACTTAATCCAAGATTTCGAGGGCGCCGGCTAAAAATGGTGTGTTCACTTTTTTTTATTATCATTGTTTTCGGGTGTCTCGTAGAGTCGAGTAATCGAAAATACAACGGGTAAAATAATAACATCTCACATACATAGTTCTGCAATGAGGTTCACCACCCATTCTAAATGTATATAGTGTCTATTAATGCAGGTATGATGAGGTTTGCAAGACATTAACTTACATACAATAATACATACATGGTTATATGTTAAGTATGCTGGGCTAAAATCTATTTTTTTTGTTTCCTAAAATAAAATAAATTAATAATCCATATGATGGAGATTCTTGCACTCTGCGCATTTGTCAAATATATAAAATATATTTATATCAATTTCGCTCTTTGTGGGAATCCAACCCAGGACGTCAGCACAGAAGTCAAATGACTAACCACTATGCCACAACGGTTGGTATTTCATATACGATTTTATTGAAATCACACATCATGAAAATCGCTATCAAAATATGTAAGTAGTATATTTTTCCTGTAATTTGATAATGTAAACCTGCGATTTCTGATATGTATTTAAGAAATATATCTTGAAAAAAAATAGAATTAATAAAAATGAATGTTTATTTTATAATGTTGGCAATAAAACTGCGAATTGACGGTAATAATTTTCTCTGATATAATATACAGTTCATATTTGCACTTGTCGACTAATAAGGATCAAATTATAACATCGACTTGTTGTCAATATGGCGCGTTCATGTGGACAGGTGGCGATACAAGGTTACAGGTCTGAATAGATGCGTCTAAAACTGTCATATCTTGCGGGTTATATATCTCAAAGCCTCATATCTTGTGGGGTACATATCGCAAAGCCTCATATCTTGTGGGGTATATATCGCAAAGCCTCATATCTTGTGGGGTATATATCGCAAAGCCTCATAAGTTAGAAGGTATCACATAAATGTGTAGTCAAATGAAATTGTTGTACGGAAATTACATATAATGGGCAGATTGATGATTCTGAGACAGATAAATCAAATAAATCATACAATAATCAAAAGAAAATAGTTAAACAAGTAACGCCACCTATTGGTAAAATAATGAAAATAAATCATATTTGTCTTTTAGTGCGGTATCAAGAGAATACTATGTATGTCTTGACTGGATGATAAGACTGGCAGCGTATACAATGATCGAAAAATAACTTCTCGAGATCGAGAAATCACGGAGACTGCGCAGAGCACAAATTTGGGAATTTTTGCTTGATTGGTATATGCATAAACCACCCTCCCCCACGACAAAAATTCTCAAGTTATTTGCCGGAAACTTGAGAATTTGAAGGTACGCAATGGTATCGTCGTACCGACTCTAATGTTTGCTAGTGAGACATGGACATTGGACATGGCAGAAGACTAATGCGATGCATAATAAAATAAGAAATGATGATATTGGACGAGAATGAATGATTGAAAGAGTTATCGTAAGTAAGATGACAATAAAGATAAAAAAAAAGATGGTTAGTGGCAGAGCGGTTAGCGAACTGGGTTAGTAATCCAGTGGTCACGAGTTCGAATCTTGCCACGAACGATTTCGTTCACCTATAGCACAAGCATTTATGCTTAGTTTAGTGAATGTATGAGGCTGTATAAGTATCTACTTATCTCAAGGACATATTCATTCGTCAAAAGAAAAAAAAATATACATAATAATAATAATGCTTTAAGGTGGTTTGGCCACACAGAATACATAAATGGATGGCACGATCACATAAATTGAATTCTGAAATATGGAGACCAAGAGGCTCTTAAGGACAACGGAAATGAAGGTTCTAAGGTCAATTGTTGGTAAAACTCTCCGAGATTCTGTTCGCAATGTTGAAATAAGGAAAACATGTGGAATAGAGGACATCGTTCGGTGGAGTAGACCCAGAAGAAGGCATTGGAGGGGCCACGTAGCCACGATGGACAATGATAGACTTGCATATATAGCGGCGAATGAAATCCCTTCTGGCCGCTGCCTACCAAGAAGACCACCCAAGAGATGGAAGGATAGCTGGACTTCGTCAACCCAAGAGGCATAGTTTCTGAAAAACAGACCAACTAGGTCTACTAAACGAAGAAGAAGACATATGGAGACGTTAGAAGTAAGAATAATAGAAGGGTTTAGGTAGGTATATGAGACGATGTATGAACGTGAATAAAGCGAAAAATGATTGTAAAGAGAGAGAGAGGGGCCAGGAATTCAGTTCTCTGCCTACCCCAAATAGACAAATGGCGTGATGGTATGATATAGATTTTTTTTCTCTAAAATGGGGCGTCTTTTCCATTGTCATTTCGTTCTTTAGATGCTGCTATAAATATAAACACAAATCGAATATTTTTATTATTGCATATGCGCAAACATTGGATTTTTTTCCCTGTCGGGAGTCAAAGATATTTTTTAACAGATTTTTAATTATCTCAATAGAGACGAAGTTGGAATATTTATTGTAGGAGAACCGGGAAATCAAGGCACCTACAGGGCTTACGACCTGTCATCGGCTGGTTTACGTGATCACTTTATGCGCTTGCGCAACGTTCACCAATTATGTGAATTATGTTCATAATTGGTGAACGTTGCGCAAGCGCATAAAGTGATCACGTAAACCAGCCGATGACAGGTCATAAGCCCTGTAGGTGCCTTGATTTCCCGGTTCTCCTACAATAAATATTCCAACTTCGTCTCTATTGAGATAATTAAAAATCTGTTAAAAAATATAAACACAAAATAAATTGTGCGTGTATTTGTGGTTGAAAATAATGAATGAGCAATTAAACCAAATTTAGACGTGACGTCATCAAGTGACGCTAACCAGTAAAGTAGAGTAGTGTAGGGTTAAAATATATACATTGGAAGAAGTTGTGGGATGAAACGAAACGGATGTGAGTTCAAACAATAACATCAACATACACACAAATAGAAAGTTGCGAGGGAAGATTCGACTCAGCTAAAGTAACAAGTACCTATATCCAGGTGATAATATGACCAATTCAATGAAACTATATCTAAAATTATACAAAATTTAATTTTCAATCAATTAATAAATATACAGTTAGATATTATTTTGTGCAAGTTAATAATTATCAACTTGTCTGGTTGGAAGAAATTTACCAAATGAAAATAAGCCTGTCAGTAAGAGAGTAAAGAATATACAGATTTGACATAAACAACGACTTTTGGCTAGGGGATTGTTACACAAAATGAGTGGAACGGGAGGGGGGATCCCAAAAACTTTCAATGCTTAAAAATATAAATCAGATATTAATGACACATTTATAAAAACAGTGAAAGTATTTGGTTTTCAATATGTAAATCCTGTGTACCTACTATTTCAATTTTCATTCCGAACCGTTCGGAAAATAAGCAAATATGTTTAATCATTTATTTATTTATAAACGGTATAAATTGCCTTTTACATATATACCTAAACAGTTAATCAATAAATTTAAGAATAAAAAAAATAATAGATAAAAGCAAACATAAAAAAAGATATACATACGGACTCAAAAGAATCCAAAACATTAAATAAAGAAGTATTATGAATACAAAAAATAGCAGTAGAAGCAATGTTATGTAAATTATAAATAAACAAAAAAGTTATACAAAAAAATAAACATTTTACATTCGAAAATGTACAAATCCACACTGAAAATATAACAAATGTTTGAACAGCATAAAAATGTCGCCTAAAATGTTACATTGATCACCACCAAATTTTGGTGGCGATGTATACCAAGAAATATTGCTATTGAAAAGTTGTATCTATGTAAGTACAAAATGTTATTAATAATTTAATTAAAAGATACGTACCTAAGTATATATTTGTTAAAAAAAAAACGTAAATTTATTATACAAAGACTAAGCATAGTTACTAAAAATTTTGATGTTTTCGCGTAACACAGCTAGCATCTTCAGAGGCAATAATATATACATTTTATTTTAATTTTGGACTCAAGACTAAAGATGCTAGCTGTGTCTAGCGTTAAGGCTTTTTGTATAGTTATACTAGCTCATTGTGGAATAAAACTATTTAATTTATATTACCATAATTAATATTTTTTAATGTCAAACTGCTACATAACATAAATGACAATACACGGGTGTGCATATTATGGTAGAAATAATATTAGATTAATAACATATCAAAATTTACTGTATCGGTTTATACTTTTGTGTTTAAGATATTAGTAACTATGTAATATTGTAATTTGTTGTGTTGTGATGTCTGGTGTCCGTTCTAATATTTTTTTTGGAAAAGACAAAATAACTATGTAAAACCGAAATATCAAATATTTGGCTTGGTAAAATTGTAAACTGCTAGACCAAGAACAGGGTTACCTAGTTGAGCAGCAGCAATCTTCATAATAGTCTTTGTTATAAAGGTGTGAAAAATAAATAAATAAATAGTTAAATTACGAATGAGACGTTTTATACGACCGGTTTCGAAGCAACGGCATCTTTCTCAGGACAGATGACAACTGATGAATGTGCCACAAAGTAAACTCTAAAATATTAGAAATATTTTACTTTTTGTATTTTTATAAATAAAATTAAAACAATTATTTCTTAACATTCCAATCAGCTGTTAATTAACATATTCATCTTGGGTTTAGTACCACCCATAGACTATGTATTAACGTATTGAATAATATTTACTTATTCTTGATTTACATAATAAAACCATTTACGTGTTTTCCTATGAACCTACTTCAATACAACATAATATTATATACACATAGCTCACGGTCTTTATATACACAACATAACCTCCAAATTATTTGCCAAGTAACTACATTATAAATTACATACTATATATATACCATAAAATAGAAAACTTAAATTGCCGCTTTGGTCATATAATATAGTCACGTAAAGCGACACGTTATCTAAAGATGCATAATATAAAACGTGCGTAACTTTTTAACGAATATCACATTACTAACCTAATTCATAATACAGAATTTCTCAGCTCGTCGATCGAAAGAGTACATTCAGCAAGACTATGGAATTGTCTAAGTACGGATATTGATTGCGTCGCCTTACTCACTTTGTATATAGGTATATTCAAGTAAAGAGTAAAGAACGATAATTTATTTCCTTCCCCAATATTTATCTTGGTGTAATTTTTTATTTTGTTTTCGCTATCTATCTATGCACACCGTCACATCCATGATCCGTCAGTGTCTATTCCTAATACCTTGATACTTTTCAATGGTCTGATTTATGCAATTAATAGTACATTCAGCAAGACTATGGAATAGTCTAAGTACGGATATTGATTGCGTCGCCTTACTCACTTTGTATATAGGTATATTCAAGTAAAGAGTAAAGAACGATAATTTATTTCCTTCCCCAATATTTATCTTGGTGTAATTTTTTATTTTGTTTTCGCTATCTATCTATGCACACCGTCACATCCATGATCCGTCAGTGTCTATTCCTAATACCTTGATACTTTTCAATGGTCTGATTTATGCAATTAATAGTACATTCAGCAAGACTATGGAATAGTCTAAGTACGGATATTGATTGCGTCGCCTTACTCACTTTGTATATAGGTATATTCAAGTAAAGAGTAAAGAACGATAATTTATTTCCTTCCCCAATATTTATCTTGGTGTAATGTTTTATTTTGTTTTCGCTATCTATCTATGCACACCGTCACATCCATGATCCGTCAGTGTCTATTCCTAATACCTTGATACTTTTCAATGGTCTGATTTATGCAATTAATAGATACATAAAAATGACAAGATACCTACACACACTATACGTATATGCATACCATGATGACTCTTATCTGTATGAAATAATAATAATAATACATTTGGATTATTTTTATAGCGCCGTTTTTGTGATAACCTCACCTCAAGGGCGCTTTGAATATATTAGGGGTTATTGTAAGACTCGCGGAAGAAGTGAGTTTTTAGGTGTTTCCTGAATAGTGCTAAGTTGTCGATTTGCCTCAGTTCAGGTGGTAGTTTATTCCACGAGGCTGGTCCGGCCACAGCAAAAGCACGATCACCGAAGGATGAAGTTTTGACTCTATTTATTTCAGTCAACTTGCCAATCACGGATGTGGTGGCTGACCGAAGTGTTTGTTGTCGCTCGTTTACGGTGAGAGGGATGCAGAAGTCTGAAAGATACGTGGGAGCCATGCCATGGATCGCTTTGAAAGTCAACAAACATGATTTATACTTGATTCTCTCTGGCACTTTAAGCCAGTGAAGATTTCGTAGATGGTGGGATATGTGTGAGAATTTCGCGGCTCCGGTGATTAGCCTAGCAGCAGCGTTGAAGACGGATTGAAGTTTGTTTAGCTCCAGTTTTGGAAGGTTTGCGTAGATACCATTGCAGAAATAGTTTAATTTATGTAGTTCAGTTACTTCTTAAAATGTTAATATTATTATTATTATTTATGTATAGACAGGCAGCCAAGGCTGATGTGCCTATATTCACTGTCCAATTTTATTATTGGGTTGTAACTATTTTGCTGTGTATAAAAAAAGTCCAGTCTATTCTTGAAAATATTAACATTTTCATCATCAAAAATATGTTGGGGGCAGTTTATTCCAAGTATTCACCACTCTATTTGAAAGAAAATGCTTTCGAGTATTTGTCGAGAACCTACTTTTCACATGCTATAAGCTATGGCCACGCAAATTAGTGTTATGACTATATTGAAAGAGATTGTTCATGTTTACACAGTCATAATGGCCTGATAATATTTTGAATGTTTCAATAAGATCTCCACGTTCTCTTCGGCTTTCCAGTTTTGACAGTTTTATGAAGTCAAGTCTTTCCTCATATGTTAAGTTGCGAAGTGTCCTGGGAATTTTCGTAAAACGTCTTTGGACCCTCTCAAGTAAGTCAATGTCCTTGGAAAAATAGGTATAATAGAACTTATATGTCTGTGGAACGCCAAAAATTAATTAAAAAAAAAAAACTTATATGTCTCTCTCTATAACAATATGTACACTCCAGCCCCAGAACATGTATACCTAGTTGGGCAGCAGTTATCTATTTTTAATTACATATATAAATGGTGTGATAAAGAATAAATAAATAAGAATAAAATATCAATTTGTTAAGCAATACTTTCTTCCCTGTTCTGGAAACACTGAATAGTAATTAATTAAATGAAATAAAACACAACTTTGTGTACACCACTACAATTATAATTTTTATTCAAATGAATAAAAATTCCTCTACATGTTACGAGAACAAAGTTCCCTTCGTCAGGAGGATACAAAGTATACTAAAATAAAATACAATATATAGACTTAAGGTTAACATAATGGGTGGAGTGTGGGCTGGGTTAAACTATTTTTTAGGGTGGGGGGTGCAATGAAGTTATCGGTTAATTAATTTTTGTATTGGGAAAATATTTAATATAGGGTTATTAGGGAATTATGTTTGATTATTAATTATATTATTTCTCATGTTTACGTTTTTTCTGATTTCCAAGATTTCCAGGCTATCTAATTGTCTATCACTTAAATTAATATGTAATATTTTTACGCCTATATTATTAATAAAACTATGGTTATTTTCGATCAAATGGTTTGCGAATTCTGAGTAATTATTGCTGTTAAGACATCTTAAATGCATCGTTTGTCGATGAACTGAATAGTAAATGAAAATGTCATTCGACAAAGTTTTGCCACATATACAGTGTACAGTTATAAGAAATAATAATAAATAGTATTCATCGACAAAATCTTATATAACCGGCAATTATTTTTAGTTTATATTATATACTTTCTTCTTTCTTCCAGCATGATTATTTATTTATTTATTTATTTTCTTATTTCTACTTTTTGCCCTACACTTTAGCTCTTACAATGAATAATTGTTGATGTTAAATTTATCTCTTATTTTCCAATTTTACATTAGTTTGTGCTTTTTAATATAACCAGAATTATTTAAAAATATGTTTTTTTTTACTGCTTGCTTGTTCCCTTTACTTTTGCTATGAAAATTCAAATTTTAGCCGGGGTAATATTTGATGTTCCTTTTCTCATCGTGTTTCGATTCGAGTGTACCCGCACTATGATGATGAAAAAAAACGAAATAGGTAATTAATAAATAAAAAATATGTTTAGGTATTACTTTTTTATACAAGTGAAAACATGTATTTAGGCATGAAACTTTGTATCATTTTTGTTATTATTATGTATGCTGTATGTTTTCTAAATAAAATAAAATAAAAAATACATCTCACAAAGTATACACGAAATTTTCTTGGGGTATACAATGGAATTATGCTACCGGGTTACCTTAATCGTCAAAGTATTAACAAACGAAATAAAAAAAGTTACAAGAGAAAAAAATTCACGAAGTAACCAGGTACAAACAACATTGTTAATCAATTTATAATTATACAGAAGTTATTGTAAGGAATCCTGATGATGACGTACCTAATTGTACAAACGGTTTTTAAAATCGTTTCAACGTATTTAAAAAAAACATTCAACACCCAAAAAACATACATCAGTTTGGGTACCTACCTATTTTAATCAGATGGTTATTTTATAGCCATCAACTTAAAGAAGAACTGGTTTCTCTCAAATTGAAAAAAAAAACTAATTGGCAGCCGTTGAGACCCAAATAGCTACCTACTGGAGATGTCACTGCCTGGGAAATGTTTGAAAAGCAGGATTAAAATATAGCTTATTTTTCATAAGTTTTGAAGTATAGGAAGGAGTGTATGTTTTGGACGGCCATCTTTATGTTCTTTTACTGTAATATTGTTTGTTATTATAAGAGTATAGATAAAGTCAAGTCGACAAGTCTAGAAATTATACTTGGCGTGAATCACAACCAGTGTTTTTTAACTCCTCACTAACCCAAGGGGATATAGTGGGGAGTTATCATTTCGCAATTTTTAAGGCTATTTTTTACTGCAGATTATCAACTAGTATCATTGTATTTTGAAAGTTACATCACAATGTTGTTGTCTGTTGTATTTTAGATTACTCGGCTCTAACGATACATCAGAAAACGATGTTAATATAAAAGAATCACACATCGAACTGGCAATATACAAAGTGAATAATTCTAATTAAAATACAAAATAAACTAACAATGTATATACGTAAACGTAAAACAGGATTATACCTACATTGACGTACATACAGTGATGTCTTTAAATAGTAAAATGCGATGTAAAACACAACAACTAGTATAAATTGTCAATAATATAAGAATTAATGCAGATAAGTTACGAGGATTGCTGAACACTCTAGTAAGATAAAATTAGATAAACGATCACCAATCAATGCAACAATACTAAACATACATAATGTTTGTATATAGATAGATATATGTAGGAACATAGGTAGGTGTGTAGGTATGTTGGTTCATATATGTATGAACAATACATACAATAGGCATTTCCAAGAGATCGACATATTATTACTAAGCGCCCCCACATTTAAAAAAATATATCACACTTAAAATTACATCCTCATAATCTTACTCAACACTTAATATACTGCACACATTTATAATACACAATTTCACACATCATTCACACAATATCTCACCATAATATGTAACTATTCCTAATTTACCTTAATATATTAACTGACTTCACATTAAAAAAGATAAAATATTATTGTTGCAACAAACCGAATATGGAGGGATGAACTGCTGGCACATTGTTTTGCTCCTAAATACCTGGGTGTAACACTTGACCGTACATTGTCATTTAAGGAACACTGTATAAATATCAAGAATAAAGTATGCAGCAGAAACAACATAATACGGAAATTAACGGGTTTGACCTGGGGAGCTGGGCCATCCACTCTAAGAACTTCAGCTCTGGGACTATGTTTTTCTGCCGCTGAGTATGCGGCACCTGTATGGTTTTCTGCACCACATGCAAAACATGTAGATGTGGCATTAAATGAAACAGCACGGATAATATCTGGCTGCTTGCAGCCTACCAGAGTAAGTGAGATATATCCGATAATAGGTATTGCCCCTCCAATTGTCAGAAGAAAGGTAGCCGCAAACTCAGAAAGAAAGAAGCAGGAAACGGACCCAAGACATCCTCTATATGGTCTTATGCCTCCGACGGCGAGATTAAAATCTAGGAAAAGTTTTTTGACCACGACATCCCCCCTTCAAGTACCGCCAGAAAGGGCAAGACAAGAGCGCTGGATTGATCAATGTAGTGGAAGACAAAACGAGCTGTCGGAGGTTTTGGGGCCGGGAAACCATCTATCCTACCGTACATGGAAGACATTGAATAGACTCCGTGTAGGTGTCACAAGGTGCAAAAAGAACCTGTACAGGTGGGGAATAGGACAGGAAGATGTATCTTGCGATTGCGGGGAGGTCCAAGATGATAAGCATCTTCTTGTCTGCCGAAACATGGAACAGGGATGTAACGAAGAAGACTTGGCTGTGGCAAATGACGCAGCAATTGCTGTTGCAACGTATTGGAATGGAAAGGCCTAATGTTTACCCGGACACGTAAGTAAGTAACAAACCGAATAATATTCCAATTTTATTTACGCTCAGCCAGAAAAGCATAGCTCTGTATGAAATACGAAACTGTCCAATTTTATCAAAATATCACACGAATCATGTTGGAAATGCGCATTTTTAACGTGAATTGTCATCGGCAATATGCAAATTCTGAAAGTTTCATAGCTCAAACTGGTCGGGAAGTAAGCAAAATTCCAGTACAGACAAATGAAATTAATGAAAAGTGTGTAAAACGGCAGAGTATTCAAATAAAATAAATGTGTTAATAACATGTTTAAATAACAATAAAAACTACATTGTGAAGTACCGGTGAATGGCAGTCGCGTAATACTTTTTCATTTACATATTATATTTAATCTAATTTTGTGGAGAAATCACGTTAAAAGAATAATCACCTAACATCAAATAAAATACAACCAACGAAGAGTATTTCGGTAATAAAACGACAAAACCCGAAGATGTCACGAAACTAGTTTCGTTTGATGACAAAAAAGTTGTCGCATTCGAGTAATGGCACTGGGCACAGCCAATCGACTGTAAACGTTGGCTAAAAATTGAATATACCGACTTGCACTTGTGGAGAAACAAACAGCCAATCGTTTGTTAGACTCGACTGATATTAACTATACAAAATATCTCCGAGATACCAGAAGCGTTTCAAAAATATGATGAGCCAACGTCTCGTTGTGCAATCCGACATTTAGCTTATACATCAAAGAAATACCATGGGCTATTCCATAACAAATCAACACACTGATTTAACTTGAAGATTCCAGTATACATAAATTCTGAATGGTTAGAACAAATAGAGGAATATTTATACTTGGGGAGTATGTTTGAACGGAATGGAAGACCTGATAAAGACATTGAAAGAAGAGTTATGGCAGGTAATAGAATAAACGGAGCTCTCAGACCAGTAATGTCCGATCCAAGCATCTCAAAGGAAGCCAAAATTGCCGTACATAATGCAATTTTAGTGCCCACTTTGATGTATGCCAGTGAAACATGGACGTGGCAAAAGACGCATGAAAGTAGAATAAATGCTGTGGAAATGAGATCATTAAGAAGAGTATGTAATAGAACGATATATGATGAACATAAGGAGGGAATGCAAGAAAAATGAAAGTAAATTCCTTGAGGTGGTTTGGACATATTAAAAGAATGAATGATGAACGACTGACCAAAAAAATATACATGGGTGTAAGAGATGGAGTGATTAGCAGGGGCCGCCCCAGAAAGGGATGGCATGACCATGTGAATGATATTTTGAAAGAAGGAAATATAAGAAGCTTGAATTTTCGACGAGCATGTATGAGGCGATGCATGGATGTAAAGGAAGCTAGGAATGTGTGCAAAAATAGAGGAGTATGGCGCTCGGTTCTCTCTGCTTACCCCGTAAGGGATATGTCATGATGGTATGTATGTATGTATAAATTGTAGTTCACCAGAAAACAATATACCTAAACTCAATACATACTTTTTAATATGTTAACTTATTGCAGAACGTACGGTTACATTAAAAGGCTGTTACAGGATGAATGATAAAAAGGACTATGGACATAGAAACAGGAGACCGAACAGACCCTTGGATACATGGACGTTAACTTTAAAGAAAGATATATTTATCGCTAAGAGAGGCAGAGCTTCCTTCGAAGAATGTAGAGAACTGGAAATCTGAAGGAGGAGGTCAAGGAGAGCCGACCCTAAAGGAATGGGACCATAGTTAAGGTAAAAAAGAAACATTTCACCAAAAACAGCATAGGAATTTATTTTCAAAAAAGTGCAAAGAATTGTACATTCGAGTTAAATAAAATTTCTTCTAGTATCATTCCCCGTAAAATACTCGTATAGAGACTGGTTTTTTGCTGAATTTCATAAAATCTGTGATGGTTTATGATGAAAATTTTACGAAAATGGAGTATGAATTATTGATTACTTTTTGACAATGAGTTTCCGATCTTAAATGTGACTTCAACGGATGATGATGAAGACCAATAAAAAGTGACGAGTAAAAGTTTTGCAAGTCTTGCATAAAATATGAGACATGGACGAGCATTTGTGCATCACTAGTCGAAATGTGATAAATTATATTTAAATCTGAGATGGCGAAGTTTATTAATCAAACACGGACTGGATCAAATATAACAAAGGAGATTACGGATCAGCGATATCGTCTTTTCGTTTCGTTTGAAATGATCATAACAATATGGTCCATTGCGCAACAATACATTCTGCGGTTCTTTGGTTACTTGATTCAACAACGTGAGCACACAATGGACAAGTAACTAACTGGTTGCGGAAAAAGTACGTAACTACTCGCCCACGTCATAGACTGTCTACACGTTGGACGAGCAGTATCAATAGCAAGTTTTACTAACAATATCAGCAGATCCATTGGGAATTGCATTAAACCACAGCAAAATATGAAGCCTAGTGGTGGAAGTAAATGCAAATTACCCAAATACTTCACGCACGACTGCTCTGACAGTTTTATCGGTATTAAAGAGTCTATATACAATGCGGGTAATAATTCTGATATACATGAATGTTCTGTGTATCAATCACCTAAATTTAAACCTATTTTCCTAATTCATGCAATATGCCATATTTAAAGAGCTAATACCCGTGCAAATCATTGATTTTATAAACAATGATCTTTTGATGATTCTTAGAAAACAAATCCACTCCCTTCCTCGCTATTGTTAATTACCGGAAGTATGTTGAGCTCAGAAAATAGAGCTAACGAGCTATCTACGGTATATCCACAAACTAAGAGATAATTAAATACTTAGGATATAAATAAAGATGAAATGTGTCAGCTGGAGGCAGACATCTTGGATGAACCATGTAGTCTTCGCCCAAGTGATCCCTAAGTTTGGAAGTTTCAGAAAACCAACGGCTCATCTATGAACTTTTTAGGATATTTATCGCAGAACAGTTTATCGATTCTTTTGAATCGGTTGTCTTTGTGGAACTGGTCTGTTGCAACGTTTGTGGAACCATGTGCAGATCCTATGAATATTTATCTACTAACGCAATTATGATTGTAGATCTGCGTAGGTGGGCAGATACATTATTTTGTATACAGTATATCCGCTAGGCTTTGTGTCTATAATGCAATAGAAAAGGCGACACACGGATAAGGTGTTGAGTTTGAATTGTCCATACGACGTAATCCACGGTGCATTTCAACCTTGGAATTTATGCAATCATTGTTCGTAGTTGAATTAAGTAACTATGTACCTTCAAAGATCACAACTGTAAAGATTGTCCCTCTTGTGAGTTATACACTAAGAAAATTTTGCCAAACAAGTACATTTCCGATTTACAGTATAAACGAAATTACGATCAAATAGTGTTAAGTAAAGCTTCCACTAATAGACACAAAATCTTGTTTTTTTCGTTCAGTAGTATCTATTTAGTCATTCATCGAATGCCTCGATACTTTAAGTTTCACGTTTTAATTGAAACAGCAATCAAAGTAAGTCTTAATGACTTTATCCAATTCCTTTTACTGGCGTAGATAAAAGATAATTCCAATTCATACCTAACCTCATCTTCTTGACATACCAAAACCCATTTCTTATCTACATCCACACCTTAAACGTGGCAACAATAATCTCGCCCTTTCTCTATCATACTTCAGTCTCCATACTCACCTCGTGCACATATAAAATGTCAAACAACAAACTACGCGCCGTGCGCATAATAATATAAAAGTTAAAAATACGTTCGCGGCATTCGCACGTACATGTATTACAGACAATACATTGCAATATAAGGTGAAAAATATTGTTGAACCAGTGGCAAGGAGGAGAGCTCAAGCGAGAGAGAAGATAGAAGACGGCTGGCAGAGAAAGTCCAATAACTTCAAATTTTCCATCTCTCCAATCTGTTTTTTTTTCTACCGTTATCGGACACCTTTAAATATATACATTAAACATATATTCCATAAACTAAGCATAATGACCAATAGATTAATGAACCACCCTGCCACCTATCAATATTATCTATTAGGACACAAACTATTATTCTTAATAAAGGTATCGGTAACATCTAGTGGGAAAATGTTTGTGTTTGTGTTCAAATGTTTGTGTTGTGTCCTTTGTGGGTCCTAAGATTTATAATAAACTAAGATTTATAATAAACTACCAAATGACATCAGACAAAACACCAATATAAATGCTACTTTAAAAAAAAAATTCACCAGTGGCTTCTGAATCTGGGACGGGAGCAATCTGAACAGTTACTGACAATTCAAATGTAATTTTGTTTTAGTTATAGGTACATGCAAGAGAAAAATATATGGATTTGTACATACATACAGGAACATCACTGAATGGTACGATAAGCACACAATACTTGAGTACATCGATTTATTTTTGTATGTAGTTTTTTTTGCTTTTATATTGTTGAATTTATTTATTTTTATTCATATTTGTCTCCTTGATTTTGATTTTGCATTGATGATGTTTATAGGAGTCCTACAGTAATATATAATGTTGAAAAGAGAAAAGAAATAGAGATATATATGTGTATGAAGTAATGTAATATAATATAATGTAATATAATATATAAAATATTGTAAATTATAATGTAATATAGACCCCCAACACGGGTAGGTACTCGCCTACCTAACGGGGGACACTATAATGTTAATGTGTTATGTGTAATTGTTAATCAATGAATGAATGAATAAATAAATAAATAAATAAATAAATAAATAAAATCTACCAATCAAGTGAAAACCTTACAAATTGTGTTTTAGATTCTAAATGTTTTCCGGTCACTATAAACAAAGTAGATTTTAAAATAAAGTCATGATGTCGACCTGTTGGGTACATTGTACTGAGACTTTGAAATAGAAATAATTGTGTATTTTTACATCTAACCGCTCTAGACTATAATAATATGATGTATCTATACTCGGATGGCCCCAGCGAAAATAGTTTTACCGCGCAAATTGTATCATTATTTCTGGGAAACGGATACAAGTACATACATACATAAGTATATTATGTATTTCTGTATTAAAATAATCTTTTTTCGTCATTTTGCCTCGGCTGGATGGTTAGTCAGTCAAAGAGACAATATTCTTTTAAACCGGAGACAAAGTTAACTCAAGCGGTTAGTCGACCAAGGAAATGAACTCAACACCAAAACCATATTACAATTATATATTTTCTTATTTAAATACTTCATTAATCCCTGGGCACGTGGCGAATGAATTTATGATAGTAATAATAATAATCAAATTAATATAGCGCCGTTTTATGGTAAAATACCATTTCAAGGGCGCTTATGCTCATATGTTGGCTGCGAAACAAAGAAGTCTTAAGCAATTTACTGAAGGCAATTCCAAACTCTGTTCTCCACGCACTTCAGAAGGCAATTTATTCCATTTGATAGGTCTGTCGGCCTTCGTGGCTCAGTTGGTTAGGTATCTGACTGCTGATCCAAAGGTCCTGGGTTCGATTCTCGGTGGAGACACAGTTTTAAATTGTGTTTTCAGTCTGGATCTGTGAGACGATTAATATCGTAAGTCTTCAGAATGTGACAACTTGTTATTGGGTGCGTGTTAAATTAATAAATGACATAGTACCTGTTAGTTGCCCGAGAAGTAATAAATAATAATAAAATGAATAATAATAGGTCTGAAACCACGATCAAAGTAAGCCGCTTTATTGGCTCTATCCAATTCCTTTAAAGAATTGGTATTCTGTGTAATTCTGACGATCTCAGTTTTAAGCGTACATTGATGGTACATTCCTCTGACACAGCTCTCGAATATAGTGCGGAGACAAGTCATGCAGAGCCTTGAATATCGTCAAGCACACTTTGTAATCTATTCGCTCTGAACATCTCAAGTGCAGATCGTTTAAGAGAGGCGTTATGTGGCAAAGATAAGCCTCGCAGCTGCGTTAAACGCCCGTTGCAACCCGTTGCAACCGAAGTTGACATTTGGGCAGATGGGATAAATGTGTATGGAATAATCACATATCCAAGACAAAAAAACACGTCTAATTGATAACCTCCTTTTTTAAGTCAGTTAATAAAAAAGTAGCTTTCCTTTCAGGAGATTTTTTCGGTCTATAAATAACAGTTCTTTTTTCTGTGTGCAAATATCGGTACCAATTTGCATATCTATTGCATACACCGCATAGTTTTATTTTACAAAATTTCTCACGGACTTGGGAGATAAAACTAATGGCCTTATTTAATTCAATATTGCACAAAACCACTGCAATAAAAGATGTTTATAACTGGTGTTTTATGACGCGCAGAATCTTTGGAATTTAGGTGACGTAAATCTCACATTAAATTATTTATTCAAAGCAATAAACATGTAAAAGAAATAATAAATATAACCTAAAATTTCTTTTTTAGCCGTACTCGTTCCGATCATTTTATCAAATTATTGTATTGTGGCTCCATCGTTAATTAATAACAATTTAATTACTTTGCATAAACCACTTTTATTAGAACCAAGTCTACATGTTTCAAGAACAATGTTCTCTTCCTCCTGACACTTAGTGAACTTAGTGCACTTAGTAAAAATTTCTTTGCTTAGAATTGGTTGCTTTTTCTAAAAATACTGTTTTTAAATATTTTATTTAATAATGCAATGGAACAACAACGAGAGTAAAAGATTCTGAATTTTCTGTGTTCTGAGTTTTATTTGTTAATTATCCTTTTACCAAAATCATTAGGATAATCGATTTTTGAAACGGAATTTTGGTTCTCAACTAATTATTTTTTTCTCAGTACAACTAACAGAGAAGTGAATCATGAAAACGATTTTGAAAAACATAATTTATTTAGATGTAAAGCATCATTGAGGTAGATGTGTAAAAAAGCAATAGTAACACTTAATATTTGATAACTAGGTACATTGAAATATTTAATTAACTATGACGCTATACGGATTTCTACTAAATTAATTAAATATTCATAATTCGGCAGAAACAGGTGATTAATGGTAAATCAATATTTTCGTATTTCAACAGAATATGGCGAATGTGTTTAGGATACACCCCGTTCCACCTCATTTTTTGTACCAATGCCCATTCCTAGAGTAGTTAATGTCAGCCAACTAAAATTAACCATACAATAAAAATATATCAAAGAATATTATTATGGATGTACATAGCAAGTATAGATTAGATTGAAATTTAAAAATTCATAATTCCCACATAGTCGATAAAATAACTAAAGGACGTACCATTAGGTATGTTATCCGTCATTTTTCGGGACCTAATTTGATTTGAATTCTCTAAGTTAAGACTGCATGGAATAGATTATGTGAAAATGAATCAGTGAAAGCAAGATTCGAACTAGCGTCCACTGGATTGCTAGATAAACGCACATAATCGTTGTGCTGGATCCTGCTTAAAAAATAGATGACAGATGATACGTCAGTTAATAAATATCTAAATATGATCTTAGTAAAATATTTACATATATACCATCACCCCATGTCCCTTTACGGGTTAGGCAGAGATAATCGAACGCACATATTTCTATCTTGACACACATTCATCGCCTCGTCAACATTCATACATCGTCTTATACATGTTCGTCTGTTGTTCAAAAATTCCTAGATTTCCGTCTTTCAAAATACCGTTCACATGGTCGTACTATCCCTTTCTTGGGCTAGCCCTACCTCTCATTCCATTCCTGTCCGCAATGTATATTTCTTCGTCAGTTTCATTCTATTAATGGCATATTTCTTCATGTTACATTCTTTCCTTATGTCATTTCTTACCCTGTCATACATCGTTCTATTACAGATTCGTCTGAGCTTCTTCTAGATTCTTCCGTAAATTTAGAAAAATTCATATCTAAAATCAGCTAGGTACCATGTTCTAGGAATCAAATTTTTATATACAAAACTGAATAACCATATTATATAATTTGTCACCTATGTATGACTACAGCTTAGGGTGCCGACTTAACAAATTGACCCAAAAATTACGCAGTACTACGATGATAAAGGTGACCTTTAAGAAGGGTTCACTTTTGTAGGAAAGGTCGAAAGTGGGCGCCTATCGCCAGCAGTTTTTTCAACAAGGTAGGTATCAACAAAAACTACCAAGTTAACATAATGGCCAAATTGCAAATCGATTGATGACAGTTATAAGTCATAACACATCATTGGTAAATCAGCTGATGTCTTGGATTCGATTCAGAGAGGATATTTCTCAAGCAATTCTCGCGTCTCAGAACTTGAATCCAATGGCGAATGTATAATTGTAACGAATTATTTACATACATAACATTTTTCAAAATAAATAACAGACTTTTTTAAAATAGAAAAATATTACATAACATTTAAATTACCCAATTAAATACTTATATACTCACTATCGTAACTTTATACATGAATTTATTTTTTTGCTCATACGTCTCATTCGAAGATCGAAATTATACAAAATTGCTATCACAATCAAGTATAACCGCTTGTATTTGCAGATTTCCTCGTCAGTTATTGAAAGGAAGAACGAAGAGTGTCTCGAACGAAGTTATCAGTGGGAAAATTAAAGACAGAACAGGGGAAATAGTCTCCTATTAGATGAAACTATCAAATTATCTGACCGGCATCTCTCCTAAATCAATCATCTCGGGAAGAACGGAGACAAAATATACAAGCAAATTTCTCAAGGGCTCGCGTATCTCAGCAGAACAACGAAGAAGAAACATACCCAGGAACTATATGTAACTTCCCATACATAAAAAAGCTCGATTTGGCGAATATTTCCATCACGTAGGAGCGATAAGGTCAATTCATAAAATACATATCTATATATGCGGGTGTTTGAACATTTACAAGATACCATTATATAATATTTGCATAGAAATAAACTTACGTAAATAGCATACCATACCATATAACCCACGTAACTAAACGCCCTCTCTAATTTCAGCCAACACAAATATAAGGTAATTAAGCGCCATAAAACAAACTTAACCTAATCTACTGACAATGTACGTATAAAAATAATATTACAAGAGTCGTATTACGGGAGTTTTTTTAAGAATAATGTAAGAAAAAGTTGAGGTCCCATAAGCAGTATGCTCGCAGTACGGGACCTTACCTTTTTTTACATTTTTTCTCAAATAACTCTTGTAATACCACCCTAAGAGTGCAAATCTATTCCCGAAAAATAGCATATAGGATTAATTTGAAATTTAATTTATAACTCGAATGATTTAAAAATGAGCATACGAAAGTTACCCTTAGTGAGTGCTTTTATCGCTTTTTTACTGTGTCATGTTTACAGTTAAGTATTTAGCCGATTTAAATTTATCGTTGGTAGCACTCTTTACAGTAGACAAAAAGTTATCAAATACTTTCATCTGAGTAATGCTTGAAACAATAAAGCGGGCTATCGCGATAGATTGTAGTTTCCTTTTATCTTTGAAATACATCTTGGTTCAAGATAAGCCGTTTGTAACTATGATAAAATATTATTTTTATCTTTACTTATAGATACCCATATCATGACATAATAAATAATCGATTATCTAGTTTGAGTTGAAAAAATATTTATTGCAATCGCAGAACGAGCGTTTCGGCTCAAAAGGCTCTTATTAACTGATACATATAGAAAAACAGACTAGAGTCTACAATCCGAATCTACCCGTTTGCATTCTGTTTCCGGTTGGCTCTCTGATTGGTTGAGATCTCGTAGTATTAAGTCAAATGAGCTGTGAAATTTTATATTAAATGCGAAAAATTAAAAGAATATTATATATTTAATTTATAATAATTTATAATTCAATTTATAAAGCAACTCGCTCACGCGAGTCGCTATTATTATTATACACAAACTTAAACCTAACCTAAGAATGCAGAAAAGAAACTCTGGGGCTAGACGCTACTGAAAAACAGTAGGTAAGTATTCATTGATTCATTCATACCATCTCTGCATATCCCAAAATGTGGGGTAACCAGCGGAAGATGAGTGGGTGTGCATTACCTTACAAAAGGAAGCACGACACATGCATGTATACCCACACATCAGTCAGTAAGTATTCACTTATGTAATAGAACTAGATGCATGTTTATAACAACATGTATATGAGATCTTATAGGAGTTGAAATACATATTATAGTTTATATCTAGGTATAATTAAAAGTAAACCACTTTTTGATTCTACATGAATTTTATTATGAGCGAGAGGCCTATTTCGCCTTGTTAGGGCATTAACTAGCTTATGACTATTTTGATAAATTTTACTTATATTTATAGATTAATTATGTAGGAGGAGCTTACAGGTTCTTGTGATTGGTCATTTAAAACTATTGATATTATACATATTATAGTGTGTAACAAGTTTGTAAGTTTTGACAAAGAATCAAAATCCTGGATTGAAAAATATAACTTGTACTGGGGGATAACCACTATGAGTGTTGTTAGTACTGAAGATGAATAAAAATTTCATATTAATAATTTACTATTAAAATATACAATGGGTTTGAAGATAATTACAACAATAATTTATGTCTCAATATCTATACAACCATTTCACATTGGTATTTGGAATATGCAACACAATTCAGAGTGCTCCATTTCAAAACCACATTCTCATAGAATCAGTCAGTTAAATAGGGTGTGAAGAGGGTTTTAGTATCTGTTGGTATCGTAAGATAAGCTGTATTGATTGTATGCAAGAATCAAACACACCATATTTTTTAGTGTTCATCAAGCCTTTATTGGAATGAAATAAAAAAAATATTTAAATAAATAAGGTCTACTTATGCTTTATATCAATCACAGTAAAAATCTATGGATTATAGAACTACGTGTGGCCTATTTTGCATGAATGTGAAAAATGCAGAGGGTCTGGCACAAGACAGATGTCCTGGCTACGCAATGTGAGGGAGTGGACTGCCGCCTGATACTTGGGAACAATTCAGAGTGGCGCAGGACAGATGTCCTGGCTACGCAATGTGAGGGAGTGGACTGCCGCCTGATACTTGGGAACAATTCAGAGTGGCGCAGGACAGATGTCCTGGCTACGCAATGTGAGGGAGTGGACTGCCGCCTGATACTTGGGAACAATTCAGAGTGGCGCAGGACATGACACAGAATAATAACATGTAATCACGTCCTATTGTCACAACATTAAAGCTGGGCTTCAATATTTAAATATGAATAAAAAATATGAATATTTTTTAAAAACACCTCCCATCTAATTTATAAGGACTGTTGCTTTCTTTATTTACTAATAAACTAATCTCTCAATAGAGATGGTGTTACAAAAGGGTTTCTTCATTACTTCATAGATGGCAATAGTAATAATGTCTTATTTTCAGGTGATTAGTTATTCATTATTCAAATATATATGCAGACGGATATCTTAATGACGAAGGGTGTCGTGATATACCATCAGTTGCTCTACCTCTCACATTCCTCCACTTTTCTTTTCTTATTCCCACAGTTCCTCCATTATTTATTTACTGATATATTTTTTCAAGTTTTTAATATATATTAATTTTTTTCAGAATCAACTGTAAATGTGTACCTACTTTGTGGACAGTTTTAAGGCCTTAATTAATAATTTATTGTTTTATATTCATTTTAGTTTATAATAATTTTACTGTCCCAAATAATCCATATAATAAACTTTCAAAATTTGCATTGATAAGGGAACTCAATAAGAAGGCATAATTGGTGAACTTTGCACAAGCGCATAAAGTGATCACGTAAACCAGTCGATGACAGGTTGTAAGCCCTGCCTTGAGTTCCTGGTTCTTTTATAATAATCCAACTTAGTCTCTATTGAGATGTTGAAATATTTGTAAAAAAAATGATAGCTAGTTTGAAATTACAGTTAACGCTTCAAACCATCCTAACCCATGGATTGAATAGAACTAAAAATACCGATTGCTTGAAGGTTAGATAATGGAAATATATTTACCTTACAGCCACCCGAACACTGATATCATCGTCAGGCATTTTCACTTGATTTTAATCCTGTAAAAAAAATAACAGACATGAAGATATATATTCAGACATAAAATTTTCACAATCTTTCACTGATCAAACAAACCTGAAATTTCATCTATGCTGTACTAATACACATTCTCAAAAGAATTAGCAGATCAATGAATTTTATTTAAGAGATCAAAATAAAATGCAACAATCATTAAAATGCAACTGCTCTGTGCCTTCATAACCTGAGAAACTGTACCTTAGCTTGGTTCCATCCATCATTTGGGAGAAAATAACTGAGAGATCACCCTATATTATTCTGATTATTTTTCTTTTCTGTTTATGTTTAATTATCTTGCATTCAAAAACATGTAACCTTTGGCCAAATTGAAAAAGTACTGCCTCAGAACAGACTTGTCTAGTGAGGCAGTAAATTTCCAAATAGGTACAATTGTACATAATATCTTTATAATAAGTCTTTTGAAAATATAGTTACTTTTTTGTTATTGTTATATATCGTCCCTCTGCTGACTAACTGTCGTATCTGACATTTTTTGCAAAATCGAGTTAGGACCACTAATGTGTATTTATATGTTGTACTGTGCATGTTCTCACTAAAGGTCTCGACTGTATCACCTCCCGTTAACTTGGAATAGCTTAGTGATTTGATGTCTACGAATTACTGAAAATAAAATATCACTAATACATGTATGTGTAAATATGATTCTAATATACATAAGAATGATTCGTATATATAAGAATACAAATAAAATATTAAAATATATTTACACCGTGTCACTGCACCGTGTGGTGGGAGAGATTAAAATATGCACGGGCAAAACACTAAAAACGCTCTCCTGAACATTTTGCATTTTGCAGATACGATTGTTAGTCAGGAGAAGGACGATATATGTGTAAATAATGGAAATAAATAATTTCATTTCATTTCAAATCAAACATATTTGTATGGGTCATTTATTCACCCATCCATATAGTTATTAAAACATAAATTGAAATTTATTTTGAATTTCTAAGACAATAGATCATTTAGTTAGTTCTTCTCCTAGTCCTAGGATCCATTAGAGTCATATTTCAATTCCCTTTGTTTCTATCATTATTTACTAACATTTTTTCATGTAATACTAGTGTCTTATTGGAGGTCATATTTTGGCCGAAGTCAAATTTTTGGCCGAAGCCAAATATTCTTCCCAAGTCCAAAAAGCTCCGGCCTAAACCGAAGCCTTGACTAATAAGGAATCTTAAACTAATACGTTTTATAAACCATGATAATATTGATGCAAAATGTGGAGTTACTGTAAAACCAAACACTACGACTGTTTGAACAATTTCAATTTAGCCAAGTTCGTGAGAGTTTTAACGAGTTATTCAAGTTTTAAAATGTTGGCAAAACCATCGGCTTAATTTTGTCCGAAGTCAAAGGTGCTTTTTTTGTTTGATCTGACACTGTAGAACTAGTAAAAATTGACATAAACATACTTATTTGTAAATTGTGTTCTTGGTCACTAAGGTAAATGGAACTCAGTTTATAAATCAATCAATATAAAATAACTGCATAATTTATTGAAATATAGGTACATAATTAACATGAAAAATAGGTATACGTAAATAAAACAAGTCATGTCTATAACTTTTCAATAAGACAAAAATCAAACTTGATATTGACATTATGTAGCAATCAAAAAGATTAAAAATACAATCCAAATAAATCATTTTTAACAAAGACATTTTTACTAATTAAGTAATAGTTTTCATTAAATATGATTCAAGCAAAAACCAGATACTAAATCATTTATAATATTTTTTTACATACAGTTATGCTATAAAGCATCTAAGTATGTACTAATAATTCGTTTTTAGAAATAAATACAATATTACTGTAGCAATAATTAGGTACATAAATTCGAAAAATATTTTTTTTATAATACAAACAATATGTTGTCTCATCAAAATAGTTAAAAAACCCAAATGCTTAGTTTGACTATAAGAGACAACCAAGCGAAGAAAATGAGTAAAAAAACTTGTTTTGATGTTTGGGTTTTTGTTTTGTTTTGTAGTGAAAATATAATCAGTATTATTTTAGAAATTCGATAATGATAAATAATAGCATTAATACGCGTTTTAATTTCAAATGTAGTTGGCACATTCATATTGGAAAAATGCGTAAAAGATAAAAATGTAATGGAACATAATATCGCATCACAAATCAATAAAAGCGAAAAGTTCACGAAAATTATATCGATATGAAAAATTAACTTACACAGGGGTTGAAAGTTGTTTCAACTAAGAAAACACTTGTAAACAAAATTATAAAGGCTTCACTTGAAAACATATTTTTATAAAAACATTAATTAAACACGTAATTTCAAGCTTATAAAATAGAGCATCTTAATTTAAATGCACAACACCACTTTCTCATTCCACTACAATTCTGACTGACTCTCGCTTTACTGAAGTGTTGGCTAAAGTGATTGTCAAAACATACCATAAGCAAAACATGTTCATGTTATAAGTGTTTTTGTCTGTGGTACAATTTCAGAAATAACAATGAGTGTACACGATTCACTAAAACTTGATTCATTTTTGCAAAATATTTTCCTATTGTTTGATTTCAATTTGAATTAAAAGATCATTCATTCAGATTCATTCTTTTTTTACACCTATTTTTAACTTTGGGTGGCTTTTTATTTTTTTAACAAAGTTTGATTTTTTTAATAAAATTCTACAATTCTGTTATAATTCTAATTGCTTTATTTGATTATTTTCTGTGAATAAATTAAATTGTTTTTGAGAGTCCCAATAGTTTGATAAGAGCTTTCTATGTTGCTTTGATTTGTATGTTTTTCATGAATTTTTATTTGATTTAAATAGATTTTAAAAAGCCTAGAAAGAAAAATTTTCTCGGGTGTATTCCAAGTATTTTTTTTGTTGTTCCTTCACATTCTGAATATTTTTTCAACATCTAAAATATACTTGTTTGAGTTTTGAATTTTTAGTAATATTAAGAACACGAAAAATAGATAACATAAAAAAAACAATCCACTAGTGCCTTTTTGTACAATGAATTTGTTTTTTTTTCTTTTACATAGAATATAATACTTGAAAAAATAAAAACCATGTGATTCAGATGAATTAAATAAATATAACTTAAATGAAATAATGGTTTTGCCAGAAGTTGAGTAGAAGTGGAAAATAGCTTGCATATAATATAATTCATACTAATACTTTTTGTTTCGATACGAATCAAATAATAGCTCATCTTCATATAAATTTGTGGAAAAATAATTATAAAAGATGTTTCGTGAAATGTTTCTTTTGTAAAATTATGCATCGTTATTTTTTATACATGCAATATGATAAGCTATTAAAATAATAATTATAATTTTGGTAGTGCATTTTTTTCTTTATAATTACCTATGGTGCGCTAGCCTCCTTATAGCTTAATCCGCCACTGACATTGCTAAAATCATTTCATATTAGACACTACTCAATATAATTTAGGGGTAATTTCAAATGATAAAATATTATTTTTAGGTAAAATTAAATTTTTCAGAACTTCAGAGAAAAAATATGAGTTCATTGTACTTTTGAAAATAAACATGATGTAAAAAATATGAATCGTCTTAACGTTTGAGTCATAAACGAATATAACTGAATCTACGCAAGTACCACAATATTTACGTATCCTTCTATTGGTAGTTAGCTGGTGTATTATCATTTGCCGATAGTTTCATTTTGTTAATTTGACATTTGACATTTATGACTTGTTACACTTATAAAATTTTTGTTTGTTATTTTGTAAGGCCCAATTTCATAAATTTACATGAAAAACTTGGCTGTTGACAAGTTAAATGAAATGGATTTTTTATGAAAATTGAAATGAATCTTTTATATATTTTTTTTTATGTAGGTATACATGAGTTAAGCAGTCATTTACATTTTGTATGCATGCATATTTACCTTGGAGGAGTAAATAGTTTTTACATTATTTTTTAAATAGACAACTGAAAAATTCATGCTTAAAATGCTTGTACGATAGGATAGTACAATACAGATTCGAAAATTACAAAGTTTGTCTGTTAAATATTATGAGAAGTTAGAGGAAACAACTGTCCTAAATGCACCGAAAGAGCTTCCAGAGATGTCGAGTTTATTCTTGAGTTTATTAAAGAGTGCATTGTATATTGTGCAAGCACGATTTATAATAACATTCTGTGAGGATTTGCGTTGGATTAGCTTTCAAGCACATTATCCAGAGCTGGTGAAACAGCCCTTAAGGACAATAAAAGATTCTAAAATTTCTAGTTGTCCTGTTCGGACACTAGTTTACATAATTACTTGAAATCAATTTGAGTTCTGGGATTCTCCAGTGTTTACAAATTATGGAAATAGGTTTATTGATTCAGTTCATTTTATTTATCGTTAGTTCAATATATACCTATATGTATATATTTAACTGAATATTTTCTCTAATAAAATTAATGAATATTGTATCAACTGTGAGCGTTTGTCTACAACAAATAACTAAATTAATATAATTTCATTACAACTAATATCATGATACTTCAAGCAGTGCGATGATAGATTAAATTACTACGCAATACTTGTATTGTGGAAAAAATGTTCTCTTTCAAACATTCAATTGTATTTTTCAATTATTTTCGTAACACCTCCTTCCAATCTTTGCAAGTGGCGAGTTTATTGCCAGTTGGCAATTTCTGTCAACAAACTACGGATGTTTTCAGTCTTGAGAAGCAAAATTTTCATGAGAAATGGGAATCATAAGTAGGACATTGGTACAAAAAATGGCTTACCATTTTTGCGGTTTTTCTGCAATTATAATGTCTCTATCAACATATGTATATATAAATAAATAAATATAAATTAATTCTCTCAAATATCGAATTAGGTTTTAGTTTTGTGGCTCATTAAGTTTAACAAAATTTTATATACTATATTTTATTGCCTTGTATAAACCGCATAATTAAAATTGTGGCCTGTTCTCTTCTCAGGAAGATTTTCAACGAGCTAGGGGAACGGTTAGTTTTGTATCAGGTCGCAATTTCAATTTCAATAACGTCGTTCATATAAAGTAATAGAATATAGTTTGTATAAATAAAAAAAATTGTCACTGCAAACGGCTGTTGAATTTTACATTGTTATATTTAGTTTGAAATAAAATTAAAATTGATTGTAAAAGTGTTCTGTATTATGAAACAAAATCATATTGTGCTTATGTATATATATTATATCATAATTATGTATTTAATTTAGTTCCTTTATTGACCTTCCATTTTTGGTTATGTAGGTTTTTTTATGGTAAATCCTACAACTCATTCTCATATCAATTGAAATATTAATAATTATATATTATTGAACTCAATAATGAAATAATAATGTTTGGTTTAGATACTTTGATAGAAAAACTTGTAGAGTTAAAAATATTGTTTTTAATTTAAGTATATAAATTTTGCTTCTGCTGTGAAAAGTGAAAACATTATATCAAAACTTATTATTCATAACATCTTCAGTATATTTTTATGCATTTTAATGAGTTTCTTGAATTAAAATAATTGAACAAATAAAATATTTAATTTTAAATATATATAACAAAGTCTAAGGAATAAAACAGGTTACTTCCTAATGATTGTTTCAACAAGCTAACTAAATGTTTTCGCGTTTCATTAATAGATGGCGCTGCAATAACAAAATTGGGAATTATTCGTGTGGCATTTATACAAGTAGAATCAGATGATTTATGGTTGTTTATACATAATTAGTTTGAAAAAAGATTTATGGAAGTATTTATTATTTAAATGAAACACAATATGTGTACCTACACCACTGAAATTCAAAATTTTATACAAAAAAAAATAAAATCCCTCAACATATGTATAATGGGAACAAAGTCCCTTCTTCAGGAGAATACATAGTATGAAGAAGGCAACTTTGTTCCTGAAAAATAAAGGGGTTTTATACTATTGAACCAAATTTAAAGTTTCAGTAGTATATATAAAGTTGTGTTTTATTTTATTGAATTAATTAAAAAAAATCAGGAAAAGTAAATTAATTTGAATGGTTACTAAGTATCACTAAGTATTTCTTACAGCATTTGGAAAATTTTTAATCATCTTCATTTTTAGCCTTCGTACCTGCACTTCCACTCGTCTCTATTCCTAATTACCTATACCTATCCCTCGCACTAACGCAAACCAGCCGATGACAGGCCGGAAACTCTGTAATCCGAAGATGAATGCTTTTTCTTAAGAAATATTATTCAAGAAATGTATTTTCATCCAAAGAATGCTCTCTTGAAGTTATATCTATAATTAAAAGTATAATGGAATTCTACCAAATAAAAACTTCATCGATAATTAACTCTCTTGAAGTGTACCTACTCATAGGCAAATAACTCGGTTGTCGAAAAAATGAGACCGGAGACAGATCATGAATAAGAGAGAGCGATTCTCTCTTCGATTAAAGATATATATCGCAATATTTTCCATTTATTATTGAATAGGTAGGTACCTACATTATAAAATATTTCATCCTATGCAGTAGATATACAGAATGTTCATCAGTTGCCAATATTTATGTTTTGGTTAAAAACATTGTCTTTGTACGTCGTATTTTTTTTCAAAACACGAATCTGAAGAGCATATTTTTTTAATAGTTAGAATTTATTAAAAAAACAAGGACCGCGAGTACATACCAATTTCCTTTCATTTTTGTCAATTCCCCGAACTATTTACTCATAATATGTCTGTAAAATAAAAATGTATGTCTGTAAAATAAAAAAATAATAAAAATCCATCTAAAATTTATCTTAAATAACTGTGTAAATGATTAAAACAGGAATTGTTCATAGTTAGATAAGACAAAGATTAATTATCATCGGAACAAATGAAACCATGAAATCTATTTCATTGTTTATCATTTTTTAAATATTTAGATTGCAATTCGATGTATATTAATTGTTATAAAGCGAATACAATTATAAGAATTTTCGTTAGAATATGAATGATGAATTTGTTTTATTTCCGGGACTATTTCACAAGTTTCAACTACTATATACTTATCATTGATATTGGGTGATTTCAATCAATTAAACTGCATATTTTTTGTCGCAAGTAGGTACCTACCTAGGTACCTACCTGTTTATTATTGTGTACACGCAAGCGTTTACATTTTATAACACAATGGACGGCATAATTCTCGTTATTTTATTGCTAATGTCGGATTGTTTGTAAAAAATATCAGATATCGTTCCGTGCACATCTTCAACATAATAAAAATTAATAATATTGAAGGTAGGTACCTACAAAATGCCTCGGCCAATATCAGAACATATAAAACACAATTAAGATGGCGCCCTCGGAAATATCTGATATTATTTTCATTTGAGTTTTTTTTTTGTTTTATTTTAAACATGTATTTTATTAATTTATTTCGAGACAGAATATTTCTTGAAGCTTATGTACCATACATTGGTAGCAAATTTGACGGCATGCGACAGTTTGAACAGTTCTTTGTTCATTATAATTTCGAGGTGAGTATGTAGTGTTATTCTAGAGTTTCTGAAAACCTACTTACAATATAATATATCACGCAGTTCCAGCCGAGGTTATCAGAGAGAACCGGATACCAAAGATTATTACTTATTTGTTTTTCAATGACTGCATTTACCTTCTTTCTTCTGGGTTACAATCCCAAGATTGGATTGCATAAAGCTTTCCATCTCTCTATATTGTCTCTGTTGTTTGCCAGCCTCTTCATGTCTTGGTAGCTGCTGCAGCGCACATCGCTTGTAACCTGGTCCATGTAACTGTCTCTACGCCAACCATTCATTCTTTCGGCGATAATAACAAACAGACCCGAATGCCTGATGTTATGGCCTATCCATTTGTATCGTTGTTGAACAACACTCTTTAGGAGTTACCTTGTTTCTCTCACTTTCCTTAGTACCTAGTTGTTTTTGGAATTTGGTCTGACCAATGGATCCTAGTCATGCGCCTGTAGCACCACATTTTGAACGCAGCCCGACGTCCAGATCCTCTCCGGCTGATAGTTCACGTTTCGCTGCCATACAGCAGCACACTACAGACTAAATTTTCAATCAAGTTCTTCCTAACATTGATATAAATGTTATTTAACAGGTAACTCACGTTCGAAACACAATATTAATCGAAGCATTTGAATTTTCCCTTACAAATAATGTGTATAGTCAACTGCCGTGGAATAAAAGTAAACAGTTTGAATTCTGTGCCGACGTTCTGGGTTCAATTACCAGCAGAGGATAAATTTATTTTAATTTATTTCTCAGACAAATCTTGCTTCTTTGTACTGGTGAAATTTGTTAGTCGGAAGAAATTGAAGTTCGGAAAGAAACTCGCACTGTTAAATAAAAAAATACCTACCTATTTATAATCAAAATATGAGTCGGTGGCAGAGCGGGCATCGCACAGGCTTAGTGAACCAGTAATGGAGAGTTCGACCCCACCTCATCCTAGCTGCCCCTATCGATTTCGTTAGCACCAGCTTGAGAATCCTTATTTTAGGGAATGCATGATGATGTATATGATGTACTTTTCACAAGGATATATTCATTGTTAAAAATATATGAACATGAAACTGCATTAAATATTATGACCCAAATTAAATTGAAAACACCTCTGATTTTTTTAAATTTATTAATAACACTTCAATATACAATCAAAAACATATAAATAATAACACCAGAGCCCTTTTGTGTGTATGATACGTTGAAATTCAAAAGAGATAAAAAAAATATACATACAGAATAATTATTTATACAAAATCAAGTGTTAACAAAATAAATATTACCTACTTATTATAATCTGTCAATATTTGAAATGTCATATTTTTATTTTAACTCAAAAAGTAATAGAATTATCTGTGGCGACATACTCATTGTTACTATCTATCAAGAGGGCATATTATTATAACGTTAAATATAGTGACTGAAAACATGATACATTGAAACAGCCTAATAAACTATAATGTAAGGATGATTATCGCATTCGCATATGTGACGAACATTCACTTGAGGAATTTTGATAATACTTTATATTTTTATTTTTTTAAAGGTATTTATTTTTTGAGAAACTTGATTTCAAAATGCGAAGTGTTCATAAATATTTATTTTAACTAATAAATTAAAATTACAAATTACTTCGTTTACACCACTAGTGAGTATTTAGATATAGTTAACTAGTTGCGGAGCTGACCCGCTCCCTCATCAGAACAAACTAATACTAAAACTTAAAACTATGTAACGAACGTGTGTAGTGTTATTGCAGTCAGGTTAGGCCCCTGTTCAATATCTTTCCACTACCACCCACACGCACTTATAACTCCTCCCCCTAACTGCAATAACACTACACACGTTCGTTACATAGTTTTAAGTTTTAGTATTAGTTTGTTCTGATGAGGGAGCGGGTCAGCTCCGCAACTAGTTAACTATATCTAAATACTCACTAGTGGTGTAAACAAAGTAATTTGTAATTTTAATTTATTAGTTAAAATGTGCCACAAAAGTATAGCTACGACGTATAAAAATATTTATTTTATTTAATTTGTTCAAGGTTTAACATAGTAAACATAAAACTCAAAATTAATTTACAACTATAAAATCAAGATCGAAACACTAACAAATCAAAGATTATGTGTACAAAATATAAAAAGAAAAAAAAAATAAATAAATAAAAAAAAAAAAATTAATATTACTGAAGTAAATAAATAGATGCATACAAGGTAGGATGTTTAGTACAGGACGATGGATAGAAATGGGAAAATTGAGAAAAGAAAAATAATTTATTTATTTAGAAGATGGATAGGAATGGGAAAATTGAGAATAGAAAATTTATTTATTTATTTAGAGGATGGATAGGAATGGGAAAATTGAGAAAAGAAAATTAATTTATTTATTTAGAGGACAACATATGTACAGCGTATAATAAATTATAAGTATATAAAATAAAGATGATTTGAGTAAATATTATAGCCAATAACAGCTTGTCACTGGAGTTAATGTAGTATGATAAGTTAGGAATACCTAGTTACATATTATGGTGAGATATTGTGTGAAGTTGTGTATATAAATGTGTGCAGTATATTAAGTGTTGAGTAAGCTTATGAAGATGAAATTTTAAGTCTAAATAAGATATTTTTTTTAAATGTGGGGGGCGCTTAGTAAGAATATGTCGATGTCTTGAAAATGCCTATTGTATGTATTACAGATTCTGTATATTGAAAATTAATCAATTTATTCTAATTTATAAAGAAATTCACAATGGGCATATATAACAGTTGGATTATATGCCCACTCAAGACAAAAAAATCAAATTCTAAGGCATGCAATAATATTCTAGCACCAACAAAGATGACTTGGAGAGAGTTTGAGAAAGCAATGAAGTGGAAAAAAATGTAGCAAATATCAATTAACATATTTAAACTCGTATGGTAGTAAAAATATGTAACAGTTTAAGAATAATGGCGCTGGACGACTGTTTACATTTTAATTTTATTAGTGTATTATTCAAATGTTAATGTGTAGCGGACACTGGGGTGTAGGTATGGTGATAGTGGAAGCTACATACGTGGACCGACCTCATCATATGTTGGTCTTTACTTTCGTCGTAAATTTTTATATCATATTTTCAGTAACAGTTCCGTTTCGAATATTATTGTACACCACTACTTCGATTACCGTAGATCGTGTTTTCTTAATCAACTTCAGTAGGTATGTATATGTGGGACCACTGATCATCGTCTCTTTGTCCCATACTAAATAAATATCTATTTATCAAAGTCTCAACCTACAAACATCCATGCATAACAATAAAATCAATGATTTGATTGCAAAATTAAGTCATTATCAGCTGTATTGCTCAATAGAGACGAAGTTGGGATATTATAGAAGAACTAGGAACTCTTAAGATGTTAAAAAGTTTGTCAATAAAAATATTGACTCCCGATAGGGAAAAAAAATCCAATGTTTGCGTATATGCAATTAAAAAAATATTCGATTTAAATTAAATTACTTTTTTACGTTGAATCACAATCCACAACTGAAGGGCCATCACTTAAAGCTGAATAAAACATCCTTTTCCCTGAATCCAAGGAAACACTTCCTGACCAACAGGGTGGTGGATGCCTGGAATAGTTTATCGGATAAGGTTGTGAGTGCTGGAACACTCAATGAATTTAAAAACTGATTGGATGCACATTACAAACATAAGCACATGATACAGGCCCATCAGCAATAGCTGCCTGCCTGTTAACAAATAATAATAATAATAATAAATACACATTGGTACAAGTAGGTAAACAAGCCAAAAATGAAATAATATTCCATAGACACCGTCACCTTATTTATAAGGACTGTTGCTTTCATTGTTTACAAATAAATTAATTTCTCAATAGATGGCGTTACAAAAAAGGTTTCTTCGTTCATAGATTTCAATAGTATAATTCCTTATTTTCAGGTGAATTGCATTACACATTATTTAAATATATAGAACTTTCAAAAAATTACATTGATAAGGGAACTCAATAAGCATAATTGGTGAACGATGTGCAAGCGCATAAAGTGATCACGTAAACCTGTCGATGACAGGTCGTAAGCCAAGTATTGATAATGTCTTTGTCCGTATGTAGTGTTTGTCTTCGGAGTGATTAGTTGATGTCTGTGTCTTGTACCGTGAGAATGTTGAGCAGTGATATGGTTTTTCTTATCATTTTTAAAGTGAATAAGAATTTGTTTCATTGTATTTCTTATGCAATTCTTTATTATTGATATTTTTAATGGAATTCTGGTTTTGAAAAAAAGTGACAGGGAGTACAATAAGTAAATAAAATTACAAATATATATTTTTTATTATAAAAAAATATATATATATTTATTAGGACAAAAGAGCAGTTCATTTACAAATAACAATAATAATAGGATATACATTTACCTTTCCGTGTAAAAAGGACCATGATCAGCTATGTTCCGGGACAAAAACTCCCCAGCAACGCGATCTCAATAGTTGGTGATGTACGTCAGATTCTTCAGTTGATACAAATTAAGTAAAATAAGGGCCGGTCTTATAAACGAGAAACCAAATATTCGTTAAATAAAACAAATTCAAATCAATTTCTTAAAATATTGGTGGACAATAATAAAATCATGTAATAGTTAATATCAAAAATAAAAATAAAAAAAAAAAATATGTAAAATACTCCCAATACAAAATAAAGTAAAACAGTGCATTATTTTGGAAGAATATAAAAATGAATCTTTTAAAACAGAAATAAGTCCCAAATATGGGAGCTGGCTGGCGATGGAGCGCTGGCGAAGTATCGTTTATCGACGTCATTTTGAAATATCAGTAGGTGCGTTATTCTCAGTTTGCCTGTGAATTTTATTTTATGGGTTTTATATTCGATTATTATCATTATGTTATGTTAAGTACAGAAGATATTCGCAACTTCACTTAGTAGATAATTTTATTATTTTTTATGACATAATATTATGCATTTCCAAAATGCCTTTACAAAAATTAGATGCACTTCAACTGGGCCAAACTGTGAATATTTTCTTTGACCATTAATACATACATTTATCTTTAAATGAATATGAAAATTTGATTCATCTTGTATATTCTATTTACTTACAAATCCAATAAAAAAGCATATTTTTTAATGTACATAGTTAAAATACTTATTTAGTAAAACTTACAAAACATTACATGTTGTACAGAGGACATATTATTTGTTCTTCAAAAACCGACAGACTCAGAATATATTTTTATGACGCTAATTTTTATTGTGTATTTATTTAAACAAAATAAAAAAGTATCATATATAATCTAAGAAAAAAGTATCATATATAATCTAAGAAAAAAGTATCATATATAATCTAAGAAAAAAGTATCATATATAATCTAAGAAAAAAGTATCATATATAATCTAAGAAAAAAGTATCATATATAATCTAAGAAAAAAGTATCATATATAATCTAAGAAAAAAGTATCATATATAATCTAAGAAAAAAGTATCATATATAATCTAAGAAAAAAGTATCATATATAATCTAAGAAAAAAGTATCATATATAATCTAAGAAAAAAGTATCATATATAATCTAAGAAAAAAGTATCATATATAATCTAAGAAAAAAGTCTAAAATGTGACTGTAAATTTAAAGTTTTTTAGAAATTCGGGATGAAATCGTCGAACAGAGTACACAAAATTTAATAGTACCTACGCCATAAATATAAAACATCAGCGAGCACTGAGAGTTCTTTGGTGTGAAGTACTTTTTTAATCTGTGGTTTACGCTCGTAAACGCAATGAATGTATGCATGTACTGTATTTGGTATTTCGTAAGCGATAAAATAGTACTTAACACCAAAGATACTTGGGATATCTTTGGTGTAAAAAATCGACTCGCTGGACTAAACTTGTTGCTTACATATTTGTTGATATTTTTGTGAGAGCTAATTTCTTATTATTATAACTTAAATCACTCTTGTAACCTCAAATGTAAGAATATTGGGCCAAGTTTCTTATAAAATCGAGCATTTATTAATTACATTAAAATGAATTTTAAGGCTAATTTTAAAAAAAATATTTTATTTTATTCAGGGCTCGAAAACCATGAATGTATTTTTGAGTCTAGCCCTGTTAAATATTGGCCTCTGGGTTTTGCGCGTGCTCCGAATCGCAACTGCCTATTTTAGTTTGGGAGGAGAGCATGCAACGTGCACCGTTCACCAACGATATGTATAATATATTATGTACTATCGAAAACCTTTCATCCTTGTATGATCCTTCCATGCGTTACATGCTATATAATATAGCTCCATGCCAAAACACAGATGAAGATTTATCTCACCGTATAGTATTATGTATAGAAAATATACACCTATACATACAGAGGCTTGCCAAATTATAAGACTCTTTATTACAAAATAAGTAAGTATGTATAAATCTTTGAAAAATTAGCGGATGTGACAAAATTATTTTTTAGTAATTTTTCTTAAGAACCTAGTGAATTTTAATTCAATAATATCAGCACTAATTTTCCCTGATTACATATTATTTTACACGACGATAAAGGGAAATTTATCATATTTTACTCATTACACGATGATAAATGGACAATTATCTTATTTTACACATTAGACGATGGTAAAATGATGAAGTGAGATTTATCTAATTTTACACATTACACGATGATAAAGAAACAATTATCTTATTTTAAACATTACACGATGGTAAAATGATAAAGTGAGATTTATCTTATTTTACACATTACACGATGGTAAAATGATAAAGTGAGATTTATCTTATTTTACACATTACACGATGGTAAAGTGATAAAGTGAGATTTATCTTATTTTACACATTACACGATGGTAAAATGATAAAGTGAGATTTATCTTATTTTACACATTACACGATGGTAAAATGATAATGTGAGATTTATCTTATTTTACACATTACACGATGGTAAAATGATAATGTGAGATATATCTTATTTTACACATTACACCATGGTAAAATGATAAAGTGTGATTTATCTTATTTTACACATTACACGATGGTAAAATGATAAAGTGAGATTTATCTTATTTTACACATTACACGATGGTAAAATGATAATGTGAGATATATCTTATTTTACACATTACACGATGGTAAAATGATAAAGTGAGATTTATCTTATTTTACACATTACACGATGGTAAAATGATAATGTGAGATTTATCTTATTTTACACATTACACCAATGCAAAATGATAAAGTGAGATTTATCTTATTTTACACATTACACGATGGTAAAATGATAAAGTGAGATTTATCTTATTTTACACATAACACGATGGTAAAATGATAAAGTGAGTTTTATCTTATTTTACACATTACACGATGGTAAAATGATAAAGTGAGATTTATCTTATTTTACACATTACACGATGGTAAAATGATAAAGTGAGATTTATCTTATTTTACACATTACACGATGGTAAAATGATAATGTGAGATATATCTTATTTTACACATTACACGATGGTAAAATGATAAAGTGAGATTTATCTTATTTTACACATTACACGATGGTAAAATGATAATGTGAGATTTATCTTATTTTACACATTACACCAATGCAAAATGATAAAGTGAGATTTATCTTATTTTACACATTACACGATGGTAAAATGATAAAGTGAGATTTATCTTATTTTACACATAACACGATGGTAAAATGATAAAGTGAGTTTTATCTTATTTTACACATTACACGATGGTAAAATGATAAAGTGAGATTTATCTTATTTTACACATTACACGATGGTAAAATGATAAAGTGAGATTTATCTTATTTTACACATTACACGATGGTAAAATGATAATGTGAGATATATCTTATTTTACACATTACACGATGGTTAAATGATAAAGTGAGATTTATCTTATTTTACACATTACACGATGGTAAAATGATACTGTGAGATATATCTTATTTTACACATTACACGATGGTAAAATGATAAAGTGAGATTTATCTTATTTTACACATTACACGCTGGTAAAATGATAGTGAGATTTATCTTATTTTACACATTACACGATGGTAAAATGATAAAGTGAGATTTATCTTATTTTACACATTACACGATGGTAAAATGATAAAGTGAGTTTTATCTTATTTTACACATTACACGATGGTAAAATGATAAAGTGAGATTTATCTTATTTTACACATTACACGATGGTAAAATGATAAAGTGAGATTTATCTTATTTTACACATTACACGATGGTAAAATGATAAAGTTAGATTTATCTTATTTTACACATTACAGGATGGTAAAATGATAAAGTGAGATTTATCTTATTTAACACATTACACGATGGTAAAATGATAATGTGAGATATATCTTATTTTACACATTACACGATGGTTAAATGATAAAGTGAGATTTATCTTATTTTACACATTACACGATGGTAAAATGATAAAGTGAGATTTATCTTATTTTACACATTACACGATGGTAAAATGATAAAGTGAGATTTATCTTATTTTACACATTACACGATGGTAAAATGATAATGTGAGATATATCTTATTTTACACATTACACGATGGTTAAAAGATAAAGTGAGATTTATCTTATTTTACACATTACACGATGGTAAAATGATAAAGTGAGTTTTATCTTATTTTACACATTACACGATGGTAAAATGATAAAGTGAGATTTATCTTATTTTACACATTAGGTACACGATGGTAAAATGATAATGTGAGATTTATCTTATTTTACACATTACACCAATGCAAAATGATAAAGTGAGATTTATCTTATTTTACACATTACACGATGGTTAAATGATAAAGTGAGATTTATCTTACTTTACACATTACACGATGATAAAGGGACATTTATCATATTTTACACACTTAACATATTCTTTGTTTTTTTTTGTCATAAAAATCACACTGCTTCCACATCTAATTATAAAATTGCTTCCAAATTACATAAATATAGGCAATAAGCCCGCCAGTGTACCCACTAATTATTTCTACAGAAATTAAGAAAATATATAAAAAGTCAATACTAATTATATTTACTTAGATAAACTAAGTAGTAATAATTTGCTTTCATAATGACAATGTCAAACACATAAAATACAAAACATCTAAAAGAAAAATACATATCTTAATACGATGAAACAATAAATGTACTTAAACAATTAGGTACCACTTGCAATATGAGAAAATAAAACTTTGGTCCCCTTGATGCATACAATAGACCTAGGATCATCACTTATGTATTAATTTTGCTGATTTGTCACTTCAAAGAATATATTTCAAAAATACTTTTTGCTTCTTATTTTTCAGTGACTAATAATTTGGTAAGTCTCTGTATCAAATGTATATTATACATATCTAATATATAGGTACATATGTATATCTCGTAATAATAATAATAATGATTGCTACGAATAGTACGGAACGTTATAATTTATATTCATTGTTTGCTCAGAATTCTTTGTTGATTCCCGGACTATAACGGAAGCTACATTTTCATACATTCGGGGCGAGTCTCTAACGGGGCAAACTGCTACTGTCAGATAAATTTTTAAATTATTTACACTTTATGAGCTATCGATGTATTTTATGATAGAACTTACAGTTGGACTATACATAATATTTTATGTAAAAAAAAAACCTATTTCAAAATGAATGTGTGTAAAGATAGAAAAAATGTAGCGTTCGGTCCTCTCTGCCTAACCCATGATGGACAAGCCGTGATGGTGTGTATGTGTGTAGTAATATTATCTTTCATATAATTCGTTTATGCGAATACGCAAATCCTTTGCAAATTGATTCGTATGATTCCCATAATTTAATCTCTTGGTATAGTTCTGATCGAACCACTGCAGAAATAATCCTTATCTAACAAAAAAGGATGAAACGGAAATGTAAATGGAAAGGTTGTAAAGAATTATTATAAATTGCACGCGACTTTGCAAATTGAAGAATTTCAATCAATTTTCCTTATGAGTTCTATAATCAGAACTCGATTAAATTTAGATATGTGATCATCTTTAAAGCACTCCCCTCAAATTAAAAAAGGAATAATTAAAAGCTGATAACTCAGTAAATAATTACCATCGCTGAAGTAAGAGTTTGATGATTTTCTAATGGATCCTATCATCGGAACTTGACGAAATTGAAATGGGAACAATAGGAAGAAATCCTCTTTTTAATGAAGACAGAATCATCCACATCAGACAACTTGGTGATAAGTTATCGCTGAACATACATCAATAAAAAAATAATGTCGAAGTGATAAACTTCTTCGTTTTTTGTCAGTTAAAAAACCGATTCAAAAAATGCACGTCCACCGACATGATTACAACTGATTACAACAAATGTTTTTTTTATTTTTTATTTATTTAAGAGACAAATACATTCTTATAAAATATAAAAAAGGAATACAATATAAAATAAATAAAAAACCGGACAATTACATTTGTCCACAGATGATAATCACAATATACAAGCACACACATTACAACGTTAAATAAGTAAGAATATTATAATCAAAGTAAATAAAAATATTATAAGAATAAAAGAATATAATAATATCGGGCTGTTCTTTTCTCGCGCAATCAGAATAAACATTTAGACATAACCAAGTAGCAAAAATAATACATCAAAATTTAGCTATTAAATATAAATTTATTGACGCCATAAACATAAAACCATATTATGAATATGATCCGATTTCATTTTTAGAAAATAATAATATTTCGCTTTATTACAATAAAATAACAGTCCCGATATAATAATACATGATAAAATAAAAAAATAACATATATTTGCGACGTAGCTATTCCTAATTCTAGTAATATTATAAAAACTTTTGATGAAAAAATTTGAGAATACACCCGCTTTAGGTAACGAGATTAAAGACTTTGGCATTCTCGTAAAATAATAATATTACCGTTCATTATTTCAGCCACTGGCATTATTCCAAAATCGTTAATCCGTAATTTAGAAATTATAAATTTATCGAAAAACTTAATAATAAACATGCAAAAATAGGTAATAATGAATACATGTAGAATCATTAAAGATTTTTTAAACGTTAATATTCGGGAATCAGTAGGGTTGTTAGGTAGTATAGAGACCTCCTCAGAGCCTAATCCTTTGATACGTTAAGAATCTGGATGGGTGAACTATTCGTAATTGAAGGCTTGGTGATGCGTTTGTTGCATTTAATTTTGCTCTTTTAAATAATTTACAATTTACGCATTGATCTGCTAATTCTATTGAGGAAGTGTATAATGGTAATTATTATTGTTATTAATATCGTTAGTAAAACGGCCAGCGCCGTAAAAAAATAATAATTTAAATAAAATTAATAATATTTAAAAGTTTTAATCATTGTATACTCATTGTATAGTGTATAGTTAGTCATTGTATAGTGTATTATGATTGATATTATTATGTTTGTTTAAATTTGCTTTTATTTTAAAGTTTAAAGTTGTAATCATTGTATACTCATTGTATAGTGTATAGTTAGTCATTGTATAGTGTATTATGATTGATATTATTATGTTTGTTTAAATTTGCTTTTATTTTAAAGTTTAAAGTTTTAATCATTGTATACTCATTGCATAGTGTATCGTTAGTCATTGTATAGTGTATTATGATTTATATTATTATGTTTGTTTAAATTTGCTTTTATTTTAAAGTTTAAAGTTGTAATCATTGTATACTCATTGTATAGTGTATAGTTAGTCATTGTATAGTGTATTATGATTGATATTATTATGTTTGTTTAAATTTGCTTTTATTTTAAAGTTTAAAGTTTTAATCATTGTATACTCATTGCATAGTGTATCGTTAGTCATTGTATAGTGTATTATGATTGATATTATTATGTTTGTTTAAATTTGCTTTTATTTTAAAGTTTAAAGTTGTAATCATTGTATACTCATTGTATAGTGTATAGTTAGTCATTGTATAGTGTATTATGATTGATATTATTATGTTTGTTTAAATTTGCTTTTATTTTAAAGTTTAAAGTTTTAATCATTGTATACTCATTGCATAGTGTATCGTTAGTCATTGTATAGTGTATTATGATTTATATTATTATGTTTGTTTAAATTTGCTTTTATTTTAAAGTTTAAAGTTGTAATCATTGTATACTCATTGTATAGTGTATAGTTAGTCATTGTATAGTGTATTATGATTGATATTATTATGTTTGTTTAAATTTGCTTTTATTTTAAAGTTTAAAGTTTTAATCATTGTATACTCATTGCATAGTGTATCGTTAGTCATTGTATAGTGTATTATGATTGATATTATTATGTTTGTTTAAATTTGCTTTTATTTTAAAGTTTAAAGTTTAATCATTGTATACTCATTGCATAGTGTATCGTTAATCATTGTATAGTGTATTATGATTGATATTATTATGTTTGTTTAAATTTGCTTTTATTTTAAAGTTTAAAGTTGTAATCATTGTATACTCATTGCATAGTGTATCGTTAGTCATTGTACATTGTATTATGATTGATATTATTATGTTTGTTTAAATTTGCTTTTATTTTAAAGTTTAAAGTTGTAATCATTGTATACTCATTGCATAGTGTATCGTTAGTCATTGTATAGTGTATTATGATTGATATTATTATGTTTGTTTAAATTTGCTTTTATTTTAAAGTTTAAAGTTGTAATCATTGTATACTCATTGCATAGTGTATCGTTAGTCATTGTATAGTGTATTATGATTGATATTAATATGTTTGTTAAAATTTGCTTTTATTTTAAAATTTCAAGTTTTATCATTTATTTATTTATTTATTTACTTATTTATTTATAAATTAATTTATTTATTTATTTAGTTATTTATTTATTTATTTATTTATTTATATATTTATTTATTTATTTATTTATGTATTTATTTATTTATTCATTTATTTATTTATTTATATAAGCATGAAAAACAGGCTAAAAGCCCCTTGTTTCATGCATTTATAAACATATACATATATATATATATATATATATATATATATATATATATATATATATATATATATATATATATATATATATATATATATATATATATATATATATATATATATATATATATATATATATATATATATATATATATATATATATATATATATATATATATATATATATATATATATATATATATATATGTTATATTTGATGTTTTCACGGGTGAAATATGTTATAATATTTTTATCTCGGTTTTCCCGTGTCAGTAGGTCTTGACTAAGACCATTTGTCTTCCGACGTTTCGCCTGAATATCACCAGGCATTTTCAAGGACTTAACGAAAAGCACGCGCGCGACACACGTCTACTCACACTGAAATGACGGTGAGATATATATATATATATATATATATATATATATATATATATATATATATATATATATATATATATATATATATATATATATATATATATATATATATATATATATATATATATATATATATATATATATATATATATATATATATATATATATATATATATATATATATATATATATATATATATATATATATATATATATATATATATATGTTATAATATTTTTATCTCGGTTTTCCCGTGTCAGTAGGTCTTGACTAAGACCATTTGTCTTCATATATATATAATATAAATATATATATATATATATATATATATATATATATATATATATATATATATATATATATATATATATATATATATATATATATATATATATATATATATATATATATATATATATATACATATATATATATATATATATATATATATATATATATATATATATATATATATATATATATATATATATATATATATATATATATATATATATATATATATATATATATATATATATATATATATATATTTATATATATATATATATATATATATATATATATATATATATATAAATATATATATATATATATATATATATATATATATATATATATATATATATATATATATATATATATATATATATATATATATATATATATATATATATATATATATATATATATATATATATATATATATATATATATATATATATATATATATATATATATATATATATATATATATATATATATATATATATATATATATATATATATATATATATATATATATATATATATATATATATATATATATATATATATATATATATATATATTATATATATATATATATATATATATATATATATATATATATATATATATATATATATATATATATATATATATATATATATATATATATATATATATATATATATATATATATATATATATATATATATATATATATATATATATATATAATAATACATTTTTTTATTACAACAATAAGACATACAAACAAATAAAAGGAGCACCTATGGGTTTGTCATTGTCACCAGCAGTCGCCAACTTATTTATGACGAGGTTTGAAGAAGAAGTCTTAAAGAAAGTAATACTCAAACCAAAGAAATGGCTAAGATATGTGGATGACACATTCGTAGTATGGTCTCACGGAGAAGAAGAATTAAATCATTTTTTGAACACTATTAACAGCATTCATAAAGATATAAAGTTTACAATGGAGAAGGAAAATAACAGACAAATACCTTTCTTAGACGTTTTAGTGTTGAAAAAAGCAAACGGTAAACTGGGGCACACAGTATATAGAAAGCCCACACACACCGATAGATACCTACACGCAACGTCCAATCATCACCCCGCACAAATATGCTCAGTCGCAAAAACACTAATAACAAGATCAAAAAGAATTGCAGACCACGAGCATAAAAAACAAGAATTAGAATACACGAAAAATGCTCTACGTTGTAATGGTTTCTCAGACTATATAATAAACAAAGCATTAAAGAGTCCAAAAACAGTGAAAGAAAAATCCAATGAAACACCATTATCAACAGCCCGACTACCATATATCAAAGGCGTCACCGATAAAATCAGCCGTCTATTAAACAAAAATAACATACGTACCGTTTTCAGCACAACAAATAAAATATCAACCTTTCTAAGAAACCCGAAAGACATCATTCCACTTGAAGCTCATGGAGTATATGAAATACCGTGCGGATCGTGCAATAAGACTTATGTAGGAAGAACCAATCGAAAAGTTGAAGCACGAATAGCGGAGCACAGAGTCGACATGAGAAACAAAAAACTTACATCCTCACTTGTACAACACTCGCTCACAGAAGGACATACAATAGATTTTGACCATTCAAAAATAATAGCAAGTTTAAACAGTGAACCTCTCAGAATTTACAGGGAAGCTATAGAAATATATAAGAGAAGGGATATAATGAACAATCGGGACGACGGAGTTCGTTTGCCTAGTACCTGGAAGAACATTTTATATGACAAACAATACAATAATAATATTAATAATACCATAGCGAAAATAACCCCAAAACACAACAATAATAATATTAATGTCACAACTAAAATTAACAATAAATCACAACACAAAAATAATGATAAAATATTATTACCAACGAACACGACAGCAGGTGGGCGTGTCACAAGGAGCCAATCACGTCGCGCTAACAATATTTGACATAAGCGGCCATCTTGTACGCTACGAGTCACTTGACGGTGAGCTTTCAGTGTGAGTAGACGTGTGTCGCGCGCGTGCTTTTCGTTAAGTCCTTGAAAATGCCTGGTGATATTCAGGCGAAACGTCGGAAGACAAATGGTCTTAGTCAAGACCTACTGACACGGGAAAACCGAGATAAAAATATTATAACATATTTCACCCGTGAAAACATCAAATATAACATAAATAACCTCTACGGTGAGGAAGTGTATCGTTCAACAAAACGATTTGAAAAGTTAAATACGAAAAGAGCAAAACTTCTATGTGATTTAACTTTCTTACGCCGATGTCGTGATACAGAAACAATACCAGTGTCTTTTACTTTAAAAACAAATAGAAAATCAGTAAAAATATCCAAAATATTAAAAAATACCGGTTTGACTCTAATTCGTGAAGAAATTAAATACATACGGTACAAACTAGATCAAGTGAGTTCTCAACTACGTGTACTTCATTTAAACCTCGCAAACACATTACATCCAGTGATATGGGATCAACTAAATAATATTGTGCAATATCGTGTTGACACCAATACAACATACACCACGGAACGCCAAATAAAGAAATTTACCAACCTACAGAAAAATAAATATTGTCACCAAGCCGCTCTGGATACAAACAAGGTCATTCACAATTTATCAAATTTTCAACTGAATAATAATGCTATTTCCGTCCTCTCAAAAGGTTTTAACTATGGTGTATCATATAAAACTATTCCTAAAGAAGAAATAATTACAGCGGTTGAATCAGCCATTCACAAATGCACCAATAATACTGCCGAAACAATTAGACAAGAAACATGCTCGATTTTAAGAAAAAATACACCACCAAAATGCAATTTATCAAAACTAGAAATAATAGCCCTCAAAGAATTACGCAACAACAAAGATTTGATAATCCTTCCAGCTGATAAAGGCAATGCCACAGTAGTGATGAACAGTGAAGATTATAAATCGAAAATGACCGATATCCTTGAAGACCCAGCAT